>OY764961.1:140521777-140855715 GCA_963668005.1 Melieria crassipennis | reverse complement strand
TGCCTACTCGCCCCACAGGCCACACCAGCCATCCAAAACAATGGTAAAATCACTAAAGCCAACAACCGGCAGCAACATCCACCACCCCAGGTCTGCTCCCCTGCACTTCGCCGCACCTATTTGGCCATTGGCCAGCCTAACAGTTTGGTACAATTGCCGCTTGTGCCGCAGCCGCACTCGATGTGCTGGTAGTAGTCGTTTATGGAAAACGCTTGGACAATCTTATCTAAATAATCTTAATTGTTTTGCATCCGTTGGTCGTCGTCATGGCGCGACGCGACACACACACACAAACACACCGATCCAAATGACCCAAATCTCGGCTGCTCGTTGAACATGGCCAGCAAATGAGCAGCAACAATGAAGTTGGCGCTTCATTTGCAAATTTCTGCCGATTTTACTGCGCTCTCAGCTTTTTTTGGAGGCTTTTTTGCTTCTTCAGATTTTGTCTCTTCGGCCTTTTTTGTTTTCAGTACTTTTTTTGACTGCCAAGAAAGTTTTTTGTTTGGGTTTCTATTACTGCTTTGACGATTTGGAACACAACACTGAAAAGCTGTACTAACACCAAATGAAAAGCATGTTTGGAAAATCGTTAACACAGCCGCTACACTTCCCAAGCAATGGCACTGGCACTGCCCCGTTGCGTCTAATTGCAGCCACAACAGAAAAACTTATGTAGAAACTAAAATAAACAACACGCTGTGAGTTGAGTGCTGCGACGCTGCGTTATGTAAATGTTAAATAATTGTTGTATTTCTTGGAATTGTGGGCCAATGTTCTGAACAGTTGTATAAATTATATAATGGTTTTGTCATCGCAGAAGAACTAAGAGTCAACTTAGTCAACTTTACGTGATCCAATTCAACTTTGTGCTGCCCTTTGGAAGCAGAAGATAAGTCAGTGGACTAAATAATTCAAGGGAACCATATGCTTGGAAGATGAAGGTGAGTCCAGGGACTGACTAATTGCGTGGAAATTTTTGAGTAACTAAGATGAGTCTATGGACTGACTAATTTAATTGAACTATCTGAGTAACTTAGATAAGTCAATGGACCAACTAATTCAATAGAATTATTTGAGTAACTAAGATGAGTCTATGGATTAATTAATTCAATGAAACTATTTGAGTATCTAAGATGCCTCTAACTAAGATGAGGACTAACTTATTCAAAGGAACTATTTACTTGAAAGAAAAAGATGAATGAACTATTTTCTGGCAAGCAGGTGAGTCTGTAGACTAATTTAATGGAACTATTTGCTTGGAAGAAGAAAGTGAGTCAATGGACTTACTAATTCAAGGGAACTATTTTCTTGAAAGAAGAAGATGAATCAATAGACTAATGGAACTATTTGCTTGGAAGAAGAAGGTGAGTCCAGGGACTAACTAATTCAATAAAATTATTTGAGTAACTAAGATGAGTCTATGGACTAAGTAAATCAATGCAACTATTTGAGTAACTAAGATGAGTCTATAGACTAACTAATTCAATGGAACTATTTGGGTAATTTAGATAAGTCAATGGACCAACTAATTCAATAGAATTATTTGAGTAAATAAGATGAGTCTATGGACTGACTAATTTAATTGAACTATCTGAGTAACTTAGATAAGTCAATGGGCCAACTAATTCAATAGAATTATTTGAGTAACTAAGATGAGTCAATGGACTAAAAAATTCAAGGGAATTATTTGAGTAACTAAGACGAGTCTATGGATTAATTAATTCAATGGAACTATTTGAGTAACTAAGATGACTCTAACTAAGATGAGGACTAACTTATTCAAAAGAAGTATTTACTTGAAAGAAAAAGATGAATCAATAGACTTGTGGAACTATTTGCTGGCAAGCAGGTGAGTCTGTAGACTAATTTAATGGAACTATTTGCTTGGAAGAAGAAAGTGAGTCAATGGACTTACTAATTCAAGGGAACTATTTGCTTAAAAGATGAAGATGAATCAATAGACTAATGGAACTATTTGCTTGGAAGAAGAAGGTGAGTCCAAGGACTTACTAATTCAATAGAATTATTTGAGCAACTAAGATGAGTCTATGGACTAACTAATTCAAGGGAACTATTTGCTTGGAAGAAGAAGAAGATGAGTCAATGGACTAACTAATTCAATGAAACTGTTTGAGTAACTAAGATTAGTCAATGGACTAAATAATTCAATGGAACTATTTGAGTAACTAAGCTGAGTCTATGGACTAACCAATTCAATGGAACTGTTTGCGTAACTAAGATTAGTCAATGGACTAACTAATTCAATGGAACTATTTGAGTAACCAAGCTGAGTCTTTGGACTTTCTAATTCAAGGGAAGAAGAATATGAACCAATAGACTAATAGAACTATTTGCTTGGAAGAAGAAGGTGAGTCTATAGACTAATTCAATGGAACTATTTACTTGGAAGAAGAAGCTAAGTCCAGGGACTGACTAATTTAATGGAATTATTTGAGTAACTAAGATGACTGGACTAACTAAATCAATGAAATTATTTGCTTAGAATGAGAGGATGGGTCAATGGATTAACTACTTCAAAGGAACAATTTAATTGTAAGAAGAAGATGAGCCAATTGTCTAACTAATTCAATGGAACTATTTAAGTAACTAGGATGATTCTATGTACTAATTAAATATAAATATTTATTTGGAAGGAAAAGATAAATCAATAGACTAATGGAACTATTTGCTTGGAAAAAGAAGATGAGTCTATGGACTAATTAATTTAGTCGAATTATTTACTTGGAAGAAAAATATGAACCAATAAATTAATTCAATGGAACTATTTGCGTGAAAGAAAAAGATAAGTCTATGGACTAATTAATTCAGTGGAATTATTTGCTTATTTGGAAGCAGAAGATGAATCAATGGACTAACTAATTCAATGAAACTATTTAGGATGATTTAATTCTAATTTAATAGAATTGTATTATTCCATAGTATTTTCATAATTTTCTGAAATTAATTTTTCCCCTTTTTTACTAATTTTTAATTCATATTTGAACCCAGCTAGGCCTCAGTCTCGCGTAAGCGGGCTGTCGTGCCAGTCAATTATTAAAAAAAAATTAAATTATTTGAACCCAGTCTGGTACTTTGTGTCTTTCTAACTTGCCAACCGACAGACTATTAAATCTAATCGTTCACTTTAAAGACCAGACGAAAGCTGTTGGCAGATTTTTAGATCCTTGCTAGAATCTATCTATTAATTTTTACTATATTCTTTATTTGACTCTATGCCCATTGGTTTATAAATACTTGTCACATTCTAAAACTCAAAAGAACAAAATAGCTTTTCCAATTCTTATCAGTGCATATTTTCACTAACACAGGTTTTGAATCCTAATGGATTGTTCGCCACAAAATTATAAAAAGTAAAAATATTCATGAGAGTTTCAATTGAAGTTCCCAAATGAATGTCAAACATTAACGCTACATCAAATTTAATTTTAAATTTAGTTATAAAAAATTCAAGAAAATCAGTTTTTACTACAATAACTTGTAACTCACTACAGTTATTGCTGGGATACCTCAAAGCAAACTATAATCACACAAAAGCAGCACTTTTTTGTGCAGAGAACCCATCTGCCCTGAATGCATCTAAAACACTATTCTGCTCTTGTTCTTCCTTTTCCACTTAATATAATTCACTCAAGTTCATTATTTGATATCATTAATACAATAATATTTCATTGTTATGAATGTAGTGAGGGCTCAGTGCAAGAAACAGCAACATTCGAAACAATCAATTTCTCTAATAAACCAAAACGGATGTGGTTTTTACAGCAAACGACAGCAGTCAGCACAACGGTGCAAAGCAGTCATAACACGACCGGCACACAACTACTGCACATAAGAACAGCATCAACAACACACCCATACAGACACACAGTCACTTCACACAGCGACAACAACAAATCAAAGTCAACGACAGAGGCAAAACGCCGCAGCTTCCTTTAGCCGCAATTTGCCTTGTGTGCAGATTTTTCATCACTTAAGCGGCAAACACACAAGAAAAAAGCATAAAGCTGTAAAAATAAAAAATTATAAATAACGCTAAGCCGTTGTTTGTTTAAGAGTACCGAAAAGAAAAAGAAAAAAAGCATCAAAAAGGGAAGAGAAAAAACTCCAGAAAAACATGCAAAATTCAGCAGAATAGAAAACAAGAGCAAATACAAAGCGAGCGCAGATTTATGTGAAAACATATAGAAAACTGTGTTGCTACAAATTGCTACAACAACATTAAAAAGCAAAAAGAATAACAACAACAAGATGGGCCACAACTAGCCGAACAGCGATGGGCAATGGTCAACGTGTACTCGTAACTGAAATACTCCAAGGCACAGTTACTTAAAGTTTTTAACAAATTGAACGAATTTAATAAATGAGTAAAACGGCAGACGAAGGAGAGTGAACTCATTGCTGGCAGACAGACAGTTGAACAGACAGACCAATGTGCGCGCTTGTAGTAGGGCAGAGCGTCGTGGCAGTGAATGGACGCGGCGCATTTGCTTTAAATTTTGTTGTTGTTGCTATTGTTGTAGCCATTGCTACGGCAGTTGTCATATGCGGCTGCCGCTGCCGCTGTCGTAACAAAATACACAGTTGCGGGTAATTTGCCTGGCCATCATCAATTTCGAGCACAACAACAACAACCACAATTGCCAGCAGCCGCTGCCAACAGAAGTGTCGCTTTCGACAGCAGACGGCCAGCAATTCTAATGAGCACAAATGATGCGTTATGCACACAATAACTAATTGCCGCTAGCCCGAGGAATGCGTATTGATTGTGGAGTGGAGAAAACTTTCGAAATTGCCAACGATCGCTGCAGGGCACAGCACAGCACAGCGCAAGTCGTGCAGCAAATTGTTCCAGTTGCTTCATATATACATATATAACTGTATAATGTTGCTTAAATTTATTCATAAACTTGCTGTCATTTAAATATAAAACTTATTACAATCTACAGTAATCCCTCAAAACTCATTTGTCGATCATTTAAAATTCGATTTAAAGAAACTAAAATAAAAACGAATTACAATCGGGAAACCTGACCAAGTGATGAGGCAAATCTCAGCGCTCGAACACTAAGCTCGAACAGATGAAAGCCGGATAGACGCAAAAGCCGCCTAATTGACTGACTGGCAATTACGCGCCAAAGGATGCTGCACTCGTTCGGCCGCAGTCCGGCCACGAGCGCACGTACGCACGTTAGACTAATTTTGCAGCCGTGCCTTCGGAATCGATTTGAAGTGGTATGAAAAGGCCGACAGCTGCAGCGGCCGAATGCGGACATTGAATTGCTCGCTGGCCGCATGAGCGTGGCTGCAATTTCACATTTGTTGCGGCATTTGTGCATTTGTGGCCGGTCGGTCGTATGCCACGAGCAATTTTAAATTGTTGCCCACAATGCCAACACGTGTTATGTCAAGTTATGTGTATTTGTGTTTGTGTGTGTGTGTGTGTGTATTAGGCCACGCCCAATTAAAACACCTGCTTAGGCTGTCAACAACATTGCAGCGAAGTGCGCGCGCGCACACTTTGCAAATTAACTCTACATGCAACAACATGCAACAAGTTGTTGCAGCAGCACAACAAAAGTTGCTCAACATATTTTTAGCACAGAAGAGAAAAAATTGAGAAAAAATGTGTAATTAGGTTTTCATGCACTTGAACGCATTAACACGCCAACACTGCAATTTATCATTGGCTGTTATAATTCAGTGGCATTCGGTGACATTGAGCAGTGCTGCTGCAACATCTCAGCAATTGGTTACCAGTCGCTGGCAAAATATGCAAATGACAAAATCAACGCACCACGCCCCACTTGCAGCAGCAACTCAAGCAAACTTTGTTGCCGCCACAATTACACGTTGCAAATGACTTACAACTTTTCAATCAAATGCAACACCACTTCCTACAATGACACCGGCAACGCCAACAACGCTATCAACAACAACAACAACAACAATGCAAAAAGTCAACTCTGTCTTGTCGGCCAGCACAATTACAGCAAATTAAAATTCCACCTGAACGTAGCGCTGACTATGACTTTGACTTTGACTTGCTGTCTGACATTGAGCTGTGGTTGCAGTTGTTGCAGCTTTTGCTTCTGTTGCGACTGCAGCGGAAATCAAAGGATGTTGCAGTGTGCGGCTGACTGGCTCGACGGCTACTACTTGCTGCAGTATGCGGCCTGTACGCTCGACTACCCTAAAGATGGCAGCGTGTGCGCTGCGCGTTAAATTGATTGACAACACATTGCACTGATGACTGGTGCTGTTGTCATTGTTGCTGCTGCTGCTGCTTGTTGGCTAGGGTGACCGGGTGGCTTTAATTTCTCAAAGCAAACAATGTGGAAATCCAATTATGAATCAGTTGTAGGATTATTTCAGGAAACTATAGAACAGACGAGCTGGCTCGGCAGACTATGACTGAGCAGATTCGTCAAGAAATGACAGCGATTGGTGTTCACATTCACGGTCATATTTTTAGTATATTCAGAATAATAAATGAACTCACGATGGGACACTCTTTTAATCTGTAAGCTTCGCACACATACGAACTCTATACATTAAATTTAATTTAGATGAGGCGATTGCAACAAAAGCCTCTCTGCGCGTCACTCCTAAAACTTCGACATTCTAGAGAACTTATATCAGTAAACAGAGTCCCGATCAGAACCATGATTGGTGCTGTAATGGGTTACCGTTCAATTGGAATTCCCGCAAGAAGGTTGGGTCTGTTTCCGAAAGACTTCAGTATGCACTCTTGCAAGAAGGTTGGGGCTGTTTTTGAAAGACTTCAATTCGTACTCTGGCAAGAAGGTTGGGGCTGTTTCCGAAAGACTTCAGTTCGCAATCTCGCAAGAAGTTGGGGATATTTTTGAAAGACTTCAGTTTGCACTCTTGCAAGAAGGTTGGGGCTGTTTTCGGACGATAAAGAAAAAGAAACTTCACCTTCTATGCACTTGTCCTGCTTTATACTGAAGAAGAATGGCATACCTAGGTAACTTTTTCTTCAGCAATCCAGACTATTCCCTTTCAACTAGGCTTCGTTAGAAATTGTGTGAATATTGTGTGACTTAGATCAAAATTAGAACTCACCATCCTCTGACACATCATTCAATGTACTAAGCACATTGCAAAATTAAACTCAGCCTCAGTTTAGAATTAACCCTTTCGACCCTGTGTCTCCATATTACTTTTTGGTATTTAAATCATGAAACACTTCCCTAAGAAGTGTATACACGACGTTTAAAGTCGCCACGCCTCCTTGTTAGAGTTCTAGAGCAAGTTTACTTTTGAACAATTTTAGCTTAAAACGGGTTAAATAAATTCTATATCTCCTTTTCTTTTATTCCCATTCAATCTCTACTTTTCCCTTTTCATTACTTTCCTATCTTTTTCCTCCTTTATGTCTTATGTTAGATTATATTTTCTATTATCTATAATATTTATATTATATATTTTAAGCTTCTGTGTATTATTTTATTTTGTAATTGTAATTGTTTAATTCTAGTTTAAGAAATTTAATTCTGACTGAGGTGTTACTAAAAGAATTGTTCCAACAAAACAATGTATTTCTTCTAAATAAATAAATAAAATAAATATCAATATTTTTAATTGCAGAAAAACTACCTAATATTTATGGAAAAATACAAAATTACTACTTTTTGATTTTATTTAACCATTATTAAAGAAACAGAGTTTTGATCAAACGCGCCGAATTCGTAGACTTCAATTAGAACACAAACTTTCCCTGATATCGCTGCAAATGTTTGGAAATTATTTTGGGAATAACAGTAAAATTGTTGTAATTTTCTTGGAATTCACTTCTAAAAATGTTAATTTGTTGGTGCCTAATTAAATTAAACCCATAAATCAATCATAGCTTTTGCTATAAGATGACAAATAGGTGAAGTTGCTCTCAGGGCAAAGGGTTAAATTTAAATCATATAAATCATATCAAATTATGGTCACTCTAACAATGTTGTTTTTGTCATTTTGCTTGTCAACAATGACAGCTGCAATTGCAACTGCAAATTTCACAACAAAAAACTACCAACTACCAAGCAATGTTATATAAAACTTGGCTCGTTTTGACACTGCTACGCAGGCTGACAGTGAAAAAACAAACAAAAATAACAAACTAACAACAAAAACAAACACTAGCAACATAAATTGCAAGCAATTCAATTGGCAGAAGAGCAAACGATGTACCATTGAGTTACTGTGTGGTCTGGCAAGCAATGTAATAAAATTAACGCCACTACAACCAACCGAAGCAGCAACAACAACAACAACAACTACAAAATACTAACAAATAATAACAAAGCGAAATTTTTTCGTGCATTACAATGAAATTATGACCGTGCAACGATTATCACAATAACAAAGCAGCAAACAAAACGGCAGTGCGCTGCGTTGACTGCGGCTCGCAGAGCAACTTTTAGCTCAGACATTTTACTCTGGGCAGTGTTTTATTAGCGGCTCTTAACATTAGCCATTAGCCACACGATGGGCAACTGAGCCAAATTCGAGGCTTCCGCGCTTGTGCCCCGCTTCGGCGGCGTTTATAGTTTGCTTGCAATGCTCGCTTTAGGTGGCGCGGGCACAATTGGGCAGCGTAGAAAGTTGCGCGCTGCTACCGCATTGCAACGACCTGTAATACTATTTTACACACACACACACATACAGACATGCATACATGAACATATGGTAGGTTGGCCGCATATGTTGGCACGCAGCGCGCATTCAGCTGGTTTCGTTGGCGGCAGTGACAGTATGAAAATTGCCACTGCGTAGAAATTTTTTTATTTTTTCGCGACATTTAACCTTTAACACTTGTCGCATGTTTGCTGCAAATTCACATTTAATTTGCAATATTTTCTATAATTTTTTGTATTGTATAAAAACAACTGAACTCAACTTTATACAAAGCAATTTGGTTAGTTGTGATTTTGTTTTGTTTTTCTCGCTGAAATCAACAGCGAGACAACTGTTGTTACCTACCGCTGCGCATGAATTAGGTCTCAGTGAATTTCTACAAGTCTATGGTTGGTTATTTTTTGATTGAAAATTGACTAAATGAAAGCGAGAAGATTTCTTAAAGCATGAAAAATCAGTGCTCTAATTTATGGTAACAGTAGATTGAAAGGTGTGAAATAAGAATGTAATAAACGAACTCAAATTAATTCATTTTTTTTTTTGAACTGACACAAGCAACGAAAGCTTATGGCATTGCAATTATAAGCAACAGTTATATGATTTGTGATTCAAGGCACTAGAAACTAGTAAACTCTATTCAGTCTGTGTGATTGATTGGAATATGTTGACTTTGAAAACCTTAGAGCAAAATCCAATAATAGAGTTTTCCAATAGCAACGCGTTGATGTTAACAGACTGTGTGGTGTTGTTGCATGGGCAACGCCTGTCGAATCTCTTGTTTATTATTCAATCTATGATAACAAATCAATATGGCAGGTTACACGATTGAGCAGCACGTTCCAATAATAAAACTTTGATTTAATTGTTTGGGGTTGTGCTCATCAAAGAAACACCAGATTGGATAAGGACATTGCCATGACCCATGAAAGTATACAGAAAAATCGGAGGTAGTAAATTCTTTGCTGTGCTCAAGAACTGCAGCGCTACAAGCCCATGAAAGACAATTTCGTTTGGCCCAAATTTAACGATAACTAAATATTAATATTTACAACGTGTGATGCCAGCAGGACGGCCGTACATGCCACACAGTGAACGCCACGATGGACTTTCTGCATTAAAGATTTAGTTATTTGTTTAGTTATCTCTCACAGAACTGATGCTGCATTCAATTTTTTTGAGGAGGTTTTTAAAGTCGATCAATGCCAAAAAGCTGAAATCGAACGATGGTCTCAAAGTCAACATAACCCTGGCCATTGCTTAAGTTCATCAGCATCTATGACCTTTCGAATCCATACCATCATGCAAAGCCGGTGACATATTCTGTACACAATAGCATACAAGAGTCTTTCAAGTAAAGAAAGAATCTTTGTAAATAGTAATACAAAAGTTGGATCAACCAATGTTGTAGCAGAGACTCCAAATGTATCCAACTTTCTTGGCATTTGTACGTATTAGTCTTCAAATTAGAAATTTTGCAGAGCAATAGAGAACAATGGAAAGAAATGGAGCTCAAAGGGAAAAAAAGAATTTGTATGGACTGCATGCTTACTTTACTTACATTCAATTAAATTGCTGAGACTACAATAAATTTTGCTATGTGAACTAAAGTTTTATAAAACAAGTAGTTTTTAAATAAGTGTGAATCAGTGCGTGAAATAATTGAAGAATGTTCAAATAAGCTTTAAGGCTGAGAGAAATCTAAGAAATTCGAACTGATGGCGCAAAACGGATTATGCACTTCAATTCAGCGCAAAAAAATAAAAGCTAAAACTTGTCTTGTTTAGAAAAACATGACTATTTTTAACATAAACCTAATTATTTATAATATAAAAAAAATAATTCGTTTAAAAAAATTAGAGAAAGAAAATACAAATTAATTATTACACTCATATATTTAAATTATTATTTATTAACAAATTAATTATTAAATTTTGCACATTTAACCAATTAAAAACACTTTAAAAAAATTATTAAAAAAGGTATAAATCAATTAATCATTCATTCCTTCATTCAATCAATCATTTTGTTCTAAATGTTTGAATCTCCAGCTGTGAGTTTTGTTATTTTGGATAATATGTATTAAATGTTTTTTAAATTAATAGTTTTTGGTTTATACTAAGTTTTAAAAATTGTTAAACCATTTTTAATTCAAATTTTAAACTATTAAAAACTAATTAAATATAAACTAAAAGAAAACAAACAACCGTGTTGCGAGTAAGTTTATATTAGATTACATAAACAATATTAAATTGAAAATGCTTGAATTTAGTTAAATTAAATGTAAAAAATTTAAACTTTTTTTGTAATTTTTAAATAGGATTTTTTTTAATTTTAAATCTAGCAAACTAATTTTTTTAAGTTTTGAATATACTTGTACAAAAACCACACGTTCGCCAAAGGCAAAAAATAAGCAATGAACTAAGATTAAAAGGGTTAACAATAATTACATTTAAAAATGTATGAAATATTAAATTAGTGAAGTTGTTTTTTTTACAAACTTTTATTTTAACAAAACATTTAATTTTCTTACTTTAAAATTTCATTGTTTTATTTAAGAAATATAAATAATCTGGATTAAGTAAATTATAATAAAAAACTTAAATTTTTGAAAAAAAAGATTTAAAGAAAATTTAGAAAAATATTAAGAGAATAGTTAAAATTCGAAATTAATTGAAATTTCAAAATAAATTTATTTGAAATTCGAATTTAGTTAATAAATAAAGCAATTTTTTTTCTGTGATTAATACAATTTAAATTAAATAACAAATCTTGATAATTATTTATATAAAAATTTTAAACCAAAGAAAATTTAGTTTATGCAATTTAATTCAAAATTTCAATTTAATTGGAATAAGAATTTAATCTAAGTTTTGATTTCAATTTAATCAAGGAATGTAAATAAATAAATTAAAATTAAATTAAAAAAGTTGAAATTTAAAGTAAAGATAATTTAGTTTATGCAACTAAATTCAAAACTTCAAAAAAAAATTATAAAGAAATAAAATGTTGAAATTTTTCATACAAGAGTTTAAAACTAAAGAAAATTTAGTTTATGCAATTAAATTCATAATTTCAAAGATTAAAAGGTTCAATTTAAAAATATTTAAATATATTAAAATTAAAATATTTTTAATATTTAATTTTTAAATATTTAAAAATATTAAATATTTAAATTTCAAAAATATTTAATTTAAAATAAAAAATATTAAAATATTGAAATATTTTTATTAAAACTTTAAGTTCTCAATAATTTTTATAATTGCAATTATTTAAAAACCTTGCGAAAAATTTCTAAAATTTTTTAATCTCCTAAACTTGCCAAACTAACTTGACTGCTACTCCCATAATTTGTCTACACTGCCCCATACTTTTCAAGCAGCTTAGCCGCTTCCAACGTTTCAGTTCGTCTGCAGTTCGGTTGTGCTGCACACTCATCGATACAAACAGATAAACAGTTAGATTTCCAATGCAACGACGTTCTCATGCACTCAAATGCGGCCGACCAACAACAGTCACCACGAGCCAATACAGTTAATGCCACAAATGGGTGCAGCAATAAAATTTAAATTACCACACCGCGGACTGAATTCAATTCAATTTGTATACAAATTTTCATATTAGTTGCTTCATAATGCACACAATGTGTACTCAATAAATGTGCAGCACCGTTGCTGCTGTTTGTTGCTCAAGTCTTTTGTTTGATGCTTCGTGTTGAATATTTCAGTTCAGATTTAGTCTAAATGTTTTTCAAGTTGCTAAAAATAAAGTCACACTCACTTGTCTGCTAGTTGATTGCACAAAGTTGAATTTTTTTGTTGAATAAAATTGTTGTGCTGCGTTTATCCTTTCGGGCCGCACTGCGTTAGTGAACGATTTAACTTGATTATTGTTGCTGTTTAGTGTTTGTGTGCATATCCTTTATTGATTGTTGCGCTTGATTGATTTGTGTTCAGTATAAAATCCGATTTTAGGGCAATTTAAACCACCTTTTATTGCTGTTTTTCACAAAAATTTAGTGATTTTGAAAAACCGCCAAAAAATTGTAAAATTCTTTTTGTTTAAACACTGCTGAAGGCGTATGAGTTCTTTTGTACACACACGCACGTACACCGTAAAGTAAATGAAAGCACTTGTTCGGTCGTTGGTTGTTGTTGCTGTTATTTGTTGGCAATAGGATGCTGTCTTATTCCTTGCGCAAAATTCCGCTAAAGAAATTCGTTTCGTATATTTTTTTTTGTGAATTTATTTGCCTCAGTTCGCTCCTTGCCTGGCTGTGGCGGTTCAGAAAAATGTCTTTTCTTTTGGGGCTTTGGAGAGGAGGAAAGCGAACTTGACCGTAGAGAGGTGACCGAATAACTAAAGCATACTCCGAGCTAATAAGTAGTTATATAAGTTCGAAGGCTTTTCTTTTGCCACCGACCGCACTGGAGACGATTGCTGCTGCTTCTTCGTTTTGTTGTCGCTATTGCTGCTGCGGTTGCTGTTGCCGTTGCCGTTGCTGTTGCTGTTGCCGCTCTTGTCGCTGAGGCTGTGCTGCTGCTGTTGCCGCTTGTTCGCCAACTCTGTGCTATCGCCTTGGCAATGGCCGTGGTTATGAATGCCCCAGTCCGCGGCCAGCCACACTATCGCCAATAGAATGAAAGCTGCACAGCTCTTTTCTTTCGCTCGTTCGCCCGCCGCGTCGCCCCAACCGCGCTGGCCGCTTCTGCTTTGCTGTTTTTCCCCCGCCATTTTCCACTCAATGCCGACTGCGCTCATGCGCTTCCTCACTCAACGAGCCGCAAGCCATTGGCGCTGAGTGTGGTTCGACGTTGCCGGCAGAACTTCTTAGGCTCATTGTGCGCTTTCGAGTCGGTGCGCTCGCACGCTGTTTGTGCTGCAGTTGTGCTTTCGAATGTTGCCCTTTCCTCGCCCATGCGTCCGACTCTCAACACTTGTGGCATACAAAAAAAAGTATGCGGCGAGCGTTGTCGTGCACGCGTTTGGCTCTGGCCGCCTAAAGTCGGCATTATGCATTCATGCTGTACTTGGCTGTGTTTTTCTGCTTTCAGCTTTTTATTGCTCTCGTTTTTGTTGTTGTTCTTTTAGTTTTTTTTTTTGGTTTTGCTTTAATTTTTTTGCCATACGTACTTAGCGGCCAGACATGCACGCGCACATGCGTGTGAACATGTGTACGTGTTTCCTCTGGATTAATGTGCGAACGGAAAAAAGTCAACTGCAAACTGAAATAAAATGAAATAAAAGTTGAAAATCGGAAGTAATATAACGGCTACATAATTGTGAAGGAATTTTATGTTGTTGTTGTGAATTTTTTACGAATTTTTGTGCATGTGTATGGCACAGATTAAAAAAAAAAGAAGAAAATTGTTACAAATCCAAAATATTTAAATATTTAGTAAATGTGTTTGGTAGACATTTTTTTCGTTTAGTTATTTATTTATTTAATTAAATTTTAAATAAAATAATAGACACCGTGTGTTTTATTATTTGAGTAGAACTCTAAAACCAAACGGCAGCACGTTTCGTCTAAGCACTTCAAATGGCACCTCTCGTTCAATTATTTTTGCACAAGCAGTGGAGACGATGAAGAACTTGAAACGATACAACACTTCCTGTACCACTACCCTGCTCTGCAGAACGCTTGGGTTAAGATTCCTGATGGACCTGATTAGCGCAGCGAAAGTTAAAATCTCGTATCTACACTTCTTCACTAAGAGGTCGAACTGATTTACCTCGGATTGAGACTGTTTGAAACCATCAGAAGATCACAAGAAGAACACATTCACAAATCAATATGGAAGTGCAGTGTGTGCCGCAGGCACTTCTCTTTACCTAATTTAAGATTTAGGGCGTAAAAAACCCAAATCAGTTAGAGTTGTTGCGAAAATTTAGCCGATCAAGAATGATCTTCGGGACTAGGCCCCTTAAATAATCGAACATGAAATATTAAAAAGGGGAATAGTATTGAATAAAATTAATGCCAAGTATGTTTCTTAAGTCTTTTGTATTTCGCTTCATTTCCTTCCAGCTGTTTCAGATTGCAAAGTAACTAATGGATTTTGATGTTAAATCAGAAAACTAATATAGTATTCACGAAATATTTTAAAAAAGTTCTTTGTCTTTTTTTGAATTACTTTATAATTAATTAAATTACTTAAGCCGTGAATAACGTTATAGGAGCCATTTTCAAGATATTATATTTGGTGTTGGATGTACTAGCATTCGATCCTATGACCCTTTGATTCGTGAGTCTAGCTTCAGCACACCACTCGTTGAGCGTTTGAAGCCATCGAATATGTATTTCGTTAATTGAAAATGGTTTTTGTAGAACAAAATACATTTCAAGTTTGTTTCTTAAGTCTTTTGTTTAGCACTTGATTTTTGTCTGAAAACTATTCGAACGATCAGTTTCGAACGAAGAAGCATAGCATTTTTATAAGGAAACGATTTGATAGTTTATAGGAATTTCAAGTATGTTTCTTAAGTCTTTTGTATTGCACTTTATTTTCTCCTCAAAGCTATTTGAACCATCAGTTTCACAAGAAGAAGCATAGCCATTCTATAAGGAAACGATTTGCTTGCTTATAGAAATTTCAAGTATGTTTCTTAAGTCTTTTGTGTTACATATCATTTTATTCTGGCTTAGTAAACAGCTGTTTGAACGAACAGTTTCGGACGAAAAAACATAGAAATAATTGTATTGACGAATATGCAACCAATACATGCAATTTTCAATCAACAAACAAAAAATTTAAAAATTACTTGGGAAGGTTTGTATTTAAAAACGAAACAACTTTTGGAAAGCTTTTGCATAATAATTAAAATATTAATAAATACAATTGTACATTAATAAATTCTGATCAGTATCACATGAAATGTGCTAAGCACATTACACATAACAACAACAACGAACTTTTTATGTTTAAAAACAAATATAACAAATTTCAACTAAAAGATAGTTTCTGTACTTTAGCTTTAAATTCATTTAGAGTCGCAATACTTCACCCTTCTGCTTTATTCATGATTTCTATTGAAAAGCAAAAATTTCCCAGTAAAATCAGTGCTGCTGTGCATTTTTCACTACACTGGCAGCAAAAGTAGATTATGGCAAGTGAGGCAGAATAGTAAAAGCAGCGAATTGTACGACTAAACTCAATGGGAAGTGGACGATGGTCACGACAGTTACCACTGCGCCGAGTACGGCACGCCGCTCATTACACCGGCAAACCCCCTACAGTCGAATGCCCCCACAAGCTGCTGCCACCTTAAGCGAAAATTCTTTTCAAAAAACCCCAAAACAAAACAGAAAAAAGTGGCGAAAATAATTATCATGCGCATTGGTTGCGGCAAAAATAGTGCAATAACACAAACACTCACACACACACAAAGAGTCCAATAGCAGAAAGCAACGCAAAGCCAAGCAATGCGCGAGGCATAAATTAAGCGCCAAATGAAAACCCATTCATGCTCAGCGCAAAGAATGAAACGCCAGTTGCTGTGGCATGCAGCAAAAGCAAAAAAGTGGTGCGCGCTGGTTTCGATTTGGCTTTGCTTGAATTTGCGAGCGCACATAGTGACGGCAACTCACGTTGTCATTGAGAAGCTGGCCGCAGAGAGCTGAGAGCATGTGCACGAGTGAAAGAGCACCAGAGCGCAGAGAAAGCCTTGGCCGTGAACTTGAGTGAGCCGTCGAGAGTCGCTCGTGCACTCACTCGAAAGAAAGTTGCTGCCACGTTTGAGTGAGATTTCGTTCGATTTTTTTCGTTGGCTGCCAACAAGCCCGGCTTTCTTTGCCCGTTCTGCGGCAACGAAAGCCACAATTTAAGCCGCCACAACACCTGTGCCGCACACTGGCAGCCAGTCAATGTTGTGTTGTCGCTTTGTCGCTGCTCAAAGCGCAGCTTCAGCTAACTTGGCTTAGTTGGTCGGCCAGTGAATAGTGGGAGCGCAGCGCTGGGATGCGAGGCGCGCGACGTGCATGGGGCAACAGCGTGCGGCACTGGTCTTTGTGGCGCATTGTTTACAGAAAAGAAAATCCGAAAATGCAGTCAAGTGTCGGTCCGCCAATAGAAATACATATCACTTGCATGTCAATGTGCCGCATCTTCGTGGCCAATGTTGCCGCTTTTTTTTTTGAGATTGACAGGTAATTAAAATTTACAAAACGATTAAGTATGTCGTTTCGACTATCGGCAGAGAACAAGGTTTCTTTTGCATTGTAATAATTATGCGCGTTAGCGTTAGAAGTTCACACACACAAATACATCAAAAGTGTTGTCAAAATTGTGAAGCGGAAATTTTGATGTCTTCTTTTGATAATTCCTCCACTTGTTCGATGTTGTTTCCTTTTCAGTTATGACAAAAAAATTGAAAGTGGAAAACTATTATAATAGTTCTATTTTTAAGATCTTTAATAGACACAAAAAGCAGAAGACATTTTCACTTTTGTTGTAATAGCAGCGAACACCTGTGTTCTCGAGTGGAGAAGGAAGGCATGCAACGGGAAATAACAAAATTGTGGGTCAAGAGTAGTTCATTGGGACTTAAAACTGACACGACCACCGTAACTGTGAAGATACTTTTGATCGTCAGGGATTTGCTTACGTCAATGTTTATTTACATAAAATATAAAGTCATCAAAAAATATCACAGCCAGTTAAGCACCGCAGTCAAAGTTTAGATGGAAGAAAAATTTTTGCTAAAAATATTGGATTAAGTTTAAGCACCGCAGTCAAAGTTTAGATGGAAGACAAATTTTTGCTAAAAATATTGGATCATAGTTAGGGTTCGTTAGGTAAGTAAGGTCCGAAGGCTTCTGAAAAAGCCTTCTAGATGTTCATAGCTCAATTTGACACGTCGTTATACTTTCGGATCTACTTAGACTTAAAACTTCTAATAAGGCCATCAATCCATTAATGTCAATGATTGAGAAACGGATGAGGTTATCTGATTAGTAGAACCAGTGGAGCATGCAAAGAAGATTTTTGTGGTTCTGGTATCTAGTTGTTACAAAAATTGTGCATAGAAAATATGGTTTCAAATGTTATTGAGCTCAAAAGTGGTGTACGGAACTGAACCAAAATTTAATCATGTGGCACTGAGTAGAATCAATGTGTTTCCTTTGCAAAGGATGGGCAACATTGATTCTTATTCTTCTTTGTTTCGACAACTTTTGCAGAATAATTTCTTCGGTGGCCTGTTCTTATTCTTTTAGCCTGACCTTCAAAGATGCTGGGACCAGTGAAAGCGTAGACCACTGCACTGAGTTTGGTTTTTTCCAGACTAACTGACTTTTAGTGCGCGTTCAGCTCAATATTGGGAAAATCTTTTGCGTTGTCTAGAACCTTACTAGAAGTGTTCAATTTAGCAAATTTAAAATTTTGATCCTTGTTTGTGACATTTCTGAACAATTTCTGTGCCCTGTAATTACAGTTATGGTCAGAGTTACTGGATAGAATGTGGAAAATATGACGAAAGAGGACAACGAATGACTTAAAGCAAGATACTCGTATTTCCTTTTCGCTGATTTTCTTTCTTTAAACTTCGTTACTTTATTAATTAATTTACTCCCGACCTCGATGTTTGTCGATTTTATTCCTTGTGTGTCCACTCTGGTCGCCGGTCGGATTAAGAAGAAAGCAATAACTTATTTGCTTAACTATCGATCGCACGACCGGGTTACTCATGTGCATCAAGTTGTCCGGTGTTGCCACCAATGCGGATTACATTTCATATTTTCTTTTCATATTTTATATACATAAAATATGAAAAAAGCTATATCTGGTACTCGAAATTTTCTCAAATTGTATAAGGAACTTTTACAAATTGAATGAGCCGTGTATCGGCCTATATCTGAAAACGTCCATCTAAACATCTTTCCAAATGTCAATGCAAATGTATGTTCACACTGGAAAACGCCGCAAATTTAAAACAAAATTTTTTGTTAAAAGACCCTTGTTTCATTTCTGACTAATTCAACGTTCGAATCTGTGATCCTCCGAGCTGTGGTCTAACGTTTAATTACTAAGCAAATTCATCTTGCCGCCTCCTTCCTTCAATTGACAATTTTTCCTTCTTTCTTATTGTTTTCCCATCCCTTCAGCATTACCCAATCAAATCCTTTAACTCTGAACAATCAATCAATCAAACAATTCAATCCTTTCCACTCCAATCAGAACAGTTCGCAGCAGAATTTCATATCCAGTAGTCATATTTGCGGAAACACAACACCACTAGCAGTGCCAGCAGCAACAGATGAACAAGTCAACAACAACAAAGTCTTCTCTCAATTCCACCCTAAAGTGACTAGCTATGGTGCACACAGGGGGATTTTTGGTGGGTTAAAACCCTTCGAAATACAAAAATTGCTGGTGCGAAATTTGGTTTCAAATGGATTTGGTCTCAAAAGTTGTATGCAACTCCTCCCCCTCCGCCCCCAAACTAAAACCTATGTGCGCTACTGGTAAGTGGTGAGAGAAGAAAAAAAAATTGTCCATACAAATTTTAAGTATCTTGAAATTATTATCAAATTTTATAGAGTACCACATAGAATTTGTTAAATTCGCAATGCGATTTCTCTGATAAAGTTGCCCAATTTTCAAGACACAGACTGCAAATTTGCCAAGAAATCAAATTGTAAATTACGCCCCGCTGTGACAGGAAGCGCAAAATTTAACACAAAACTTGATGCCAGCAATTTGTAACTGCAAAGTTTTCATATCTTTGTTGAAAAATTATAGAATTATGAAAAAAAAAAAAATTGCACGAAATTGCGCAACCGCAAAGTTCGTTACACTCAAATTGCCAATTCAACAAAAAAATTAGACAATACCATAAAAAATTGCATATTATTGAGGCATCACACAAAGAGGCGTTAAACTTTTTGGCACATCCAACTTTGCCACCGATAACCATCGCAGCGCAGCGCAATTATCCAATTATCAGCGCACAAGAACTGAGCAAAAGCGGTGCTGCGTGCACGTGTACCGTGTCTGGGACACTTGTTGACGATTACCAGTCAACTGACAGCGTACGCGCTGTTCTCACGCCAACTCGAGCTGCGTTCGGGCGCCGGCGACTTCCTCTGAAGCGCCAAATACGTTGAATAACTCAATCAGATTAACGAGGTGTTGCTGTGTTGATGGTTGTTGGTATTTGTTGCTGAAAATTAATTGAAAAATTATTTGATTGGGTGATAAACATCGCCTAACAATGCTCACTATAAGCATTTGCAACAATTAAAGCAACCAAACAGTTGAGTTGAGAGTTATGAGAAGTGCAAAAAAAAATTTCTGTAGAGAATGTTTTGAAATTGTTGTTTTGTACGAACATTTATTCCACCTTTAAAATTGCTCTTAGAAGTTGATTGAAAAAAAAAACAAAATTACGTACTGGATGCCTATTTTCATAGAAATAAAAAAATATTAAGTTGTTTTTAATTGATTTTATCCCATTATGGTTGCAGTTACTAGATGGAATTCTTAGGGAGAACATTGCTTCTTTTCTGTCACGAAATAACACTGCGGGTTTTTGAATGATCGAGAGATAGTTGCTTTGCAAAATCTTTGGCGAGGACTATCGAATATTAAAGGACATTAAGTAAGGGAAGGAATCGTATGTGCGTTACAAACTTCCAAGTGGAGCTGCACTTTTACTTGGAAGCCAAAATAGTTCATTGTGAATCTCTTCTTAAATCTATCCGAAGCTAGCCAACAGTCTCAATCCGAAGCAGTCTTGAAGTAGTCTTGACCTCAGGGTTCAGACTTGGGCAGTGGAATAGGAAGTGTTGTATAGTTTCTAATTGTTGCTTGCATCTTCTGCAGAAATCACTGAACGAGAGACGCCATTTCATAAACATAGATTCAATAGTGTCCAGTGATGACTCCAACGAGTTGCCTTGTATGAGCTGTTCAAGGACATGGACGTAGCACAGCGAATCAACATCCATCGACTTCTCTTCTTCTTCTCTGGCTTGGCCATATCTACTGTATGAATAATAAAACTTCGGCAAAACAGATGTTCGATGCGGTAGTTGGAGGTGGACGGCAAAGAGGAGGACTGTGTCTCTGTGGCCAAGTGGAAAAGGCGCTCACAACAGAGGCGTCTGTAGAGAACTATTACGGCAGACCATAACCCAGTAAGTGGTTGTTATGGCCCATTAACCCTTTCGCTATTTTATTGCCATAGGCCAACTTGCTACTTTTTGGATGTCTGAACCTTCTATGATTTCAAGAGAAAATTGTTTTGTTGGTCCTTAGAATAGTTTGACATTTTCGCAATAATACAAAATTAATAAACTGAATTTTTAACTTAAAAAACAGAAGCACACAATTTTTTTATTGTTACATTCATACATAGAAAAGAAAGAAGAAACAAAAAAAATAAGAGAAATTTTTATTTTGACTTTTTACTTTAATTCAGATACATTTTTGAAATAATTGTAATTAATTTTTTTAAGTTTATTTTTAAGTTTTATATTTTTGTTTAAGTAATTCTTACAGCTACAACGATATGCTTGCTGTCTATTACAACACTCCAAAAAAAAGTGTCCGGAATAAAATTTATAAAAATTATTATGGAATGTGGTTGATATAACCAACAAAAGACTTACGCGATAAATTTAAAATTTTAACTTTTCCCAGTTTAAACTTGTAAAGCGAAATGGTTAAGTCAGTAAGCTGAAAATTCGACTGCGGCCTTTTTGAAAGTAACTAACTTTTACTAAAAACAGGTTTCTTTATTTGCTTTATTTTCAATCCCTAACGGGCCTCTAAAATTATTAAACTATTAATAATTTTTTAATTAATTAACTATTAATAATTTTTTAATTAACATACTATCAATCATTTTTATTTTTTTTAAACTATTAATAATTTTTTAATTAATAAACTATTAATAATTTGTAATTTTTTTAAACTCTTAATAATTTTTATTTTTTAATTATTATTTTTTATATTTAATTATTATTATTAATTGTTATTTTTTAATTATTAATCTATTAATAATTTTTAGTTTTTTATTTAATAATTAATAATAATTTTGTAATTAATAAACTATTAATAATTTTTAATTTTTGTAAACTATTAATAGTTTTTATTTTTTGTAATTATTATTTCTTATATTTAATTAATATTATTTTTTGTTAATAAACTATTAATAATTTTTAATTTTTTTGAACTATTAATAATTTTTATTTTTTTAATTATTATTTTTTATATTTTATTACTATTATTAATTGTTATTTTTTAATTATTAATCTATTAATCTATAAATAATTTTTAATTTTTTATTTAATAATTAGTAATAATTTTTAATTAATAAACTATTAATAATTCTTAATTTTTTTAAACTATTAATAATTTTTGTATTTTTTTCATTATTATTTTTTATATTTAATTATTATTATTAATTGTTATTTTTTAATTATTAATCTATTAATAATTTTTAATTACACAAATAACCCCAACCGATTCGCTATTTTCTACATCAACTAAAATGCTTGCTATGCTTCTAACTTTGAAATATTTTCCGCGAACAAACATAGTTTCCAGTCTTCAAAGCTATCTGCTGTGCTTTTTTAAAATAAACAAAAAATGTTTACTCCTAATCGACATTTAATTGCCTACAAATATTTTAATGAGAAGCTAAACATTCTAAATTACAAAAACATATACTCGTACTCTATAATCTATGCAAAATTTGCAAAAGCATTATTGCTGACAGCGAAATTTTGATTAATCATAGTGGCGCCATAAAACAATTGGCGCAGATTGAAATCGCCACCTGCACGTTTCGCAAATTAGCAAACATTAAGCGAACAGCGAAAACTGCCGACGCCAGAACTTCTGCCCACCCGCGCCGCATGTGGCGGTGAATTGAATTGCGCAGCCGCAGTCGCTGCCGCTGCTGTTGCCCACCCAAAATCCGCACAGCGCTCAACGCCTCGACGCCGTTGTTGCGTTACAAAGGCTCATTAACTTCACGCGCACCGCCCGATAAGAATTAATTTTTATTGGCGCACTTAGGTGCGCGCTCAACAACAACAACAACAACAACAACATCGCATATTACTTAGTAACGCGATTCATAAATTCATAAAATCGTCCAAAAACACAACGACGGCAACTCGGCAGCCGTTTGGCGCACTTTATGCAGCTGTTTGTTGTTGGGCTTTTCCCGGTTGCAAGTTTACATTTAATAAATTAATATGGCCACATTAAGCGATAAGCGCGCCCATGTTGCGCCACATTGGTGCCATCGGAACGCGGTCTTCCGACGTCTTGGCGCTTTTCTTGGCCTGCTAATTTTTTTGTATGTTTTTTGATTTTGCACATAGAGCCATGAGCCATGTGTTGTTGTTGCTGTTGCTGCATTAAAATTGATTGAATTTTCGCGCAGCCGCTTAATCGCTCGCTACCGGCTATGAGGCCGCACAATCGGCAAGCATTGAAAATTTTCTATACATTAATGTGAGCAGAAATTGCTTGAAGGATTCACACAAAGTTCTAAGTGACTTCCGGACTAGCTCTGACAGTGGCAGTGGACAGCAAGAGTCGTTTTAGTGGAGCTAGAAAGGAACGTTAGGACTTCAGAGACATGGACATGTTTGAAGACATGGACGTATGGCGAATTAATTTGCAGCGGTTACTGTCGCTCTGGCTTGGACAATGAAACTCCGGCGAAAAAGGTACTCGATGCGGTAGTTGAAGATGAGGAAGACTGCGTTTCCGATGGAAAGATTAAGTAGAGGGCGTCCTATCTTCTCTTAGTATAACCAACTGGAGAAGGCAAAGGCCCCGGCAGAGAACTTTTGAGGCAGCCCACCACCCGGCAACGAGTTGTCAGAATCAGGTCACCCTTTCGACCCCAAAGTTGCCTGAGAGCAGCTTCACCTATTTGTCATCTTATAGCAAAAGCTACGATTGCTTCAAAGCAAATGTCAAAAATTGTACTGTTATCCCCAAAATAATTTCCAATAATTTGTAGCGATATCAGGGAAAGTTTGTGTTCTAATTGAAGTCTACGAATTGGGCGCGTTTGATCAAAACCCTGTTTCTTTAATAATGGTTAAATAAAATCAAAAAGTGATAATTTTGTATTTTTCCATAAACATTAAATAATTTTTCTGTAATTAAAAAATATTGTGATACAATTTATTTAACCCATTTTAAGCTAAAATTGTTCAAAAGTAACTAGTTCTAGAACTCTCACAAAGAGGTGTGGCGACTTCAAATGTCGTGTGCACACTTCTTAGGGAAGTGTTTCATGATTTAAATACAAAAAAGTAATATTGAGACACAGGGAAAAATTCGGGTTCGAAGGGGTTAAGCAACCCTGGCGTAGACTAATCTGCACTTGGCACATTCGCATTGCCATTTTCTTTCTCTCGCGCTGCAGATCTCCAATTCCACATACCACATCACTCATCCCTTGTATCATCAATCGTCACTTCTGTCATTTCCAAAATGCAAAACACATTTCGTCTTATGCCGCCACGCCAATTTGAATGCACCACGCTTCGTATGTAGATTTAAACTTTGCGTGTAAATATGTCGGCTACGCAACGGCTCAAGTCATTTGTGTTTGAAATTCCAACGAAAAAATGAAAACAAAAATAAAAGAAAAATCGGTCAACCAGAACTGACATAATCGGCGAAGTTTTCTACATATTCGACGCTGTGGTGTTGCCGCTACTGTGGACCCATCCATCATGCATGGCATTTGGCCCAATTTGGCATCTCATTACCTAATACCACAAAGCGAGCCACTGAACCGCCAACGAACGCAGAATATTCTGCAAAATTTAAATTGCCAGCAAATTATGGAAACGGAAACCGAATGCCAAAATATGCCAGAACAAATAAATTTTACAAAATTAAAAGCTCCATTCAGAAGCTTAGCAAACAAACAGTGAGTCAAGCAACAAATCGATTGCTTAAACAAAGACAAAAGTTGCCATGGACCCGACCAAAGACATCAAAGAATATTATACAACACGCGGCAACATGGAAAGATGTGGCCAACAAAAGAATTTTGTGCGGCTCACAGCATGACAGCTGCCGCTGCCACTGTTGCTTGTTAGTGACAGCAAAAATGAAAATAAGTTTAAAAAAAATATGACAGAAAAATCAGCGTGCGCTGATTATGATGTTTGCATTTGGCCCGAAACCAAAACCCACAACAGCTAGAAACAAAGAAAACCAAAGAACAGCACAAAACAGAACAACAACAAATGTTAGAACCCAAGAGAAATGGCAGAAATCGAAGCGAATGCCCAACATGGCATCGCTGCAGGCACAGAAATTGTGTCGAAACGAACCTAACCGCAAAATGCTGTCGTCTCGTTGGCCGCTTCCGCACCAAATCGCACACAGCCGAAACGAGGCTACCGAAAGATGGGTCGCCCTACGATCTTATTGGGCACAATACTACTTAAGACGAAACGGAAATTGCCAAAGTGATTTACATGAACGAGCGAGCGAGCCGGCAGCACCAAACAGGAAGAAAATCGCAATGCGAATGTGTGCTACGATCAGCTGTGCTTAGGTGCTTAACTAGTCGAGGAGGGGGAAGTAGCAGCAATGCTACAAGTAAGCAAACGGTTAAAGAGTTTTCCTCAATTAATAGCTTATTTTTCTAAAGAAAAAACGATTTTTGTTATTTTTCAAATAAACTATGTTAGACAGTTGGTATGTGTAACAAATGTGTTGGGGTACAAACGAACCACACATATTTGCTTACTTACTTACTTACTTAGCTGGCCATACCTCTTAACGGCTTATGATGGGCAGTAAAAGTTGGTCAGACCAAGAGATCATGAAAGATCCTTAACTTAGTCCTTCTACCATTGCCAAGTCCTATGCCATGTTAACTTTTGTGAGGCGCAATAGTTCCGAGTTCTTCAATCCCTACACTCTCAAACTGCTTTACAACTGTCTTGTCCGCTCGAAGTTAGAGTATGTCTCGTTTATTTGGAAGCCATATCACTATTGCCACGTTAATCGCTTGGAACGTATTCAGAAGGTTTTCCTACATTTCGCTCAGAAATCACTACACTTTCAGGATCCTGTTCCATCTTACTTCTCGCGTTGTAAGCTCATAAATTTAAAAACCTTGCAGCATAGAAGAGGATGGATCTTTGTCATTTGTTTTTGATGTTGTTTGCGGGTTGGTTGACTGCCCTTCTCTCTTAGAGAGGGTTCACTTCAACATCCCTTCTAGATCTCTCCGGCACTTTAATTTTTTTAGTGTTGGTTTCGTCAAAACAAATTATGCTTGAAATGCTTCTCTTTTGCGAGCTCTAATAGAAATTAATAAGATCTCAAAGAACTTTTCGCTGGACTTCACTACTTCTAAAGCAATATTTTCCAACTTGTTGAACTCTGTTTTTAATTAAGTTATCGTTTGTTACGTAATATTATTTTGTTACTTATCCATTATGCTGTTCTTTATTAGTCAGTAAGCAAACAATTGTTCTTTGACTAATTACACCGTGCGACAGCATTTTTCACACCGGAAAAAATCCATATGGGCGTGAAACTAGAGACCAAACATAATAACTGCGTACTCAGTTTTTCATTTCTACACCCTTTGCGGTTTTAAAAGGACTTCAAAATTTTGAAAAGGATAAAAAATAAAAAAAAATATAAAAAATACTTAACCTCGTTAAAATATGGCGATATGTATATCAAATAAAAGAGGAAAGGCTCAAAATTTAAATAAAATTGATTTTTTATCTATTTGTAAAAACAGTATATGAAAAAGGTCCTTTAAAAATTTTTAATCCTTGATGTCCTTGAAAATTTATATAGAATTTTTCTTGAAAAGTAAGTATCTTAAAACCCAAGATCTCCGTGATCACGTGTCAAAATTTCATTACTCTATCTTTATTGGTTCGAAGGTTATTAAAAAAAGGCGGAAGCTGTAAGTCTAATGAAGTACAAAAATTCTAATTTATTTGAGTATCAGTATTTTAAATAATAAATAGATACAAAATTAATGAAGCGAGAATAATGAAATTTCGGAGCACACACACACCTAAACCTTGAAAAAATTCAATACTAAAAATTGTCAGCCTGGTGCTACTGTTTCCCAATGCTAGAAAGTCTTTTTTTGGCATTTAAGTTTCCTCTTTGCAATTGCTATACATTTTGTCTGTTACTATGCTCAGACTGTATCGAAGTCTATGTCAAATTTTGTAGCCTTAAGCTATATTTACTAAGTCTCAGAAGCTGTCCAATGCACTTTGGATTATTGATTCATAGGTAATGCTAGTTTGGTCTGAGTTCTGAAGTAATGCATGAATGGATGTGCGAGTAAGCCGAGGCGAGTGAGCCCTGACTTGAAGCTTAGCTTTTGTGACACGCAATTTTTCTGAGTTCTCAAGTCCTTAGACTCTCAAACTGCTTTACACCTTCAAAGTTAGAGTAGGTCTCGTTTATTTGGAGGTCATATCATCATGGCTTGAAATGTATCCAGAGTGTTTAGCTGCGCTTTGCACTAAAATCTCCAACTTTCAGGATCCTGTTCTATCATACAGTTCACGCTGTTAGATTAAACTTAAAAACCTTGCAGGATACCAGATGTATCCTATTGCTGTCATTTGCTTTTGATGTCATTGGTGGGTTGATTGATTGTCCTTTTTTTTGAAAGTGGATTTACTTCAACCTTCCTTCTAGGTTTCTCTAGCACTTTGATTTAATGTTTAATGTTGGTTTCGTCAAAACAAATTATGCTTTAAAAGCCGCTCTTATGCGAGCTTTAATTGAATTTAATTACATCTCAAAGATTTCCGGAACAAAATATGGTTTCAAATGGTATTCGACCCAAATGTTGTACGCAAACCTTCGCCTCCCGCCATCCTTCCAAATGAAATCCCATGTGCGTCACTGATTCCACTTCTGCTCAGGCGAAAAACTCCAAATTTTTCGAATGCTACTGAAACGAAAATCAGTAAGAACAGCATCACAAAAAAGCCGAAGATATAGCAAAACTTCATTATTTCGAACCAAAAATTAGTTTCAAATCCAAATCCGAACTTCACCTGACCCCAAAAACTGTTCGAATAGAAATCGTGGAAGAATAGACACCGAATGGCTGTTGACTATCTGAGAGGATAGGAATGACAATCTGAAGCAATGCAAATCCTACTTTTGGGCTTACTTGTCGGTTACTCCTTTCCATATATGGCTTTGTGTCGTCCTGAATCCTGAATGGATGTTGGATGGTTATTTAAAGGATAGCAACGTTACCACTTTGGACTAACATGTCAGTAACTCCTTTCCACATACAACTTTATGCCCTAGTGCCCAAAAAGACAAAGGCATTGTTGTTCCGTTTAGTTCTTTTAAGCTGCCGGTTTACTTTCAAAAACTCCTTGAATAAACATCATGGAAGGATAGAGACTGAACGGATGTTCACTCTATGACAGGACACCAATACAAATAACACCTTTGGGCTAACTTGTTGGCTATTTTTTTTCAATAAACGGCTTTGTGCAGTGGCGGATCCGGGGGGGGGGGGGGGGGTTGAAAGCCCCCCGCCCGAAATATGTGGATCGACTATAAAACTACATACAAATTAAAATACATTTTATAAATATTAAAGAATTACATTTTAAAAACCCCCCCCCCGCAATATTTTTCTGGATCCGCGCCTGGATTTGTGTCTTCGGGCCCTTGTGATCTTGTTTTCCTGCCCAGTTCAATTAAGCTGCATAAACACACTCAAACAATTTTCTATTTAAAATAAAGAACGAAGAAGCCCACATAGTTGCTTGACTATCTAATAGGATTTATATTGAATTTTACCAGATTTTTCCTAAGAAACCTTTCTTAAGGTTTTCAAGGACTGCTGCCTGGAGTATGTTCTGTATACTTTCACTCAGTGGGGCACAGAAGGGGGATTCTAGTAATTCAAACCACCCACATATCTGTTTTTTACAAAGACTTTGACTAACACTTTGGTTTCAAATGGCATTGGGCTCAAAAGTTCAAATGAAATTCTTCGAATGCCACTGCTTTCACTATTCTGCCTTACACTTGTTAGCATACAATTTCAGCTTAATTGTGGTCATTGCCGTCGCACATTTTTCATAAATGATATTATGGGAAATATGGGATTATTTTCTGAGACTTCAAGTACCCAGTCTTTGGTATAAAAAAAACAATTTGGGGCCAATTGTAAATTATTTTGTGTGAGTCGTGAACCATTTCCAGATCTGACTGCAACTGAAAGAAACGCAAAAAGCGCTTAAGAAGCCGTCACGTCAAAACACCCTGAAGTGCCACAAAGTGACAAATTGAAAAGTTACAATTTCTTGAGTTCCAGAGACAAATCAATTTATAATGCAAATAAAACACAAGAAGCCACAAAGTGTTGCTTACTTCAATTGACAACGGAAAAGCAGACGAATAGCAATAACCACAATGACAACAATAAAGCGCACACAAAATATGTTAATCCCAATCGAGGTGAACCTTTCATTTCCCGCTAACGCTATTCACTTGCGAGCGCACACATATCGGGGACAATTCTCATGACGACGCTGGTGGGGAGAAAGCAATTTGTCGCCAACTGGACAAATTTCTAAGGCGCTTCTGCTGCTGTGGTCGGAGCGAGTGATTGTTGCGTTTGCATCGATTGATTGTTGTACTAATGAGGCAGCATCAGCATTGGCCGCGCCTGCGTCAACATTCACTTGATTTCATTTTGGCATTGGGTCCGACGATTTTGTGGCGCTGGCGACTGAATTGTTTGACGATAGCAAATGACAATGAAATGACAGAAATTTGCATACAATTGTCACAGCAATGGCAGTGAAAATGAAAACGAAATTCTTAATCTGCAGACAACATTGAATTGTCTGTTTCGAGCGGCTGTTGTTGTTATTGTCCAACGAATGCGTTCGTTAACCGGAAATCAAACAGATGCGCACACACACACTCACACACACACACACACACGCACTCACCAGCAGCGACAGTGAATAGGAAAAAAAATTTGAAAGGAAATTTGCATTTCACTGGCTTTTGTTGTTGGCGGTCGCTGTGTGCCATTTACTGTTGTGCTCTTTGTGATTGCTGTTGATTATTGTTGCAGCGAAAAATCTAACAAAATTGTTATTTTTTTTTTAATTTTTTTTCGAATTTTACACTTTCGTTGCTCTCGATACATTTTTCACTTTTCGTTGCGTTGTTTTTGCACGTAACGTTGTATTTTGGTGTATTGTTTCTGTGTGTTTGCTTAAATGCCAGTTGCCAAAGTTGAAAACGAAATCTGCCATCCACTATATATATAATTTGTCGAAAATTATAACACGCAGCGTAGCGCATTTAAGTTAGAAATCGTTTTGGGTGCTAGTTGTCGGTCGGTGGGATCGCACTGTCGGCTGCAGTGAACCACATTGGCTAATTATGTTGAAATGTTTGCGAGTTCGCTGCTTGAGTCTTTCGATTTGTCGGTCTGTACTTAAAACAATTCCAATGGAAATTCTTACAGCTGGCAAAGTTTTGAACACATCCACATTTGTTTTGTGCGTGTGTGTGTGTGTTTGAAGAAATTTACTTTCACTATTCTGTTGCCTTGCACTTGCGAGCATATAATTTCAGCTCAAAATATTTTAATAGCCTTTTCACAAATGAAAATTCTGTGTTGCGTGTTTGAGGTTTCCAATAGAAATCGAATGAAATTGACTGTTTTTGGTCAAAACGCAGGCATTTTTGTTGTTCGGTTGTGTTTGTACATTTTACAATTATTTATCTCGCCCTAATCTAACCAGCTAACCAGCTAACCTAGTTTGCGTTCATTGCAGTTGCGGTTGTAAAGAATTCCATTGCCATCAAGTTCAGATTGTGTGGTATGCGCTTCAAATTGACATTAAAATAAAATTGAAGCTATTAAACCTTTTGCTTACCTTCACATTTAGGGTTCTGCAGCACTCGGAACAGCGTGGACACGAGTTTGTTTAGTGGTGAGGCAGCGCAATAAAACCGTTTAGAAGCTAATAAAAATGTCGAATGCAAGACGCATGCATTGCATACAGAATATTTGATAGGCATGTGTACCGAACAAGCCAACTTAGAGGATATGGAATTAGGCAAGAATCATGCTGGGACTGGATGTGGAGCAGAGTTAAGGCGCAGTGAAGCGTTGCTGTCTTTTAGTTGCGTTTGCATTTTCTGACAGTATGGCTGAGGAAAAAAAATTCAATTTTGACTGACGTGGTTCTAAGACAGAACCTTTTTTTAAAATAGATGTGATTCAGATGCTTTATTGAGCAAAACTGTCATGAAAAAATTTCTCATAAAAATGAAATATTATATGAAATTCCCCAATCGAAGCCGTCGTAATATCACTACCATGATATTACCCCCCGCCCCCCTCGAAATGGGGAGGTTAATGGGGTTTCGACAATACATATTGATTTTTACTTCGTAGACACTCAAAAGTTGCCAACCTCACAGCTCCGATTGTATGGGAGACGCCCTCTGGTGGTGAATTTCTGAACCTTAATTAATTTTGTATTTTTTTTACTTAAGAATCTTGGGAATTGCTGAATAAATTATTCAAATCGGTTTAGTAGTGTGCGAGATATGATTTTTCCTCCTAAAACCCCGAAAATTTAAAACCTCACAATTTCGTTTGTACGGGAGGCACCCTCTGATGGTGGATTTTTAAACTCTAATTATTTTTGTATTTTCTGTACTTAATAATGTTGTCAATCGATGAATAAATCATTTAAATCGGTTTAGTAGTTTCCGAGATACGATGTTTCCTTGCTTACTATTACATTTACAAGTGGGCAGCCAATTTCAATAGAAAATTGCTAGTTTTGTACGGCAGCCTCCTTAAGACTTGAAGATAGCGGGTAGGTACATTCGGAAGGGAAAATAAATGAGTGTCGGTCTTACATTTGATACATCTGGAGGCAACCTGGGAGTAGTTGGAGCCAATTTTATAAAAACGATCAGTTTGTATGGGAGCCTCATTTAGTGCTGGAGATAAGGTATAAATATGTTTGAAAGAAATGATCAGTAGCAAAAATTAGTGGGGTCGGTCATAGATTTTAACCCTCTAAGAGCAACTTCTGAACAGCTGGGGAGCAAGTTGTTGAATTTTCAAGCATTTTTGTAAACTTTGACACATAACATAAAATTAGAAAATTTATATTGACGATTGTGCTTGATTATGTCACAAATACACTACGGGATTTCGTCAGGCAAAAGGGCCTGGAGTATCCAGAAAACTCCTCAAAGGAGATTGGCGCACAACTTTCGAGCCCAATACCATTTCAAACTTTATTTTGTATCAGTAGTTTTTGTGTTTGGATTTAAACCCCTTCAATTCCCCCTCCTGTGTGCGCTACTGCATTATTGCGACATTAGAATTGACTCACTCCGGTATCATCGCAATAAAATTGAAATTTAAATAACAATAATAAATCTCTCAATGGACTGTCGCTCATATCTGAAAGAGTTATTGTGCCGCATTCGGGGCACCTGCACAATAAACGCACAAAAGAAATTCAGATCGCAAAAGCACATTCAAATTGATTTCACCCAATCGACACAATCAGAAGTGAAGTTTAGCTCCTCTTAATGCTCTTTCTTCAACCGCTTGGCACGCCATCAAAACCGAAAGCCCGAAAAGCGAAATCAGTTCACTTCCCGTTTATCGATTGAAAATGAAACTCACACATCAACATGTGCAGGAAATCCGCAGAAAAGTAACACAACGTCCAACAGAGCATCAGAACGCAATAAATCTAAATCTGAATCTGAACATTGAAAGAAAAAACGAATGTCAAAAAGAAAATTTTGGACTTCCTGTGCGTAGCCACTTGAGCGCAGTTTAAACGCTTATCTTGCATCTTATCGGCTTTGTGATTATTTCTCCAATTTTTTTTTCATATTTTTGTATTATTTTGTATTATTTTTTCTTTTTGTGTTTTGTTGTTACTTTTTTTTTGGAAAATGCGTTGAGCTGTAAGCTAGATTTCACTTTCTCCGCCGCAACTTGCATTCGACGCTCGCCACTTGTGACCACTTGTGACCGCACTTGTCGGAATTGTTAGCTCAAAATGTCAATGGCACTTTACCGTTACAACGCATCAATACAACAACAGCACAACAGTACAGCTGCAGTCCACAGCGTTTGAATGTTGAAAAAGTAAAAATGTTGTTACGTTATTGCGTTGTTCTAGTATGGCATTCTTCGTGCTGTGAGCGCAGCGCTGCATTTGACTAACAGTAGTTGCCGCTGACAGCTGTCGGTCGCGTTGACAGATGCAGCTTGAACTTCTGCTTCTTTCAATAAGCGGTACGGCTGCATACATTGGCGAATGTGCGACATGGTGCACGCGCATTGTTGTCTGTCAGTATGACAGTCTGTCTGTATGGTATTTTCTATGTCTATATACATATATGTCTATACGTAAGTATGTGAATGACGTTCTGTGTGTGTGTGTGGGTACTGGGGCAACTGAATATCGAATTCCGAAATCTGCATTGTATTTGGTTGAAGAATTTTCTATTACATATTAACAATATGTATGTGTTGTTGTTGTTGTAAAATAGTGACTGTGTTTAAATTCAAACATCATTATTTGATATTTAGCATTGTTCAGACATAACTAAAAAACTTTTTGAATAATTTTTTTTACAATTTTTCATCTCAAACTGTTTCACACAATGGAGTCTCGAAAATCCCAGTATCATCATTTAAAAATCCCGAAATCCCAGCATTCTTTGGCTTCAGTATCCACTCCCACATTTGTTCTCACTTCGAATGCAAATGCAGCGCAATTTTCTGTCATCGTCGGCGCTCTTAAGCGACTCGAGTCAATATTTGAAGGGTCACCATTATTCAAATGTACTAAGCTGCCTTGGGCCGTCGACAGCTTTTGTTCACAAGTACACAAAACTGTCGAAAGCTATTAGAAGAACATTCATTCGTATCATGTTTTTTCTATACAAAAGAAATGTACTCCTACACACAGCACAACAGATGCGTTCGCTATGAATGCTTCGCAGCGCATCATTCAGGCGTCGGCCGGCTCTCACGGCCAGCTGGGGCCAACAGGTGTGTTGAGTGCGTGTGTGTGTGTGTGTGTGTGTTGATGTCAGTAGGTCAGATGGCTTAAGCCGGACAAGCAACGAAATAAAAGTGCCGTATTTGGGAAATGTCTCAAAGACGTTAATTGAAATTAGTGGAAATTAAGATTGAGGCCACATTCTCATAAATATTGCCAGCTAATGCTTGTTTGTTCATATATGAAAATGGAAATTGCTTTTAATTAGAGCCAAAATGAACATTTGGCCATATCATATTTAGGCATTAATTTTGGCTAATGAGAATGAAATCGCTAAATAATTTCTATGACATTCGGCTATGGTTGGGACTTTACATGGGAAATGATTGAGAACATGGTTGAGTTTTGTGCAAAAAAAATTGGCAAATGAAACTTTCGTTGAAAGAATTTGCCAAATTGCCAATAAGGTTTTTTGCTAACTTTTCATTTTCTGTAGACATCGGAGAGTTGATTTCAGAGTGCAAGAAACATCAAGCTCTGCTGCATATATAAAAAACTTAACATAAAATCGAAAGTTGAAGCACAAATAAAAGATATGAAGTCAACAGCAGCAAATATATTCGTGACGTCTACCATGTAAATCGGTAATTTTAGAGAACTGATGAGTGGCTGAACTGGCGCTGTACCGCACTATGGATCGGCTACAAATGGATCTTTCAAGTGTAGCAGGTTGTAAAATGATTCCAGACAGCTGCCAAATGGCTAAACTGACTTTTTACAACACTATGAAACAGATCAATTCAAATCTGGGTAGTCTTATTGTATCAACAACAGCAGATTTCTCATCGAGAAAGGAATCAGCTACGGTTCGATCTTTCATAGGTATCAGTGTATGAAGTGATTCTAGAGAGCTGCTAAAAACCTGAGCTAGCATTGTAGAACATTATTAAACAGATTAAACAGAATATGGCTAATCTTAGTGTATTAACAACAGCAGATTTCTTAGTGCGATAGTCAATCAACGACGAGTGGATCTGTCATTGTAAAGACTTCTAAAGAGTGGTAAAGAAATTCTAAAGAGCTGCTGAGTAGCTCAACTGGCATTGCGGATTACTATGAAGCAGAGAAATCGTAATCTATTTAGTGAGTTATTCCAGTTAATGAATCAACAACAGTAGATTTCTTTGTACGATAATCAATCAGCTACGAGTGGATCTGTCAGGGGTACAAGGATGTAAAGTCTTTCTATAGAGCTGCTAAGTAGCTCAACTGGCTTTTCAGATTACTATAAGAGAGATCAATCAGAATTTAGTGAACGATTCATTGCATTATGAAACAGATCAATCAGAATCTGGCTAATCTTAGTATATCAACAACAGCAGGTTCCTCAAGGAAAAAAGAATCAGCTACGAGTAGATCTGCCATGTGTACCAGGATGTAAAGTCTTTCTATAGAGCTGCTAAGTAGCTCAACTGGCTTTTCAGATTACTATAAAAGAGATCAATCAGAATCTAATGAACTGTTTTTTGAACTATGAAAAAGATATATCAGATCATGATTCATAGATGGTACAGTGAGTCGGTTTGAAGTTCAGGAACTAATTATTTCCCAAAACCACGTTTGGAACCACTTGAATGAGGATTGATACAAAGACATTGCTCGATGTATGAATTTCAAACGAAGTAACACACAAACTCGTGGATGGCAACAAAATCGATCTATTTCTAAAGCCAACGTTGACTGGTGATGAAAAATCAATAACTTATGACAACGTCAATCGAAAACGGTTTTGGTCAAATTGCGGTAAGTCAACGCGAACGATGGTCTAGTCGACGATCAGGAAAGTTTTACTTTGCATTTGATGGGATTGGCAGGGAATCATCTACTATGAGCTGCTCACCTACAACTCTTAACCTTTTTGCTATTTGGTTACCATATAACATGCTACTTTGTGGATATCTGAACTTCCTACGGCTTTAAAAATTCATTTTTTTTTGTTGATTTTTAGAATAGTTTGAAGTTTTGAGAATAATACGAAATTAATTAACTGATTATTTTACTTTATGGGAGAGAGGTACACACGTTTTTTGAATGTTATATGCATACATAAAAAATTAATTAACTGAATACTTTATGGAAGAGAACTATACACGTTTTTTGAATGTTATATCTATACATAAAAAAGAAAGAAAAAGCAAAAACAAATAAGAGAAAATTTTAATTTGATTTTCTACTTTAATTTAGATAATTTTTTTAAATAATTTTAGCTGCAGTCAATGAAGAAATATTAAATGTTTAGTTATACGTAAACAATTTTATGTTTAACCCGAGTGTGCCGGAATTATTTTCCTTCAAATTTTGCAAAAACGCTTTTATGCGTTACTGGGTTAAGGGGGTGTTCCCGGGTAGAAGTTTGAAAAAATCGATTTTTTTTTTGCGTTTTATTGTACCGTATACTATATACTATCACCCCCCAAAGTCGTTTTTCAATCCGCAAACTCAGTACCCACTTTTTTGCATGTTAATTGAAGTAATCTCAGCTCTTTTTGCTCCGCTGATACATTGCGCATGATACTTTAAACGCGTTTTTCTCGAAACCACATTTTTTGTACTGGCCGATAACTTTTCTCAGCAACTATGAGAGGTATCGACTTGAAATTTTGGGAAAATGTTCTAGATAGTTTTCATTGGATGCTAAATTATTGTTAAATATATTTTCAAGCACTCTAAAGGTAAAAAAAGGTGGCAAAACTGGACAATTTTTTTTCATATGGCCGCCATTTTGTTTCTAATCAACATTTTGACTAAAACTGTGGTTTAGCATCCGCGGAATTTATTGCAGATTAATAATTGCATACCCATTTCTGTTTCAGATTACTGGTTCTCGAAATTTCTTATCGGCCAGCAGTGAAAACAAGGTCACATTGACCACTGAAAATTTGTACTTAGAAAATAAAATTTTTTGACACAAATATGAGTTTCTGTTCTCCAAATAATAAGGAACAACAAGCAAAAAACCAGAGTATTGCATGTTGCCTTGTAGCTCCAAAATATTTTTTGAAAAACAGCCTAAAATCGGCATTCTAGACGGGAACACTCCCTTAAGTAATTATTACAGCCACAACAGCTTCCTATGACAACACTGTAAAAAACAGTGTCAGGTAATAAAATTTAAAAAAAAAAACTTTACGGAATGTTGTTGATATAACTGCACAGAAGACTAAGTAAAAAAAATTTAAAATTTAAATTTTGCCAGTAAAAACCTATAGAGCGAAAGGGTTAATTCGGACCTATATTGTCAACAATTGGATCGACAGAAGCAAGCAATCGCTCCGGGGCGGCTAGCTTTGGCCAATTGGAAGGGAAATGTGACCATCAGGACAACGCCAGGCCAGACTCTCATCGATAGCAACTATCCAGAAGCTCCAGTAGCCTGGTTGGCTGTTCCTTATGCATTAATTTTATAGTCCGAACCTGGAATCAAATAATTATGACCAGTTCCTGTCCATGGTTAATGATTTTACTGCTGAACATTTTTCCTTAAGAGAAGAAAGCCTGTAACAATCTACTGTCTGAGTTGTTTGCCAATATGGACGAAGGTGTTTTTGAGGGATGTATAATTGAATTATTTTCAAAATGGCAACAAGTTGTTGAAGAAAACAGTGCAAACACCTAAATTGTATCATTCTGCTAAATAAAACGTTCAATTATATGCAAATCTATTGGATTTCTTTTATTAAATTTTAATGTTAGATTAGGTTAGATTGGGTTAGGGTGCTCAGGTCAGGCACTAATACTCAGTTGTCGTACCGCAAGAGTAGGGAAGCACATGTAAGAATAGAAGAAAACATAACTTGAATTACTTCTCCTTCTAGATAATATCAACTTGGATCCTCATCAGAAAGTTCCATAGAACTCCCGATACCAAACTAAAAGCTTCTCATATGCGAAGAAGCGAGCAGCTGCATAAGAATCTATCAGCATTTGCAATTATTACACTAAGTGAAATATTTATGTATACCTTACAATATGAGGATTTGACACAATAAACAATATTCCCATCTATACGTTTCAGCATTTGTGGCAACCAAACAAAATCAAACCAAACCAAACAAAATCACACAAATAACAAACAATTCCAATAATACTCGATAGTGGATATTTATTTGTAATTAATCAAACATTGACGCATTTAAATCATAGTCAACACTGGGAACCCAATTCCAAGGCGTGTCAGAGCATCAGCCGAACGCACATCCACAATTTTTTGGCACTGCAGCGCAGATGTGAGCAAAGCGGCAAAGATGAAAGTGCTAATTTGGTATCATTACTGACATCGTAAAATTTCCTAAAATCACATTGAAACAGTTATAAAAAGCAATACATATACATATATACTCGTATATATATATCACATGCGAAAAAGCATTGTTCGCATTCTTGATTCTTGATTAGCGACGATTGTTGCGAGCGTCGGCGGCGGCGGCGGCAGTTCATACTCCAATTCCAATTCGAGCCATAATGAATGGCGGCCAATGTGTAACGTGCACTCATAATTCGTTCTTTTTGGCAATTTTGATTTTAAATTTTTTTATTTTTTATTTATTTTTTTGTTATTTATTTGGTATATCTTTATTATCATTTTTTTTTCGATGACCGATTGAGGCATTGAAGCAATAATTGCCGAACGCTTAAACACTTCAATGGCGCAAAATGTTAATCAGCGTGAAAATGGGCACGCAAGCCAACTGAATGCGAGCCGCGAAAAAAGGCACGCAAGCCACATGAAGCCAGCGAAGCGAACAAAACGATTTGGGTTGCTATTGTTGTTGTGATTGACGCAGACGCCCGCGCATGCGCCACATGGCACGCGCTGCACAAATACCAACAAAAAAAATACAAAAGAATATGAAACAATTTTCTTAATTTGAATTTTTTTAACACGTTTTTTTTATTTTTTTTTATTTTTTTTCTTCTGTTATTTTATCTGTTTCTTATTGCATACACAAATTTGTTTGATTTTCTTTGACACACAAAGATTGCATATCGTTTTAATCAACAGTTCTGGCTCAGTTAGCTTTTGGCTGCTTTCTGTCCAAAAAAAAAATGTAGCGCTCAAGAATTTCTCACTTCACTTTCACACAAATGGCTCGCATGAATTTGTTCACATTTTTTGCTTTATTTGACTTAATATCTTTTATTTATTTTTTTTTCACTTTCTGGTGGTTCTTGATTTTCATAATGCGACTTAAAGAAGCTTTCGTTTTTGGCATACAAAACGAGGCGCATTTGCGGCGTGGCAGTGAGTTATGTCGAATTCCGCATGCAGAATTTTAAGTAATTAATTTTAATTATGTTTGACACTGGTGTCGTGCGATGCGTGGAAGTCGACACGCACTTTTATCAAAGTTCTTAAATCTCTCGCGAAAAATGGTGTCAACTTAAGTCCAACAAATCGCTTCACAACATTTTCGAAAATTTGCTTTCGACTGCGAGAGTTTATTGATGGCCGGATTGCAAATGCAAATTTGCCGCGTGAAGTTGGCTGATTTATAATTCTCATCTGATTTATGTGGATAGCGATAGAAGTAGACGAGTGTTTCACCAGCACGAGTTGGGATTCGAACCTAGGGCCTCTGGTGTGAGAAAACAGCGCGCTGCCCACTGGACTATCGAGGCCGGCTTTTTAAAGAAAATCTTCTGTCACCGTGGCTGTTTGGTCCACCATCCCGAAAAGCACATTTAGACCACAAATGGGCCATTGTCACACCAAACGAAGGAATGATTAGGAAAAATGCTTAATGTGTCTATACTTGTTTTACCTGAAGAGCCTTTGTGAGCCAATTTGATTCGTGCATGAATCCTGGCGAATCTCTTAGGTTAGCTTAACTAACCTGGTCATCCAAGTTGTCAAGGAAGAGTGATCATAGAACTGTTTATCCCCTTCTGGAGAAAGCCAGGTAATGGAATACATAGACTTATAGTCTTGCAAGATTCAGTACCATGAGCACACGGTTTTTGGGCTTACGACAGCTGACTTCTCAAGAAAAATATGTCAGTAATTAAGGGAAGCGAAAGCTGGATGGTCTCGAACTGCCAGTACTGAAAGGTGTGACCCTCAGTCTATCCACGGAGGTGAAATATCTAGGGTTATCCTAGACAGGAAACTAACGTGGAAGATGCATGTCTTGAAGGTAGACCGAGCGCTGAAGGTTTTCCAACAGTGCCGTCGAGCTTTTAGCAAGACCTGGGGCCTGAAGCCAGCGGTGGTCCTCTGGATATATACCGCATTCATTAAGCCCATAATTACGTACGCATCGGTAGTCTGGTTAGACGAACAATGGTTAAGTCCACAGCTTTGGCTCTGAACAGTCTACAAAGAAGTGTAAGTATATGCATTACGGGTGCCATGAGCACTGTCTCGGGTGATGCCCTTAATGCCATGCTTGACCTGCTTCCCCTAGACCTAAAAGTTCAAGAGGAAGCGATGAAAGCGACATGTCGGCTGTATTCCTATGGATACTGGCACAACAACAAGGGCTCGGGTCATAGAGAAATCTTGAAGAGGCTGGCCCCTAAGGATTGCCTAATACCCGTAGTATCCTTTGGGAGCAACTTTGAAGTGAGGTTCCCAACACGCGGCCAATGGGACAACCCAGAGGCCATGCTAGGGGATCTGACGGATATTTTCTTCACTGATGGATCCAAGACCGATAAAGGTACTGGAGCTGGATGGCACCTCGATGGAAGTGTCAACTGCTACTACTCACTGGGTGGGCTGACTACCGTCCTTCAGACGGAAATCTTCGCCATTCTGAAGGTAGCGGAATGAATAATCGGGAGGAATTGGTGCGGGAAACATATAGGAGTCTGTAGTGACAGACAAGCTGCATTTAAGGATCTGGAGAACGCGCGTGTTACCTCTAAGATTGTCAAAGAATGTAAGATGAAGCTTAAATCAGTCGCGAGACGTAATAAGCTCCAACTTATCTGGGTTCCGGGACACTGCGGTGTTCTAAAATAATAATAATAATTGACTGGCACGACAGCCCGCTTACGCGAGACTAAGGCCTAGCTTCCCACAACTACCCGTGTTGTGCGTGTGAATTTGTACGCGGGTTGAAGGGACCTACAGTTTAATGCCGGTTCCGAACGGCAGGTTGGGAGCTCTTTCATAAGCAATTTTTACTCTCAGAGGTTTGCCATTTCCAGCTGAGAGGACAGCCACCGAAAGAGAAAACGAGTTTTCCCGTTATTTTTTTTTTAGGTGTTATTACAGGCAGTATTTGAACCTGAGGTTGCTGCCTTCGACTCGCGGTCCAACGCACTAACCAACTGAGCCACGGCGGCTGCCAGGTAACGAAACTGCCGATGAACTGGCTAACTGTGGATCAGGGTGTACACCCATGGGACCAGAACCAATAATCGGCACCACTCTAGCAGGAACCCTGAACTGGATCAAGTCCTGTGTAAATAACCTACATAGAGAACGTTGGTCTAGCTTGGGAAGCTGTAAAACTGCCAAGTGATTTGTGAAAATCCCGAACAGGAAAGCAGGGAATTTCCTCCAGAAGCTGAGTAGGAAAGACCTCCGTCGAATGGTCGGGTTAATCAGAGGACAAAATCCATGGGGGCGACATATGGCCAACATGAGCATCATCGAAGATCCGACTTGCGTTTCTTGCCTGGAGGAGGTAGATAGTACAGAGCACTTTCTTTGTGCATGTCCTGCCCTCTCTAGAACGAGATTGCGCACGCTGGGTTCAGATGTTATGAGAATGGACGAAGTTCATTCTCTCACCCTGTGTGATCTCCTGAGATTCATTAATGAGTCCGGGAAATTTGCACAGGAGATCTCATAACCCTTTCTCCATTTCCACCCACTTTCCCTTTTCTTTTTCCCATTCCAATCTTCTCTATCAACCTTTTTCCTGAGCCTGAATGCTTGAGGTAATGACCTCCCTTAGGTTATTTCCTCATCTTCCCTCACATACATCCATCCAATTAAGGGAAACAATTTTTGACTTTTCTAATGCAATTAGAGACAAGTTGCAAGTGCTTTGAACCTTGGATTTGATGGAATATTTTTTATGTAAGGGCACATGAAAGGTTTTAATGTTTACCCAATGAGAAAGCATCTTATAATAACCTTTCTAAACGGAGTTGTATGTTTAAACGGAGTTGCATGTTGTATGTTTTGTGAAACAGGCACAGAGGCGGACTCATCAGTGTCTGTAGTGACTATCAGGCTGCAGTTATGGCATTGATCATCTAACCACAACTGGCTCATCTAACCTGACCTCCATAATGGGCAAGTCTTGCAAATCAAGTCTTAACTACGAATATGTCGGAAGATATAAAAGTTTGACACTAACTTGGTACCGGAACACACAAGAATTGTAGATAACGAGGCCTCTGATTTCTTAGCTGAAATGGACTCTGAGACTAAGTTTATAGGCCCCGATCCTTCTGTCACTTACTTCTGAATGCACTAACAGCGGGATTACTTCAACCAGCGAGGCTGTAGATGAACGAAACTTATATAACCCAACGCTTAAACTAATGCTCATTGTTTTCTCTGTCTCTATGCCAACGCAGGCGCAGTTCGTATCGCTGAATTGTGCCAAAATTAAACACGCTAAAATGCTTCAACACAGTTCTCCTCCAGTAGTTGCATCGTTGCTTATCACAACTAAACCTACTCACTGGGATAAACACTGGTTACCTTTTTTAACTTGTTTTCCCAGAACGCAATTCGTTCTCGAACATTCCAGCAGCGCCTCAAATCGTTTCTGCCATAATTCCTTCGAAACTGCCAAGCCTCCTAAAAGTATGCAATGCTGTTGCTGACCAATGCTCGTTCAGTGTTGCCGTGTTGCCTACAGTAGGGGTCTCGCAGTCACAAAACGTTTGTCATGAAGAGTCTCATTTTGGGCCGAAATGTTCTCCAAATGTTAATGCATCTAAAGTGGAAGTGTTCAACATAATCTAAACCAATTACACGGGCTTCCTTTACTAAGCTGACTTTCTGCAATCTAAGAGTTTCAGAAGCCAAACCTCTCTAAATCTGACTACACGATTGCGTACATTTTTGAACAACTGTGCGTAGCGTGGCAACTCTACAAGGAACTTCTCATCTCAAGAACACTCATTTCTCCATATTTAGACAGCTCCAGCATTTCGCTAAAATGAAGTAATTTATAAAGATTACATGTCGACATTGCTGCCAAAACAGCTTCGCAACATTCTCCAGCATTAAGCATTCAACTTTTACCATTCTTTGCCAATTAAGGTGAAACATTACAACTCGCTGCACACGAGCGCATCGTCGCCGAGCGACCCTTCGATTCCGGGCAGCGCCTTTAATCGCCGATAAAGTGACCGCACGGTAATTTTTTCTGATTATTGTAATTTGTTAATGCGCTCAGTGTGCCGCCGCTGCCAGATTTTGTCCGACAGCTGCAGTTTGCTGTGTGCATGCAAAGTGACAGCGTTCTGCCACTTGCCGGCGCGTTCCGCTGACGGACGCCGAATTTCGCTCGTTCGTTGGGGTTTTTAAAACATTTCTACCTGCGCAACGCCTCGTTTGACCCAAATTTTATTTCGGCAGTGGGCCTCAGCATGCGAGCGCGCTGTGCCGTTATCGGCGATCGGCGGGTCGGTCATTGGCCAAATTTATGCTTTTATTTGCGGCCATTCATTATGAGGCGAATTCCAACAAAAAAACCACAACAAAAACAACAACAACAAGCTGCAAAGCACTTCACAGCCAAGACGCAGCAAATGCGAGTGCGAGCGGTTTTTTTTTTGTTTTCGTTGTGCATTCGAAAGGCTCAGCAAATGTTTGGGGTGTAGATTTATATCGGCCGGTTAATTGAATTCTTGTTTATCGCCGTTTGCAATTTTCTGAATTCTTTTAGAGTTGCGCCCAATTGCACGCCACAATGTGCCAAAAATCTTGCGTGAAATTTTAATTCAAAGTGAATGTTGGCGAAAAATTAAAATTTCACTGCAGCAATCAGAAATTTTAAATTAAATGCCGCCCGATTTTGATCTAAATGGAATGACGATGCTTTTGGATGCGAAAAAACATAAAGCAGCAAACTAGCTACTAGCAATTTTTCGTTCCAGTTCGGACTGTCAATTCGAACAGTCAATTGTATGCATTGTATGGCAGAGAAAGAGAGAGAATTTAGTGCTAAGAATGCTACGAATTCTGGGCGAATTAATGTTGGCAGCAATTGGCCTTTGCTGCATTGTGCGTGCCAACCGATTGTTCGACTGATTGATGGGAATTTGAACAGATGTTTGAATGGGATTGGAAAATAAAACACGGCTTACGAGTTACAGTAAAGCCCATTTATGTGTTCCAAACAAATGAAATTACCTTTAACCCATTAAAGCCGGGTACCAGTTTCAACCATACGATTTTGATTTTTCATACACGACCTGGAATTGACCCAAAATGATCAGAAACAAAATTTCAGCTTTCTATCACTGCACGTTGCTGAGATATTCATTGGGTATTTTTTACTCATTACCCAGCAATGGTAGCCTTTTTCCATAATTTGTGAAGTGATCAGCTAAACACGTGAACAAAAGTAGTATTTTTTACAGGTGAGTTTATAACTTCACAAAGATCTGCCTCCTATCTTTGTGAAGTTATAAGGCCACTACGTTTCGCCACATTTTCCACCTCCGGAAAATTAACAATTTTAGGAGTCTGGTAAGTCTAGCTAGATGGCGGAATTTTAGGGTGACCTGTACTAGACTAAGGTAGTTCCATCTTTACCCCAACCATCCCTATCAATGATTTTGAGATATCTCTACCACGAACTTTTCTGTGACTTTTTTAAAAAGTCAATTTTCATGCGTAAATTTTTACCCATTAGGCAGCAATGGGTTAACCCTTTCCGGCCAATTTCCACATTTCTTGAGATACAAATTTTTCCTTCAACATATTAACTCTCATTGAACATTTTAGCAATAAAATACAAAAAAATTAAAAAAAAAATCATTTTGGTTGAGAATTACAGCTTCATCAATTTTGTGCGATATATCGTACAATGGTCCGCAAAGGAGTAAAAATTCATGAATTTTTGGTTTCGTTTTTTTAAGTTTTATGAACAATTCATTGATTTTTTTGATAGAAACCATAAATTATAACAACAGAAAATCAAAACGTGATTTTAGGTTGATCGAAAGTTATATAAATTATATATATAAACAATTGATTCACATTTATTCGGCCTTATATAACCGTTGTTGTTGTTGCAAAGCCCTTTTTCTCTCAATAAAACACAGAATCAATTAAAATTCATACAGTTTTACAAAAAAGCACTGAATATAGCCCATTCTTATTATCGTAGTGGGAGTGGCAAGTACGCATGTCTAACCTTACATAACCCGTGACTGCCCAGTAAAACAGAAACTCGTCTAGTAATTCTTACTTTTAATCGAAAATTGCGGAATATTCGAATTTTATTAGTCAGGTGATTTACAGATGGGCGTGGCAGGCATGCAAATGCGAAAATTGTATTACCAAACCCATAACTTAAAAAAATTCAAACATCACTTGCAACCTTTGCTTTCCATTTGTACGATATATCGTACAAAGCTTTGCAACCTTTGCGATCATTTGTACGATATATCGTACAATTTTTTTAAGGGCTCGGAAAAAATATTTAGATGCAAAAAATGTTAAATTTAGTAAGTTCTATAAATCAACTGAGATTCAAACTTTAAAATTGCTTCGCTTTTTGGTACCAACAAATATTACATATTTAAAAATTCCTACGCAGAAGTACCGTCATTTGCTGGTTTTTCAAATTCTTGGAAATAGCTGCTTACAAAACGCACTCATAGCCACTGTAGCCACGGCTATAATGATTTATATTGTTAAACAGAATGATACAAAACAGCCTACTTAATGAAAATTAAAAAGCTGTTCCATAAATAGTGCGTTCGCTGTCAAATAAAAAATCTTCGAAAAAATTTTACGATATATCGTACAAATTTCCGGAAAGGGTTAAGATGGTTTTTCAAACAAAATAAACATTACACTATAAACTATGTACCACTCAGTCGATTAGAAGCAGCAAATTATGATTTCTTCAAGAACAGAACATTTAAACTTTTTTCTTCTTCACAGTCAAATCACTTCATCTGTCATCTCGAACAACATTGCAGCAGCCATTCGCTGACAATCTGACCCCTAATCGAGCCGCTGACACACTTTGCTCGCTCGTCTATTGCTCCTCCAACTTGGAACAATAAATGCAAAGCCCATTCGAACCGAACACATCGTGCTGTGTGCCACAAATGCCAATTGACAGCTCCACCCCCTCTTGCCCCGCCAAGCCCTGTTCCATGTATCGCACAGTAATTAATATGCGTCGTGCCACAGTCGAGTAAGTTGAGTGGGCAATGTGCCCACTTTTTCCAGCCGACCAGTGCAGCGCGTCCGGCTGTGACGCGGCGCTGTGCTGTGCTGTGCTGTGTCCGCAATCTGGAGTAATTAAAGCAAAAGTTCTAAGCCAACCGACCACATTTCACTCTCAATATGCCCTCGACAAGTTTTTCATTTAATTTCTATTCTAATTGTTGCAGTTGTTGTTGTGATTGTTGGACTTTCGTGCATGTGAAAACAAAAAGTCGTCGAGGCGAACGTTCAGATGACAAATGTGTAAAAAAGCAAAAGCAACATAAATTTTCGAACATTTAACCCAGTTAACGCTCTACAATTCCAAATACTGCAATAAAATTCATATAAAAGAAAATCATCGCATGTGACATGTTTTATTTGCAATGGTCGAAATGAAACGAAATAAAATGGAAAGAAAGGGAAAGAAAAGAACTAAAGTAATGAAAAGAGAGAAAAAGAAACTAAATGAAAGGAAAGCAAAGGAAGGGAAAGGAAAAGAAAGAATAAGAAATGTCAGCCACAAGAAATAATGCAAAGCCGGAAAGTGTTGATGGTGAAAAAGCGTCAGAACAGAACATTAGGCACAGCCGTGCAGCTCAAGTGATGACTGCAAGTTTACGCAGACAGCTGATCGGACGGACGGTCGGGCGGAGAATGGGAAGTGGGTAATGGCGCACAATATACGCTCGTGTAATCAGCAATAACGATGGAGGCAACAACAATAACAACCACAATAACACAACAAGTAATAGCAAGACCAGCAGGCGGCACAACAACAACAACAAAGATATGAGAAACAAAAATAAAATCAACTAAGAATATTAAAAAGTCATAGCCATAGCAACAAGCCGAGCCATCATAAGCAGCAACAGTAGCAGCAATACGTACAAACAACAACAACAACAACATTAGAGCAGTTTTTCGAATACTGCAATGAGAGAACAACAACAACAGCACAAATTACAATCAATAAAATATGAAATCGATGGCGACAAAAGCAATAACTACAACTGTAGAAAAAACAACAACAACAACGAAAATGCGAAGATTTGAAATTACCCACAGATGAACAAAAATTAATATTGTATCAAAATCAATAACAACAAAAATTCCATAAGTGATTTTTATACGATTAAATATTTGAAAAAAAAAACACCATTAACTCATAAAACAAAAACAATGTCAATGTCAATTTATAAAGTTCTATATGGACTTCGGCAACAACGACTACCTGAGCAACAACAACAATGCCATTACTGATTCTTAGAAGATTAAAGATATGATTAAAACAAAACGGCTGGCCGAGCAACAACAACAACAATATTAATCTTAGTTAGTGTCCAACCGAATATTCGGTTTCGGTTTCAGCCCAAATAAGTGTTTTCGGTTTCAGTTTCGGCCAAAAAATGGCCGAACGGCCGCAACCGAAACTTTCTATAACATTTTTTTACATTTTATTATGGAGCAGAGCTTTTTTTTTAGCATATAATATTAAATTATTTATTTTTGAATATTAGCGAATAAGGTACGAAAGGGTGATTTTTTCATGTTTATGTTTTTAAAAAATGAATAAATTGTTTTTATTAATAAGTATTTATTTATTTATGTTATGTTTGTTTGTTTGTTCATTATTTACTTAACGAAAAATTCATTTGTTGAAAAAAAATTCTTGATATGGTGATTTTTATTTCAACTAGAATGTTTCGGTTTCGGCCGAATATTAAAAAAAAACCGAAATTCGGTTTCGGCCCAAAAAAGATGTTTCGGTCGGACACTAATCTTAGTGTTTAAAATTTCATACAGCAACAAACAACAACAACAACTATCTAAGCAACGACAGCAATGCCAACATTATAATCAAAAAATCTCACACAAAAACTAGCACAGTAACAACAACAATGACCTTCGATAGCTTTAAATTACACCAAGAATTAAAAAAACAACAACTATCCGCATAGCGAAAACTTTCACAGCAGGAACAACTACCGAATAACAACAACAACAACAATGCTAAAGTCAAAATGAAAAAAAATTAATTTCAGTACTGAAAAAAACTACCAAAACAATAACTATCAGAATGACAACAACTAACAGAATAGTAACAACTTCTATAGTAGCAGCAATTTCCAAAGTACCAACAACAACAACAACAACGCTAACATACAAATTAAAACTTCAACGTAGCAACAACATTCAGAGTAGCCGCAACTATCACAATAACAACAACTAAAGGGAAAAACAACAACTATTAGAAAAACAAGAACTATCAGCATAATAACAGCTACAATAGTAGCAACAAATATCAAAGTACCAACAACAACAACGCTAACAATAAAATTAAAATTTCAGCGTAAAAACAACAACAATTAGAGCAAGAACTATCAGAATAAAAAAACTACCAGAATAGCGACAACTTGTATAGTAGCAACAACTGCCAGAATAACCACAACAACAACGCTAATATCAAACCTAAAACTTTAGAACAACAACAACAATTATCAGAAAAACAATAATTAACAACAATTACTGCCACAGCAACAACAATGGTTGGCATAGCAACAACTATAATAGTAGCAACAACTACCACAATAACAACAACTAACAGAATACCAACAGCAACAACGCTAACTTCAAAATGAAAACTTCGGGGCAGCAACAACAATTGTCAGTAATTATCAACAACAACTAGCAGAGTAACAACAACACTAACATGAAAATTAAAACATCATCGCAACAACAACAATTATCAGTATAGCAACAACTACCACACTAAAAACATCAACAATATTGACAACAAAATGAAAAATCCAAAGCAATAACAAAAACGTCCACTATTATCAAAAAGACGTCATTGAAAGTAAGAACAATTATGACAAGAAAATCAACAACAACATTTATCTCCCTATATCTTCACATCTTTCTTTCTCTGTTTTCCTCCTTATTACTTATCATTTCCTAAATACTCGCTGTTATTTTTAATTTAATTTATATTTAATATTATTTATTATTATTACTCTATTTTAATGAATTTTTTTTGTAGCATTTAAAAGAGAAAACTTGTATGCTAAAATTAATCAATAAATAAAATAAATAAAATAAAATAAATTTATATTAAAATTCTAAACCCAATAACAAAAAACATCACTAAAAAAATCTATAAAAATCTCTCTTGTTGCACAGAACAACAGCAACAACATCAACAATGCACGAAACCATAGCAAATAATTTACATGTTTGGCAACAAAGCCAACCACCAACCACCAACAACAACAATAAAACCAACAACATTGCCCACAATATACCCCAAACAACGCCAACAATAATAACAACAACAGCCAAAACTTCTCATAAGCAGCAACAACAGACACCGAAGCAACAGTTGGCGTTGCTTCGTTGGGTAGTAATAATAATGTCAACAACACCAATGCAGACACCAACAATGCAATAGCAACAATTAATACAAAACCAACAACAGAAAATCTCAAACCAAAATATGCTCAAACAACAACACCAACAAGTTGCGTTCTCGTCTCTGCAGCATTTTGCCACCAACACAGGGCCGCCGTGTTGCTGTTGCATTGTGCCGTTGCTATTATTGGCATTGTTGCTTTTGTCATTGCTGTTGTTTTTGTTGTTAGCAACGACATCACTAAATCAAGTCAACAATTTTTCATCAGCCATCAGCCAACTCGCGCCTCTTACAAAGTATGTCCCGCTGCTGTTACTAACGACCGCCACTAATGCGGCAACACAACAAAGTACAGCGGCAACGACTTCCCGCAAAAAAAATGCCAACAGCCAACGATTGCCAAGCATTCTAAGCGCGGTGAAAGTAGTTGACGGCATCGAGAAATTCTGGTCTCAATAATGACGGTTCGCATGTCCAAAGCGATGCGTTCTAACTAGAATATGGCATGCGATGTTGTCGTTGCAGCCATCGTCATCGTCAACGTCGGCAACTTCGGCACTGCGACATTGCAGCGACAAATGCGAGCAAAAAAGCAACAAAGCCTCTTAATACTTTTTCCTTCTCTAATTGCCGCCGAGCTTGTGCGATTCTTCAAATGCTGTCGGACCAGTGTCACAGCCAACACACACACACACACACACACACACACATATACATTGGCATGTCACGTTGCCACTTGTTCTTCTGGCTGTTGCAATCGGCCAAGTGTTGCTGCTGTTGCTTCCCCTACTGGTCAATGAGCGGCTGCGGCGGCGCGAGCAACGTCAGGTGGCATTAATAGTGTCATATCGTATAGCCAAAGCAGTAAATATGGTCAAAACGCGCTCGGCTTGGCTCGTTCGCACGCCCCCCGAACCATCGCGACAACGCTGACTTTGCTGGCTTTGCCGCTTGAAAAGAAAGTTGCCACCAACGAAAGCGTATGTCTTCCTCTTGTTGCCAAGTTTTTTATTGTTGCTGTTTTGATTGAGTATTTTTGGACTCCACCCCAAAGGGGTTTAAAGACCCCTAAACCTTCTTGAGTGCACGCCTTAATAAAAAGTGTATACTTTCCTTCAGTTTTTCATTGTTCAGCTTTACAAATTTCTTGGCTATGCCTCAGAAATCAAATGTCATTGGCATTGCAGAAACGTGGCACGTGTACTTTATAAGTCAACTTTTTATAAAACATTATAGTAAAATATAAAATAAAAGTCTTTCGCAGTTATTCACAAAGCTACTAAACTCAACCGAGTGCTGTGAAATGCCTCAAATTTTCTCTCTAAAGAATTTTGCAAATTGCATGTTTTTGTTGCCAAATGAACTTGGTGACCTCGTAACTTCTTTATATCAAAATTTAATTTCAACTAGTTAGTTAGTATTTACTTCAACCTCATAACGACAGAATGACAGAATGACGCGCTCTCTCCCAGTAATGGCACAACGAAAGACTCAAACAACAAACTCGCGCTATTATTTCTCTATAACCAACCAGCCAGCCCAGCAATCGTTGTCATTATGCAATCGTTGTCACAGCACAATAATTCATTAGCTAGAAATCTAAACAGTCATAACTAGAAAATGCCAACAAAAACTTTTTACGCACCGCACGCCACCACAAAGTTGTCAATGCGAATCAATGCGAAACTGATTTTTGTCTTACAATAGAAACTTCTTCGAATGCCTAAAATTTCATGATACTTAATGTTATTATTTAATTTTATTTGCGCCACAATAAGTTTATGTGGTTGCTAGTCGTCATTGTTATGTGTTGTTGTTTTGTTTTCTGTTTACTTTAGTCGCCTGCGCACGCAACATGTAATGCGACTTTAACGCTGCCAAAGTGTTATATCTCAAAGAAAGTTCATGCATGCCGACTGGCAAAAACTGCACGCATTTAAATGCCTTCAACACATTCATAAACGACTGCAATACATTGTGGCTGCAACATTTTTTTCTCTTATCGTTTTCTTATACTTTGTTGCTACAAGCTTTTTTTCAATGATTTTGACGCTTCTGCACTTTGCTATAATTCGTTCAATAAAAAGCCAGCAAAACGATTATTTGATTTTATGGCGTCGAGGCGGTGCAATTATAAATTTTAGTTTTCAGTTTTCAGCGCAATTAATGTGTCAGCGGCGCTTAGTGACGCTTCATTTAACGCAATGCAGTCGACGCGCACGCTGCGTCGACCAGCCACTGTGGCCGCGACTATGTCACATTTATTTTTATGTATATACATTTTTTTTTAATTTTTTCTACGCGTTTATTTTACACTCGACTGCATTTTATGTACGCGTCCACTGCGACCAGTCAACTCGCGTGCGTTGCCAACGAACGCTTTTACTTTCCTCGACGACACGCAGGTGAACGTGAGAAATGCAGATGACTTTATGCTTTTACCCAAAAATTTTAAAGCTTCAACGAACAATCAAAATACTATTTGGCCGATTTGATGTGCAGCGGGCACTTTTAATAACTGCACAACTTGCACGTAAAGCGGGCTTTTCTTTCAATCTGAATCACTGTCATTGTGTTATTGTATGTGTGTGTGTGTGTGCATTTCGATTATCTGCGTTCGTTTGTTTGTTTGTTTGATTGTTGTTTACTGTTTACGAAAAAACGTTTTGGAAAACGTTTATGTAAGTGCTATCGAAAAAATGTGAAAATAATTTCTTAATGTCTCAAACTCACATCAAATTTATGCTCGACAGCCACACAGGGCAGACATTCAGTTCAATTGATTTCGAATGCAATGAAAGCGGCGCTTTCAATGTTTACGCTGCGTTTTATCTTGTTTACTTTTACCCGCACTTTACACTTTATGACTGTCTGTCGTTGTTGATTGCAGAGGCGCTTCAATGCCTGCTGACCTGTGCTATAGCTTACTATTTATAATTGATCTGCAGCAAGTGATCTGCCTTGGCTCAATATGTGAAAGTGAAAATTGGTGCCAAAACTTTGTTAAAAACACAAAATTTGTGATAACAACCAACCATGACAACGAAAAAGAAATATTTCGTAATGAAAATCATTGCGTAAATATGAGGAAACTTTAGGGTTTAGTTCAATCAATTCAGTAGTTCAATCAACCCGTTATCAATCCGCAAAAGGTCTCTCCTTGCGCCTCTGCTGTGTGGACGCCTTCTCCAGTTGATTGCACCAAAAGATCATTGAAGATCCTTAACTTGGTCCTTCCATCGGAAACAAGGTCTCCCTCATTGCTGTCGACCTCCAACTACCTCTTCGAACACCTTTTTCACCGCAGCTTCATCTCCCTACAGGAGACATGGCCAAGCTAGCGTAGCCGCTGGAAGTTGATTTGCTATGCTACGTCCACGTCTCTACATTACTTGACAAAAATCCAGTAACTTGAAAATGAGAATGACACCTACAGTCTCTAGGATTTAGCATAAAAACTCATCACAGTAACAATTCAATATTTTGTATCAATTGATACTTTCTGTAATAATAATTTAATAATAATAATAATAATAATTGACTGGCACGACAGCCCGCTTACGCGAGACTAAGGCCTAGCTTCCCGCAACCACCCGTGTTGTGCGTGTGAATTTGTACGCGGGTGGAAGGGACCTACAGTTTTATGCCGGTTCCGAACGGCAGGTTGGGAGCTTTTTCATAAGCAATTTTTACTCTCAAAGGTATGCCATTTCCAGCTGAGAGGACAGCCACCGAAAGAGAAAACGAGTTTTCCCGTTATTTTTTTTAGGTGTTATTACAGGCAGTATTTGAACCTGGGTCGCTGCCTTCGACTCGCGGTCCAACGCACTAACCAACTGAGCCACGGCGGCTGATACTTTCTGTAGTCTTAGCTTATTTTGTTGGCTTATTTTGAGATCAATGTGATATTTCTACCCAGAGATCAAATATCATATATCAACTGATTCTTTTACATACTTATTTATTCTTTTAGTTATTTATTTGTTTATTTATTTATTTATTTATTTATTTTTTAGTTATTTATTTATTTATTTATTTATTTATTTATTTATTTAATTATTTATTTATTTATTTATTTATTTATTTATTTACTTATTTATTTATTTATTTATTTATTTATTTATTTATTTATTTATTTATTTATTTATTTATTTATTTATTTATTTATTTATTTATTTATTTATTTGTTTATTTATTTATTTATTTATTTATTTATTTATTTATTTATTTATTTATTTATTTATTTATTTATTTATTTATTTATTTATTTATTTATTTATTTATTTATTTATTTATTTATTTATTTATTTATTTATTTACTTATTTATTTTTATATTTATTTATTTATTTATTTATTTATTTATTTTTATATTTATTTATTTATTTTTTTATTTATTTATTTATTTAATTTATTTAACAACGTCTATCGAGTAATTCTATTGGACTGATTATATAAGTTATTTATGTACAAAGCAAAATAGAGAAAAAAGAAAATATTGTTAGTTTATTTCAATACCAAATATCAATTGATCCTTTTACGTATTCTTAGCCCATTTTTAGCTCAAGTATCAACTGATACCTAACCTATTCTAATCTTATTGTGAAATAAATATGAACTGATACTTTTTTTGTTAATTTATTTTGAGATCAAATATCAACTGATACTTTCCGTTTTTTTAGTTAATTTTGAGATCAAATATCAATTGATACCATTTTGAAACCCATACTTTTAACTATTCTTAACTTATTTTGAAATCAACTATCAACTGGTGCTTTTACCTATTCTTAGCGTATTTTGAGTTCGAATATTAATTTATCCATTTGCATATTCTTACTTGGTATGAGTTCAAATATCATTTGATACTTTTACATATAAGGCCCGAGACAAGGCCAGCGTACAGTGGCCGTTTGGTGTTAGGTTAGCAGCCGCCCTTACAAGGTTCCCATAGATTCTGGATCTCGATTAGTCGCTAAGTTTCTTCCGCAAAGCTATACACGATCTACAGCTTAAAGTTCCGAAGATCTTCCTTCCGAAGGATCATGCTGCCAAGGCACACATGCCCGTAAACTGGACACTCACATTTGAAGTGCACCCAAGTTTCATCATCACTCAACTTATGTGACACCTTTTCACTTATTACAATTCATTCATTCAACAGGATAATACATTTTGTTCTTATTGGTGTTTCCTTGAGCTCAGCTGTATTTCATTCTTCTTTCTTCCCCTTTGATATCAGTAAAAAAAATCAATATAATTTCATTCTTCTTTCTTTGCCTTTGATCCCAGTAAAAAAATCAACATGCTTTCATTCATCTTTCTTTCCCTTTGGTCCCAGTAAAACAAAATTCACTTAAATTAAATAAATAAATTATTTTCCTTTGATCCCAGTCAGTAGCGGCTTAACGGGGGGGGCGGAGGGGCGGACCGCCCCGGGCCCCGGGCTGCGGGGGGCCCCCGAGAGAAACTTGTATATAAAAATTTAAAGTTTTTCAAAACTGAAACTTGTAAAAAACTATTTGCACTTTTATCAATTGAAAGAGACACAGTATCGAATATTGACTTTGAAATTGCAATAAAAAAATCAGTTCAATAAAAGCAAGAAGACATCCTTTCTAAATAGCAATTGTTTGCAAATTTTCAAAAAATTGTCCCTCGAAGATTGCAATATTTAATTTTTAACTTAAAAATTAAATTAAATTAAATATCGCAATCTTAGAGTTTGCTTGTAAACTAGTGCGAATTACGCAATTACTTTACCTCATTAAACTTTGTGGAAGTCAAACAAATTTACAGTTATTATTATTATTAAAATTATTGGTTGGATAACAACACATCGTCCCGGAAATCCGGTTTTCTTCTTTGATAGACTCTTTTACGAAAGCAATTCTATGCTCCTTGTAAGTAAGCTATTGCTACTGGGTTTTATAAAATATTTCTGTACATTTCGCTCCTTCGCTGCAAGAACGTCATAACTAAAAAAAATTTTTTTTCAGTTTATGGCAACCCTGTTTGTATCTGCATATGATCTTTTATCTGTCAAAACCACTTTGTAAAATATTCAATACTTTGCTCACAGGACGACATGAAACATTTTTTGATGCCTTGAGCTGTCTGTAATGGTAAACTTTAAAATTGAATTTTCTCGGAATGATGTAGTTTTGAGTTATGACGTTCTTGCAGCGAAGGAGCGATTTCTAAACTACTCGACACGAAAAATGCACCTAAAAATAAAAGTGTTTTCTAGACTTGAACTTTGAAATAGAATACAATTTAGATGTATGAATCTACAGACTGAGATCCAAATCATGTATGTTTTCCCTACCTGACATATTTTGGTCCTGAAACTTCAAAATTGAAAATTTAGTTAAAAGGATGTCATTCATTTGATACCCATATTTCCATCATTGCACAACCGCATATATTTAAAAATATATTTGAAATGTGTATGTCCTTAAAATTTTAAAGTTTTTTTAAAAGGACTTTGGGCCAGAAAATGAAAAATTGACTATGCCAGATTACTATAAATGATCTCTAGTTTGACGTCTATGACCAAATTTGGATGGGTCTCGGTAAAAAAAAATGTTTTCGCACAGTGTTATAAATGTAAAGTTGATGTTTTTACTCACTGCATTATAACTTTGTCATTTTTCTTTCAATTCTATTGATGTTAGGCTTAATGTTTGCTCAAGTAATATATTTGCTCAAAAAATATATAATAATAATATATATTCCATCTTAGATTTTAAAACTAGGGGAGATCATTTTTTTTATCCATAAAAGAATATTCGAAAATTTATGATTTTTTAGTCGAAAAATTCACTTTGTTACAACTTTCCTTTGGGAAAGTTACTTGTCAGCAACTTCCCCAAATTTCATCTAATTTGAACAATCTATATATCACTAAAAAGGCTAAGGTATCTTCTTCTTGAACGCCGGGAAGCTCGTGTTAATCGGATAATTCTTTCAGGAGATATGTGCTCATAACTGAAACAACAGGAAAAAAAATCGTTTTTCGAAGATTTTTTGAAAACGCTTCTTAAAATTTTTTTTTAATTTTCAGTTTTGTGTTCAGCGGCCAAAGTTAGTCTAGAAAACACTTTATCTATGCACGCGATTGGCCCATTTTTCGTCGAGTAGTGTAATGATGCACTGATCGCAAAACAATCTAATCCTTCTACTCAGGTTGCTTAAAATAATGGCCAGATCGTAGTAACGAAGGAAGATTTTCTGTTTTTTTTTTTGAGTTTTCAGATGGCTTTTTGAAATGACGAATTTGCTCTCCCAAAAGTTTTCCTAATTTCACGAAAGTTTTTATCAAATTTGGAAAGATTTAGTAAGATTATCCTTTTATCAATTTTTCATTTTTTCTCTGGGATTCTATTGCTTTCCATAAAATTTCAAGCACATATACGTTTCAAAATAATTTGTCCCTTTACTGTTCAATGGAATACAAATTTTCAAACAAAAAATTAAAAAGCATAACCGGAAATTCCAGTTATTAGTTTTGTACGCAAACTTATTCTGCACTGTTTGTGGGGGCCCCTCAGCCGTCGCCGCCCCGGGCCCCCAAGCACCTTAAGCCGCCACTGATCCCAGTAAAACCTAATTAACATTGTTTTTATTCTTCTTTCTTTCTCTATGATCCCAGTAAAACCCAATCAATATGATTTCATTCTTCTTTATTTGCCATTGATCCCAGTAAGAAAACCAACATGGTTTAATTTTTCTTTCTTTGCCATTGATCCCAGTAAGAAAAAGCAATATGGTTTTACTATAATCAAAAGCAAAGTGAGTAGAATGAAATAGAGATAAGCTCAAGAAAACACATCGCTGTGGATATATTTCACAGCTTTCTGCCTGTGACAAAGGGTTAAGAATAGATTACCAAAATGGGTTAAAAAAATGTTGTATATAATTCTGAGTCTTAATTAGTTGCTACTGCAAAGCCAGAATAGGGTTGATAGTACGTGTTGTTGTTGTTTCGATCAAGTAAAAACGTGCTTACTAAAGATTTCATTACATCTTAACGAACAAATTCCATTTTGACTTTGAGAATCGTGTCGATATATATCTATAGTTTTCTCGTTATTTGACTTATCGATTAACTTTCTAAGAATTAGAAAGAGTAAAATTTTGTTGCTACGTGTGCAAGGATATTTTACAAAAACGTAGGTAAAAGGAATCTTGCCGATATATGTCTATAGTTTTCTTATTGTTTGACTTATGGCCTAATTTTCTAAGCCATTCGAAATAATGAACATTTGCTGATAATATTTTATACAAAGATTGGTAGAAATTACTGATCCGAAGGTATCCATATTTTATTCATTGTAATAAAATATTTGAGACTGAGATCCATAACTATTTGTTGTTATCAGGTCTAGAACTATTTATTTTGATGTTATTTTTTTTTTAGTAACTAAGTAATATGAAAGAAATTAGAATCAAAGACATCCATCAATCATCAAAGACAGCTTTTAGAATCAATAACACAGAAGTTGAAAATGTTTGTTTACTGGTGTTAGTTATTAAGAAGAAGCAAAACCAAGTAGGGTAGCTCTACTAAATTACAGAGATCCAGAGACTCAGATTACTTACTCGCTTAACCAATTCAACTTTGAGAACATTTTCTCTGAATTTTTGTCCTTTCTTTGAAATTACATTCCTTTAGTTACAAAAGCAAACGTTGTTACATAAAACTATTCATTGTGCTGTTATATTTCTGAATATTTTAGTAATGTGGGAAGAGATTGAAATCAATGACTAAATTAATAGACAATAAATCCAGCAATTAATCCATTATTCAGCAACAGTTACGGCACTCAAATGATGCATCGCCGCAAAATCAATAATAATTAGGCACCAAGACGGCACCTGCCCGGCTGCAGTGGACTGCGTTGACTGTACCGATGGGGCACGCGAACTGCTGCAAATCAAATTAACGCCGACAACATGTTGCCGGACCACGTCGCGGACATCGGCCATCGGCCAGCTGCAGCACATTGAAATTGATTTCGCCTCAACTGTTCTGATGCTTTGGATGAGCGCGTTGAAAGTAGAAATCAATTACGTAAACTAACAGTAGTCGCCAGACGCTGGCACGCAGCATAATTGCGTTTATGCAACAACAAAACACACAAATAAGTATCCGCATATGTTTTTTATTGTGTGTAGATGTGTGTGTGTGTGTGTGTTTGTGTGTACACAGTAGCATTGCATCGAGAGTCATTGATGGAGTGTACAGAAATTGAAATTAGTTTCTGCTGGCAGGAAGCGCTGCCATGAAAAAGGCCAAGCGCCAACGGATAGACAGAAGTGCGAATAGAAAGAACTACGAATAGACAGAAGCTGCTGTGAGCACTTTGTGTGTTTATCGCAGCACTCGCGCACTCACATGGGAAATGCCTCGAACAAAGTTGCGAATTACTATTTTGCTGCTGCAACAAATCACTTCACGGTGGCAGCAGCAGCAGCAACCATCACACACACACACATATAGTACATACACATGAGCACCACTCAATGAGCAATCAGTCCCTTGCAGCAATATGTCAGCGCGTGCATTCTGCAATTCTCCCATAAATAGAAATTATGTTGCCCAAGCGACCAACAGCCGTCGGCCGCATCGACTGCAGCCCACCGGGCGAAATTGCAAGTGGCAACGTAATCATGCGCTTTTATTCCATTAACATGTAATAAACCACAAATCAATATTCAAGCGGATGCCGCGGCAGTCGCTTTGGGCGCTTTGCCAAACGGCAGCAAATTGCTACGCGCCGTACGCAACGTCAGCAATCTGCGTCCTAGCACAGTTCACAAGTGCGGCTATTCACACGTTTCGTCATTGTTTTAATTGTTTTTTGTACACATATGTACATACATGAGTATGAATGATATATGTGTATTATTTTTGTTGACTTTTGATTTAAAAAAAATGTGTATTAAATTAACAGAAAAAACGTTGGATTTAGTTGTCGTTTCAAAAAATTTTATCAGCCTTGTGATGGATGTATGTAGTTGAAGGTTAAGTCGGTGCTTCAAACAGTCAATAGATCACAGGTTAGGTTTGCTTTCTAATGAGTCCTGTCGAAATTGACTTGCCTGAGCAACTGAGGAAGACTCACCTGAGCAACTTTCGGTTCAACAATCCAGAAGATTTAACCATTAGAACTATTCAGAGTCTACTAGGCTTTGTAAGGAGCTCCGACTTGGCCGGACTATTTTGAAAAAGGAAGATTGACAAGAACTGGACAACTTCTTCTTCGGCAATCTATAAGATCTAACAGATAGAACTACTCAGAGTCTTCTAGGCTTTGTAAGGAGCTCAAACTGGTTCAATTAGTGAGCGAACCTTGAAGAGAAAAAAACTTGCTTCATCTTCCATACATTTGCCCTGAACTATTCTAAAAAAGGAAGATTCAACTGTACAACTTCCTCATCGGCAATCTAGGAGATCTAACCGATAGAACTATTCTCACTTGAGCAATTTCTTCTCCAATAATCTAGAAGATCTAACCGATAAAACTATTCACATTCTACTTGGCTTCGTTAGGAGATCAGACTGGTTCAATGAGTGAGCGGACTTAAGTTCAACTGGACAACTTGTTCTTCGGAAATCTAAGAGATCTAACCGATAGAACTACTCAGAGTATTCTAGGCTTTGTAAGGAGCTCAAACTGGTTCAATGAGTGAGCGAATCTTGAAGAAAAAAAACCTCACATCATCTTCTATACATTTTTCCTGAACTATATTGAAGAAAGAAGATTAAACTGTATAACTTCTTCATCGGCAATCTAGGAGATCTAACCGATAGAACTATTCTCACTTGAGCAACTTCTTCTTCAATAATCTATATGATCTAACCGATAGAACCAATCACATCCTACTCGGCTTCGTTAGAAGCTCAGAATGGTTCAATGAGTGAGCAAACTAAAGATCGATTGAAGAGGAAGAAAACTCACTTCATTTCAACGCACATGACCTGAACTATCTTGAAGAAGGAAGACTTACCTGGTCAACTTTTTCTTCGGCAATCTAGGCGATCTAACAATTGAATTATTCAGAGTCTTTTAGTTAGGCTTTGTTAGGTGCTCAGACTGTTTCAATGAGTGAGCGACTTTATGTTCGATTGAAGAGGAAGAAAATTTACTTCATCTTCTATACACTTATCCTGAATTAACTAGAAGAAGGAAGACTCACCTAGGCAACTTCTTCTTCAACAATCTAGAAGATCTAAGCGATAGAACTATTCACAGTCTACTAGACTTTGTTAGGAGCTCAGAATGGTTCAATGAGTAAGCGGACTTAAGTTCGATTGATTGTGGTATCTCAATGGGGTTTCATGCCCTAAGTGGGCTCTGTCTTGCAGCAGCCACTCCCACCTACTCAAAACAACACATTACGAACTATTCCTTAACACTAGAATGCCCAAAGTAGTAATTTTGACTACATTTAGGTCTTTTATTGTAAATAACTTTTGTTCCATCGCTTTCCAAAAATATATCATACGTGTCATTTACTAATTTTTAAAGCTAAATAGTAATAAATAGTAAAATAAATTAAAAATATTGTAAAAAAATTATTTACCCCAATTTTGCAACATTTACCTTAAATGTCCAAGAGGAGTTATTTTTTACTATCTATCTACAGGGACCGTAACAGTTATAAGTTTTATTATAAAAATCAATGTTTACGAGCTATTTTTTTACTTTTATTTAAGGACTCAACAAATAACAATTATTTTATACATACTTATATTTTAAAAATCTTATAATAACAATTATTTTTGATTTTTTTCTTATTAGTCTACAAATAACAGTTTCTTTCGATTTTTATTTTAGTTGTCCTATGATAACAATTATTGGTGACATTTATTTAAAAAAATCCTCAATAAAAATCAGTCAGTGACTTTTATTCTTTAAGTCATTAATAAAAATCCCTCAGTGACTTTTATTTATAAATAAAAATCATTCAGTGACTTTTATTTATAAAAGTCATCAATATAATCATTCAGTGACTTTTATTTATAAAAGTCATCAAAAAAATCATTCAATGACTTTTATTATTTAAGTCATTAATAAAAATCCCTCAGTGACTTTTATTTATAAAAGTCATCAGAAAAATCATTCAATGACTTTTATTATTTAAGTCATCAATAAAAGTCATTCAGTGACTTTTATTTATAAAAGTCATCAAAAAAATCATTTAATGACTTTTATTTTTTAAATTTTTTACATTTGTTAATCTGATAAATACACAAATATGCATCTTCAACTGCGAAATATGAAAATGTCAAATAATTGCAAATATTTCTCATTAAAAAATATCATAGTAGGTTGCGACAATTCCCAAGTTTTTCAATCCAAAATTCACTCACAAAATTCATTCACAAATACCAAATTCCAAATTTCATTCCATTTTATCCCATTGATGTGTAAAGTACGCCATTATATTTACTTTGTAAACCCTAAAAAAATAAAAATGAAGTACTTTAAATTAAAATTTAATCTCATGTGCATTTATTCATATTTGCTACTTAAAAACCAATCAAATTTAAAAAAAAGTCAGTAAACAATATTGTAGTCAAAATTACTACATATGGGCCTTTTAGGTAGGACAGATTGTCGGGCATTCTAGTATTAAAAAACCCATTGAATCCTTCCTATATTTTAAATTTATTTAACAGTTAATAAAAATAATAATTAATATTTAATATAATAAAAATCTACCAAAGCTTTGAAAACGAATTCACTTTGAAAACAAACCAACAACCACTAAGCAGTCAACATTCTTGAGCTCCGACCGCTAATCATAAAATGCTACTTTAATTGGTCTTCGTCACACATTTTAATGTACGACACTTGCTGAAGCGATAGCAACAACAACAACAACAATGCCATTTAAGAACTAAATTACTCGGCGCTTACACCAAAACCACTAACTAACGCAATCAACGTTTAGACGGCTTTGCGATGCACACCGGCAGCAATCAGCAGTCAGTTGCCTGCTGCTGGCAACATTTCCTTGTTGCACTGTTAATTATCAACTCAAGGTCGTTGCTGCAAAACAGACAGCGGCAACAAGCACCCAGCAGTCAGCAGTCGTCGCCTTGACTTTGATTCGATGGCCGATAGGAATTGCCGTGGCGCTGACTAACAGTGAATGCGGCCGTCTGCAGTCTGGCCAGCACGGCCCGCAATATTGTTGACCAACCACTATTGACTGCATTGATTAGTTAGTTTATGCATTTGGCTGCACCTTTCATGTCCAACCGAAGCAGTGAGCACAGCGACCAGCGAACGGTTCGCAGCAGGCGTGAACGTTCCACCTGCATGGAGGACAACCACATTTCAGGCGACTAACCGCACGCACACGCGGCCACTTGACAGGAGGGTTGACGACGTTGCCGCCCAGAGCAGAATATCGGTCAATCATGAGCGAGTGCAACGCCCAAAACTGAAATCGACAAAAACGAAGCAAAGTGAAGAAAATTAAATCAACACAAAATGGCCAAATACAAAGCGGGATTTGTGGCGCACACAAACCCCCTAAAGAAAAGTTATTTGAAAGTAGATTCGTGTAGATTTAATAGCTAAATAGTTTGAGAGACCAGTTTTAATTTTTAAATTTCTTTGCTGTTGCTTTTTTCTCCCCTTCAGAATTGATTTGCGTTGCGACTGCGAATTGATGTGCATATGTATGAGTGTTTGAATGTTTGTATAGACGTACACAGACATAAATTTCGACACGTACAACAACGCACTTGCCGCCAAGTTGTGCTATCCAAAACAATTCTTGCACTTGGCCATCGAGGCAAATAGAGAAGTCTGGGTGGCGCAGCCACTTCAAATCGACCAGAACACAGACCGCAAACCGAGAAACCGAACAGAACGTGCTGCATGGCAATTAACAGCGCATACATACATACAAATACACTCGTATATACAAATACTTACAAATTCGAGCACATCATGTGGCTGCTGCCTGAAATAGATTGGCAGCGCTCATGCAGCGCCGTTTGGTTGATGAGATATTCAGAACGGCACTGCCGATCAATGCAGTCGATTGCATCACACAAACAACAACAATTTGCAATAAAAACGAAAAAGACACCCATAGTACTCGGCAATCCAGTGTGTCAATTGAACCAGTGGCGCACACAGAATTTAATTTGGGGGGTGGGGGGTTTTCGTACAACTTTTGAGCCGAATACCATTCGAAACCATATTTTGTACCAGCAATTTTTGTGTTTAGGGGAAGTTTGAGGGTTCAAACACCTCCCCCCCATGTAATAGAACCAATTAGAACTTCGAACGAAGCTAAGTAGACCGTGAATAGTCTGAAGAGTTATGTACCCCAAATTATCAAAGAATAACTCCCCAGGATCTTTAGAATCTTTTTTTCTAGAAACTACCGGACCAGTCTATAGAAGATGAAGCCCCATTTCCTCCTTTTCTTCGTTCATGCAGCTCCTATAAAAATCATTGAAAAATAGTTCCACCCTTTTGCTTGTGTGTCCATTAAACAGTGACCTATCAGAACACCAGTCGTGATCCTTAGTTCGTTCTCTTCAAGGGAAAGAAGTTATCTAGAATGACTGAGGTTGAGACTGGGTCAGGTTTGGCGTACAATAAAACCGGGATTACTTTTCTCTCATCTGGAATTAGTTTCTTTTATGGAGTCTTTATCAGTTCGAATTCAGGTTAATCGGACTAGAAATGGTGGATGTAGAAGCCCACATCTTATCTTCTTAGTATTTAGGGCCCTGTTGATGCAATCTGCCCTATAATTACCGGCAATATACTTATGATCTGAAATTTTTTTCATCTCCTATCTCTTTCACAGAAGAAGTTCCTGGGATGTTTTAAATAATTTCAAGTTCTGTCGAGGTAAACTGGCCTCCAAGATCAACGACGATTTGACGTTGTTAGACTCCTTTCGGGGACCTAAGCAAGATATAGTTTTTAAGGTAATAATTCTCTCAGATTTAAGGATTAACTTTTGTGAAGTCAATAAACAAAAAATTACAAAAAGTCATTGAAAATTAAAAAAATTATACAAAAAGTCAAAGAAATTTGATCTAAATGTGAGTTGAAACTGTGTTTTATTTAACTTTTCTTTTGAAACAACATCTATAACATTTATAACAAAAAATTGTATCAACAACTGAATTGCAAGTGCGTTAACTTTCTTTTGGAACGTTTCCTTTGGAACTTTTTTTTAACGAACGAACATTGCACATGACTCTTTAAATAATTATATGAATCACTAAAAATTTAATAAATTTTTGCAGCGAATTCAAAGTAGATTTGTTGGCTAGTTAAATACTTCCAATGTAAACGATGGATTAATCTCTAATCGATTCGTTACACCGCATTCGACACTATTTTGCGCACAAAGTCGTTAATGGCGCGGAAATTACATGCGATCAGTGCAAATCACCACAAATGTTACCAGACAATCAGGCTGGTCCATCGAAAGCCATCAACACCGGCTGCTCAGTGCATCTTTCACCCGATGCCAGTGCAGCCTTTAAGCTTTCAGCACATCGAACACAGTCGGTGATTAAAAAGCGGGCACTCGATCAGGTGCCAGCCGATCGATGTGCAGATCAAGGCAACAAAATCAACCCATACGCAAAGAAAATGAAAAAACTTTGTGTATCTTAGTCTAAGCGCGACGAACGAACCGACAGAGAATAGTGAAAAGCGGCTGAGGTGCTAAATGCGACGGCGATCGACACTGTCGGCGCGGCAAGGCAGCTGAAATTCGTGTGAGGCGTGTTGCATGCAACAAGTGCCAGCAAGAATTTCCATTTTTTACGTCTATTTTATCTATTTTTTTGTTTTATTTTTTCATTTCTTGTTCTGTTTTAAACGTGAATTGGCTGCCGATAGCATCGGTAAATTTTAATTATAAATTTGATGGCTTCATAGAGTCTGCTGACACTGTGCGGTTGCATGCTACAGCGAGCAGTTGCCAACATGCAAAGCGAATGCAACGACCTTGCAAATGTGCACAGCTGGCGTTTGTCTTTTAGACAGGTGAGTGATTGTTATGATGATGAGTGGTACCGAAATTAAATATAACATTGTTTGAGTATAGTTCAAAGTTTTATTGTTGAGTTTTTTAATTAAAAAGGATGGACTACATTTTATTTTTTCCCATTGCCAGGTTTCATTCCAACTAAGGGAGGAAAAATTTTGAGTTCAACCATCATTTAATGTACATAAAATGTATTCCTTTATGTAACTCTTCTGGTTGAGGAACCATGCTCGAGAGAAACGCTGATACAAAGCCGATCGTGCTGATAGCGGCGCCAATGCCATGTGTCCATTTTCTGGGCTTTCCAAGTTAGTGACCAGGTTGACCCATTTCGGAAAAGCTCAAAGATTCTACTACAGAAAATAGTACAAATTTAAGGCACCTCTACCTCTTCTGATTGAGGAACCACGCTTGAGATAAGCTCCAATGAAGACAGTATTTTGTCCATTTTTTGGGCTTTCCGTCGAGGCGGTGATCAGGTTAGCCCAATTTTGAAAAGCTGAAAGATTCTACTACAACAAGTAGTTAAAATTTAAGGCATCTACTTCTTTTGATTGAGGAACCATGCTCGAGAGAAACGCTGATACGCTGATCGCAGCGCTAATGAAAACAGACTTTTGTTAATTTTATGGGAATTCCGTCGAGAAAGTGGCCATGTTGACCCATTTTTGAAGAGCTGAAAGGTTCTACTGCAACATATACATAGTTAAAATTCAAGGCATCTACCTTTTCTGATTGAAGAACCACGCTCGAGAGAAGCGCTCATACGTAGCCGATCGCACTGAGAGCAGCGCCAATTTAAACAGACTTTTGTCCATTTCTTGGGCTTTCCTTCGAGTTTAACAGTTTAACAGTTTAAGCCATTTTTGAAAAGCTGAAAGGTTCTTCTACATAAAATAGTGCAAATTTAAGGCATCTATCTTTTCTGGTTGAGATCTACGCTCGAGAAAAACGCTGATACGCTGACAGCAGCGCCAATGTAAAAAGACTTTTGTCCATTTTCTGGGCTTTCCGTAGAGTAAGTGAACAGGTTGATCTATTTCTGAAGAGCTGAAAGGTTATTCTACATAAAATTGTGCAAATTTAAGGCATCTACCTTTACTGGTTGAGGAACCATGCTCGAAAGAAACGCTGATACGTCGCCGATCACGCTGAAAGCAGCGCCAATGAAAACATACTCTTGTTCATTTTCTGGGCTTTCCGTCGAAGAAGCGACCAGCGATTGAGCCAGTTTTGAAAAGCTGGAGAGTTGTACTACTACTATAAGATCTCTGCCACGGAAAACGAGACTGTTCAAAAAACAAAACAACAAATATAATTATAATTTTTTAATTTTATTCATTTTACTCAGAACAGTCTCCTTCTGCTTCGATACAACGTTTTGCAGGATCAATGCATTACATCATCGAATGATTTTTTTGAGGCCATCTGTATTCATCGTCGTCGCTTTTTGAATTGCTTCAACATAAGGATATGGTTGTCCTTTCATTGACAAATGAATTTTACCGAACAGATAGAAGTCACACGGAGCCAAGTCAGGTGAGTAGGCCGAGTGGTTGATGGTACAATTTAAATTTTTAAATGGAATTTTTTTGGTTACCATTTTTACGGTATTGTCACCTCACACGAAGAATACAAGCCAGCAAACGTCTAATTAAATCACTATAAAACACTCCATTAACAGTTTGGCCAGTTTTAAGAAATTATTTGTGAATAATATCTTCCGAATTGTAGAAACAAATCAACATTGACTTTACTGTTGACTTCTCAAGACAGTCGTCTTTTTCGGTACCTGATCTTCTAAGTGCTTCCATTCGACACTTTGCCGCTTGGTTTGAGGATCATATTGAAAGCATCACATCTCCTCACCTGTAACAATAGAATATTTGAAGTTTGGATCTCTGTTTGACTCTCTAATGAGGTCCTTGCAATGTTGAATTCGCAGCGATTTTTCGTAATTAGTCAATTTGTGTAGATTTTTGTGGCAAAATGTAATGAATTGAATTTTTTGACACATTCAATTCCATTTCCATGTATCACAATAACTCATCGGCTCTTTTTTGATAAATTCGCGCACTTTTTCGATGTTATTTAATTTGAGTACCCAAGGTATTGGAAGGACCTGGGTGTTCGTCGTCCTTTGTGTCTTCACTACTATCCTAGAACCGCTTAACACTTTCGGGACGGAGTTTAATTTTGAAATCCAAAATACTCTCAGCATAAATATTCTACGCTATGAATGTTGGGGTTATAAAATTACATTGGATGCTCACAAATTCTGAAATCATCCTTTTATGCGGGAACACCGAAATCAAAAATATATTTGGCGTTGGTCGTAAGATTTGAATAATTGTTTTGAGGGGGATTAAAAACTTGCTGGGACGTATTAGTTATCCCAGTAGTCTCGATATGGTTAAACTACTCATGTACTCGAGCAATAGATCAACAATCATCATCATATACTTTTTTAACAAATTTAATGTTTCGGTAAAAGTTTTAATAATTAAAAAAAAATATTAATATTGGCTCACTTTCCGACCAATGCAATAAGAAGACTGCCACTTTTGGCGCAAAAACTTGCCTTGTACTGAACTAAATGTCATGAAATTTTGACAGCATATCAGTGAAGGATAGGTCTTTCAAAAGTGTGAACTCAGCAACAGATTGCACGAGCAGAATATGCAACTTTTGGCTTAAATGCAGAATGCCAAACCCTCTTAAAAAAAAATTGTTTTCTTTTTATCGGAAAGAGGGGTATTTTTTTAGTCTAACAAACTTAAAATTTTGCTGCGGAAACATTCACAGAGGGTGTGGTCCACCCCCAAACTCCCAGTTATATATTCGAATTTCTCAAGAAATTATCAACCGATTCTAACGATATAGGTGTCATATGAAAGTTATTTTCTTCCTCTTTCGATTTATGTATAACATTAGGTATGTGTATGTACCAACAATGAGTTATAAGCGAAAGTTTTTTTTTTACAAAAATTTTTTTAAAACGGATTTGTTTCTCGAAAAAATCTATTATTAAGCTATTATTAGTTTACTACCATATTATAGCCTGTGAAATTCCCTTTACAATGAAATATAAAATATACAGTTTCATGTGTTTTAAGTATTTTTTTTTATTTTTTCTAACTTGACTCTTAGTCCCGACCAATTTTTTTTTCGCTTATAACTCATTGTTGGTACATACTACATATGTTACCTAATGTTGTACATCTTGTCATGTACATCTTGTACATCATGTCTTTAACAGTCTAACAAATCTATCTTATTGTCCCACGAAAAAAAGACCAACAATGTCAAATCAGCGTTGATTTTGAAGCCTAGTTGGCATTCTGTAAAAACCATCAATGGGTTATGTTGCCAGTTGTTGTTGCATCTACCTTTATCTTCATTAACTTTCTTCAAGCAAATGCCGTTATTTCTTTATTAGTCCAATTAAATCCACGCTGCACAAAATCAAAAGTAAATAGATACCAAGAAATTTTAACATGTTGCGCAATTTTTCATTAAATGAACATCAGCCAACTTTGGTCATGGGCCAATTTAGCACACATGCCATCTTCTAAAGATTTGAAGAGAAGAAATGCGAGGGAGGGGTAGGTGTGTACTTGTATAATTTAAATGGTCGCTTAACCCGAACATACGAATTACATAACCTCTACTTATAGGAAAATCATACAATAAACGCGGCTGCCAATAAACGAAAACCAACAAACCGGCCAAGTGGAGTGAATTATGGTGAGAGGCCAAAAGCGCGCACATGGCCGGTACTTATGGGTGTTTGCCAGCGTTGATCATGATCGTCATTACACGACAACGGCAATTTCAGACGAAACGGGACGAGGCGCAATGCGATGCGTTGGCCAGAGATGAGATGCAATGGGACGGGACGGAATGCGGCGACCGCGAACCAGATCACCCAATTCAACACACCATACAAAAACGAGCCCAATAATAAGCATAACTAAAACAACAACAACAACAACAACTGAAACTGCAATAACCTAAACGAGAACCACAACAACAACAACTTTGCACAACTGTAACAATAGCCGCAGTAGCCATAATGAACAAACAATAACTGCCAAAGTGAGATAAATTGAATTAACGAGACGGCACGCCGCAGTCGAGGCGACTTGCAGCGTTTGGTCGTCGCAGCACTTGCAGCAGCACGTTCGCGTCGCTCGGCCGCGCTGCCACAATTGGCGGCTGTTATGGTTATTGTTGTTGTGTGTGCGCTACACATTGCATTGCGGTGGCAATAAATTTCACAACTTGCACTTCCTTTCAACAGCAACAACAACAACAACAACAACAGAGAGCACTAGTATGCAATGTTTGTAATGTTGAGTGCGGCGGCAGCTGCCCAGCGCGCGCTGATGGTGGCAGTTGCCCACTCAGCAGTGGTCCGCAATCGATTCGTTTTTCACATTTTTATTTTGCAAATTTTTTCTTTTTTAGTCAATTTACTATTTAGTTGTTGTTGTTGCATAATAGTGGCAACAACTGTGCGGTCGTAGCAGTCAAAAGTCACCGCACCATGTTTGCTTGCCTATTAATATGATAACAAATGATGGCAACAGCTACAAATGGTGCGGCACAAGCGACCCCCACCCGCACCACAACCCCACCACAACCCAACCACAACACACACACACACCTGCACTCGCACCCGCACCCGCACTGTGTGTTGTGACTCTCAGTGCGCAATTTGAACAAGTTGGCCACTGTCCTATCGGCGCACCATCGCCTTGCAGAACTGGCGCTGGCACTGGGCACTGCCACTTCGAGTGCCAGTCGAACTGGTCACCAACTAACTAGAACTGGACGAGAGCTTGCCGCGCGCTGTGCCAAGTTCAAGAGGCGTTCACTTAGTTATGTAGCTGGACAATCCCGCTGGCTGCGCATTTGCAATGCAACTCAATGCTTCTTCTTCGACTTCTTCTACTGCCACTAATGCTTCTTCTTCGTTTTGCTTCTTCTTCTTCTTCAGCAACTGATACATAATCATGATATACGAGCTATGATTGCTTGGAACTGTTTTGAATGCTGTTGCTAAGTTGTTATTGTTGTTGTTGTTGTTGGCCACTATTACAGCATCGCTACTGCTGCTATTGTTAGTTGCATTACTTCAGTGGACAGTGGAGCTGTTGTTTTTGTTATTTAGTAGTTTGTTTTTTTTTTTTGTTGGGTTATGGACAATTTTGGTATAAAAATATGAGTTGTAAATATGCTGCAAACTGTACTTCATTACGCTTATCATTTTTGGTAGTGGTCCATACGCTGAAAGAATGCACTGACATAGTTGGAAGACAAAATTCTATCCATAGGATTCGTTCATTCGTTCACAATTAAAAGAGAAAATTATGTCAACCGGATTACTTGCAATGGGAAAAAATTTCTCCTCACTGTCCAATCAATTTATTTTTTTTCCTTGGTCACTCTTCCAAATAGCATAGCATCTCAACATGGCCTAATGTGCAATTTTGGCTATGTTAATCGGTTGAACTTTATCTACTGAAGTTCTTTTTTAATACCGAACAAATTACGCACGAATTAACCGGTGCCCCTATATTAATCAACAACCTACTGGCTTTTATATTTATGACCAAATATTTACATTTTGGGGAAAAAGGAAAAGTGGAACAAAAAACTTGTGTAGCCACTGTTTAATTTTTCAAGGTCATAAGTGTCTCAAGCGGCACTAAGATACACCTATCGCCAACCAAACTCACGTAAAACTCATTTCAACATTTTTTATGTTTTTTTTTGCGCGAAGGAGGTGAAAAATGGTAGAAAGATTCAGTCGAACCCATGCCTGGCTGTATGTCGGTTTCTTACCTACTAAAACCCATCCATTTTCTCCTGTATTTGCATCCATTTGATTGATAGAATCTCGTCTATCTCATATTTTCAAACTAGTTTCATCTAACTAATAGGATTTCTTTGACCTAGGATAGGATAGATCATTAAATCTGTCTTGTATAAGGAACGATAAGTTTTACTGATAGTGTCCGCTCGAGGTTGTCTTTCAGTAGTTCACTTTGTCTTTCGAGTAGCTCACCTTTACATGTAATTTCCATTGGAAGCTTACTTACCAACTTACAAAATTTTCATACTGGTCTTTCCGAGGGAGGCCTATTTACTTAACTAGCCATAACAACCCGTTACTGGGTTACGGCCTGCCGCCTCTGCTTTGCGCGAGCCCTCTCCAGTTGGTTACACCAAGAGACGATAGGACGTCCTTAACTTCGTCATTTCACCGGAGACACGGCTTCCCTCTTCGCCGTCGACCACCAACTACCGCATCGAACACCGATTTTCGCCGGAGCTTCATTGTCCACACAGCAAACATAGCCAAGCCAACGTAATCATCGCCAATACGAACAGGGCTGAAGGACTTTGCGAAGTAGCTTCCTCTCGAACACTGCAAGAACCGCTTAGACTTACTATTTAATAAGGTCTCTAAGCTCGTCTTTTCGTTTAGTCCTCCTTATAGGGTCCTAGTTTTCCCACCACCTAGTTTTTTCATTGGATGCTTGGTCTTACTGATAGAGTCTCGTCTATCTTACGTTTCTAAAAGAAACTTAGTCTTACGAATTGGATTTCGTTCCAAGGGAAGCTTAAGCTCGTCTTTCTTTTGAAGTGTCTTACTTATAGAGTCTTTTGGACCTAGTCTTTCCGAGGGAAGCTTAATCTCCAAGAGCTCGTATATGATTTTCCTGCCTTGGTATTTCCGAACGAACCTTACTTACTTAACTTGCCATAACAACCCGTTACTGGGTTACGGCCTGCCGCCAAAGCTGTTTCCAGGTGCCTCTGCTTTGCGCGAGCCGTCTCCAGTTGGTTACACCAAGAGACGATAGGACGTCCTCAACTTGGTCCTTCCGCCGGAGATACGAGAGATAAAGAGAGATAGAGTCTCGTCTTTTTTAGGTTTCTAAAAAAAACTTAATCTTACGAATTGGATTTCCTTCAAGGAAGGCTTACGCTTACTTTGTCTTACTTATATGGTCTTCTGGACCCTAGTATTTCTGAGGGAAGCTTAGTCTCCAAGAGCTCCTCTTTTCATTAGAAGTTTTGTTAATAGGATATAGGATTTCCTTGACTTGGTATTTTCAAGAGAAGCTTAGTAAGACTAAACCGGTCTCCTGGAGCTCTTCTTCTACCAAAACTTTTGTTTTACGTATAGAGTTCACTTGAACAGGTATTGAAATGAATTTCTCCTAAATCTTAAAAAAAAGCTAAAATTTTCTTCTACAAATTTTAAGAACCTCCTAAAAATTTTTTTATTTTTGTCACTTTAAACTAAGGAATTAAACTTTAAAAAAAAATTAAAATATATTAATTATTTTTTTATTGCAGCCTTTTTATTCATTCAGCTTCAGTTTAACAACAATTTAACAACATAACGCAAACAAAACATTTAAAAAATTAGATTGGTATGAAATTCGCTTCTGTAAACTTTCTTCATTCATTGCATAAATAATACACTTTAAAGCATAACATTTAATTAAATTAAACTAGGCACTTTAACTTTCAATATTCAAGACTTCAGTGCAACTAATGATGTCAATTGTATCACCTTTCAAATCGCTTTTGTGAACTTCTTCATAATTCTTCCTCCTTAGCAAGGCTTCGTCCTAAACATTGTCCTAAAAGGCCAAGAATCTTATAAGTCTAAAATCTTTCTTAAGAGAAGAATAAACCACACTTTAAATTTCTTGTAAAATTGGCTTTGACAACATTTCTGTAATTATTGCCTTCCACTTAAACCTTCTACAGGTATCTAAGCACTTTGCGGTTTCACTAACTTATCTAGTCGGTGTGATTCTCATGATTTTTTCTACATAAACACAATTTCTTCCTTCTCAAGAGTCATCAATCTCTGACTCTGCATAGAGTATACGTTTTGCTGCAGCTGCATCCTTCATTGAAAAGTCGTATCGCCGAGTCAGTATAGCCACTCATACATTCATAAATTTTTCCATACCGGGTACAGAAAAACCCGCTTAAAGGTACCTAATTAATTAATTGACTGGCACGACAGTCCGCTTACGCGAGACTAAGGCCTAGCTTCCCGCAACCACCCGTGTTATGCGTGTGAATTTGTACGCGGGTGGAAGGGACCTACAGTTTTATGCCGGTTCCGAACGGCAGGTTGGGAGCTTTTTCATAAGCAATATTTACTCTCAGAGGTTTGCCATTTCCAGCTGAGAGGTACCTAAGAGAATATAATTAGTCCCCGAGGAGATCCTTGAGCAGGGTTCACTGTATACTTGTATGTATGTAGGTACGCATGTGCGCATGAGTGATCAGAAAGTTTTAAGGGGAAAGTAAGTTTGCGCTTCTCAGAAACTGTACTATTGACTTTTATTATGTGTAAATTTGTATACCAATTTCAAAGACCATATTGAAAGATATTCATTGACAAACTTAACCTTCAAACTCCCAACCTTAAATAACAAATATTCGCAATCAAAACTTACAGTGTAGAGATGACTATCCCACACCAAAGTGTAAACACTCGAAATTCCCAAGCAAGCCCAGGCAGGCAGCGCTCGTCGACTAGACAAGCCAACGAACAGGCAATTACGTGGCAAGCACCATTCTGGGCAACAGTCATGCAAAGCAACAACAATGGGCGACATGTTGCCAACTTATGTAATACAAGCGGCTTATGCCAAAAGCAACAAAGACAGAACTAAATATAAAATAAAAAAAAAGCACCAAAAAACGCACAAACGTTGCTGGGGGGCCACTTGCGACTTTCAACACCAACAGCAACGCCCTAAACCACCGGCAACGTGCAACTGTCAACAGCAGCATCACCAATGCCACTGCAAACGATAGGCCCAACAACAACAACAACAACAACAACTAGCAACTGTGCCAGCCGGGTACGTGCGATGGCAGCATGGCCAACTAACGAACAGACGACGGAATGGATGCAGCGACAACGCACAGAATGCAAGCAACGCAATCAAAGGCGACCAGTCGTAAGCGATTCGCGAATGTTGCAGTGTTGCGCTGAGTAGTGGGGAGCATGAAAAATGGTTGTTGTTTTTGTTTTTTGACTTGCCAAATATTGCTATTAATAGTGTTCTGGTTGTTGTTGTTGTTGTCGTTTATAAATAATGGACAATGACTTTGCAGCGCTGTGTGTGTGTGTGTGTGTGTTGTACTTTGAATTGTGTGCAGCAAAGACAGCAATGAAATTTGAGATATTAACAAGAAATTAATTAATAAATAAATATGAGTGTTTTAGTGAGTTTTAAGCGAGTTTTTCACAGCCGATATCTGGACGAACCATGCCCAGTTTTTGAACTTTTGTTCTCTAAACAATTCACAGTAATTTTCATTGCAATATCTGAGTAATCTATATAAATATTTGACTATATATATTTCTTTATACGCCACGCAAATAAAAATGTTACAAACTTCTAGTCAGAGGGATCCAACAATTAAACAAATCTTAAGGTGTCAAAGAAAATTGTTGAGTTAGAAACTAAACTTCAACTCTATTTTTCTCAGTCTTTTGTTTGAAGACTGACAAAACAAGAGCAACTTTTGTATTTGCACATTTTGGATACACGAATGCAAACCCCAATGAAGACAAGATTTCTATAATGTGAGTGAGTGTGTGATCCCAAACTTTCAATGTCAACTTGACACACAAAATTTCAGTGTATTGTGATTGCTTTTGCCAGCTCGCTTACCATCATAAATCGTCACAATGTCGCCGCCTCCGATAAGCAGCACAATTTTATAAAAATATTACACTATCAAAAACACATAAAAGCACTCATGGGTATGACAACAACAACAATTGTCATGTGTGCAAAAACAATGCAAGCACAAAGGTGGCAGCCAACGGCACAAACAAAAACACTGGCAGCATAGCGGCGCAGAGGCCACATCCTGTTGTGCACTCGTGCCTACAACAACAACAAGCAACTCAGCAACACATCCCACAACAAGTCAGCACGCGGCTGTCGCATTGCTGCTGCTGCTGCTGCTGCACATTTGACGCTGCGTAGGATGTCGTGTGGCTTATGATGGATGCCAATCCATCGCGGCAACAGCTGCAACCAGCCGAGCCGGCAGACGACAGACGGCAATCAGTTGGCGTTAAAGTGTTAAATTGTTGCACTTGTGCCGCATGTTGCATGCTGCACAACATGTTGCATAGTCGGCACGCTCTGCGGCAAAGCGAGACGAACCGAGTGAAATGAAGTCAAAAGCGAGTGTGGCAAGTGGCGCGTACCGTGCAACACTGATTTATGACATGTGCGAGCGTGTTGCAAGGCAGCGAACCGTTGATGCTGCAATACATCGGACAAGGCAATTTCCCAAAAATGGGCGTGTCCACGGTACTTTACGTGCTGATGTAATAATTCCTACGGTCGTTGGCATTTTTATTGCAGCCAATGTTGCCGCATCGCATTCGCATGCGGCAGCGAAAAGGAGTTCACGCAACAACAATAACAACACTGTGCAACAAAATCAAAGACATTTGTTTTCAAGTAAACGATATGCACATCAAACTAAACTGCGAGATGAAGACATTTTTTAGTTTTTTTGGGGGCATTTTTTTAGAGGACTTTGAAAGCACTAAGGACACTTTGTATTTTAAAAAAATTATATGAAAAATTAAACAAGGATATGACAATGTGGGCATCAAATGAAAGAACAGAATGTCTACAATCAAAATAGTTGTTTTTTTTTAAAACTTGGCCTCTGAAGGCGAAGTGATTAATTTTAGCCTTCAAGAATCCTTAAACAAAAAAATTCTTACCATCTAAAGGCTAACTCAATTTCTCAACTTGTTTTTTTTTTTAATACTTGGCCTCTGAAGGCGAAGTGATTAATTTTAGCCTTCAAGAATGCTTAAACAAAAAAATTCTTACCATCTAAAGGCTAACTCAAATTCTCAACTTGTTGTTTTTTTTTTTAATACTTGGCCTCTGAAGGCGAAGTGATTAATTTTACCCTTCAAGAATTCTTGAACCAAAAAATTCCTACCACCTAAAGTACTAACTCAATTTCTCAACTTTTACTACATTAAACTTCAAGTTTGTCAAATCGATTTCATGTTGTCTAAAACTCACTGTTGCATAGTGTAATCACAACACTGCCGCCGCACAGCCGCCAATGCGGCCCATAAACGACGCTGTAAGAGCCACAATTTGCTTGCAATTTCTGATTGCGCTCGAAATTGGAGCAAAAACCTTTGCCGATTATTAAATAGCACTACAATACAGTGGCAACCCTGCCAACGGTGGCAACGTGCAATAATTGAGGGGCGAACGAGAAGCCTTTCATTGCGCTGCGTCATTGCGGCAATTTTCGTTTGGAATTTTCGCTCGAATTGAAAATTACGCAAACGTCGTTCATTAAAATTAATTGCGCTGCAACGATTTTGTGTGGCATGCAACAGGAGCGCAACACGGCCGCATTGTTGCCGCTTCCCACAATTGTCGTCGTCGCGGTCGCCGCTGTTTTTTTTTTCGCCACATCACTGCCAACGAATGCAACAACCACTGTCACAATCGAATGCGCGCACTCGCGTTGCCAGCAGGTGCCAATTGTTGTTGCCGCTGTTGCTGCTGTTGCGGCCATTGCTCTGCTAAATCGCCTGAAATGGAACGTGTGAATGGCGCCGCCGTTGGCAACTGCCGCATCGCAGCTCCGTTAGAGCCCTAAATGCGCTTAATATGCCAAAAGTCTCCCATTCAAGCGGCGCACATGAATTGTTCGCCACTGCAACCGCGCAGAAATCAATGCGAATTTGCATTGGCTGCCGGCCGGTTGCTGACTTCATGCCATGCTGCCAAGCGAAATGGAAACAATCAATAAGAATGCCGGTACCGCAAAATGCCGCGCACACCTGTCGCTGTTGCTGTCCTGTGCGACCACTGCGGTGACTGTGAATTCAATTCCATGTGACGATATTCAAATGTTGATTGCTGGCATTCCCCGAGCGGGCAATGCTGTGCAACAAATTCCTGCACATCGTTAATGATTGGAAGAACCCAAAGAGGAGATGTTGTTGTATTGGAAAGAGTAGAGTGCTTACAAATCGGACTGACGAAAAGACTTTGTTGCAAGTTGTTGGGCAGTGGTTGCTTTAAAGTCAGAAAGCTGCGCTCTACTGGAACAGAGACAGAGAAATAGGACCAGATTTTTAGTCAATCAACTGTCTGTAAATAAACAACTACGAATAGTAATGAAATCTTGTCTTGTTTCAATTCTTCTAAAACCAACAGTGTCAAAACTCACTCACTCAAAACTCAGCCTTTTTATATATAGTAAACTATGGCTATGAGTAGGACAACAATGAGACCCGACGAGTCGTTTAAATTGTCACTACACATGACTGACTTCACTATCTTTCAAATGGTCTCTTTGCTATCAATTAGCCAACTCTGCATCACTGCATACAATATTGTTGTCATGTGCGTTTAAGTGAGGCCCGTCCTCCCACTTGGAAGAATTGTAAATGTACCCTACACTGTGTTATCAGGTCATATTCGCTTTGTTATGAAAATGTGTGTGGCTCGAAGATGACTTAACTCTGTATACTTACTTGACATGACTAATGTTAGTTGATCCAACTAGGTCGGATTATAAGTTAGGTTATACTGGCTTCAATTAAGGCCACGCATAGACCCTATTGGATCCTTAGCAATGCTGATGAATGCAAATCATGAAGACTTGGACTAGATTAGCGTTCTCGCATAAATACTAAAGTCGCACAATCAATGATACCTCAATTCCGTATTGCTGAATGTATGAACACCTTCCTTTTGATATTCTTCTGGAACAAAACAATAGTCTCAATCCGGTGTCAACCATTTCGATCTCTTAACCCGGCATTGGTGTGGTGGGGTATACCATACCCCAGAGGCTGTATTTTTGTAAATAACACGGACATCAGTTTTATGCGGGCACTATTGCTTCTAGTAGCTGTTTATAACAGTCCAACCATACACATTTGCTATCCAAAAACAACTTAAGTGTGACCAGATTTGAGTTACATCCTGCTAAAGTTCATTGGGGTATGACATACCCCACCACACCAATTACGTAACTTTTTGTGTAAATGTTTTGTAATTCAAATTGTTATTTTCGATGGTCTAGTAGTCATCGATTTGTTAAAAATTCACCGTACGGAAAAATAAGAGGCAAATACCAATTGCCCAACTCCTACGTGCAAGAAAAGCTCCCAGTCCAGTATTTGCATTTCGTCGCCGTAGAAAACGAATGTCGTATGTTCCATTGAATTTAATAGCACATACGACAATAGTTTTCATCGTATCATATGTTCCAAAAAATATCATTAATACACACAAATATCATGATTCTGTAAATCCTTGAGATAAGGCGACGCTGTACCAAAAATGTCATCAGTACAGCACTCGATCTTCGGTTTGTCCGAGAGCAAAAACCTTATACGACTTGCGAAAAAAGCGATAATTTTGAGACCCTGTAATTCGCTACTCTTTCAGGATAGCTACCAAAAATTTAATGCCACATGACTATATGTATTTCTTTTTTTAAAACAGACTATGTTTTTTGGAAAATTATATGAAGAAATTTTTTTAAACCCCATTATATCAAGTCCATTTATAAATATCGGTATTTTTCGTTTATTTTTGTTATATTTGGTATTTTCTTTCACAAATTGCTTGCACATGAAGTGCTTTTGTATTCTCTTGCGTAAAAGTAAATGAAGAATAATATAAAAATGCTATATTTTATATTTGTGTTGTTTCGTGAGGTTGCTGCTATATCAAGTCTTGGGGTATGTCATACCCCACCACACCAATAACGTAATTTTTTTCCGCCACACCAACGCCGGGTTAATGAAGGAAAGCAGTTGCAAGATTTCGCTGAGCTAGCCAGGTCCGTCAAGAATCTTGATCCCAGGGTACGGAGTCGATCTGTGGTATAAGAGATATAGTATAGTTTCTGCCTCTTCTTCGTCTCCGCTACTTGTGCAGACATCACTGAACGAGAGGCTCCATTTGATAAACTTAGATCTAACAGCAAAGTGTCCAGTGATGACTCCAACGAGCTGTCTAATAGAGGATCGCCTCAGGGAAAAATCGCGTTTTTCCCAAAGAAAGGCAGGGGCACTGGCAGGTACTACAAGAAGACCTTGAGAGACCTCTGCACTTCAGACCACTTTACTTCCGATTAACGTACTTGTGGAGGCCCTATGCTCCCGAGAGGAGTGAAACTGGAAAAAAAGATACAAGGTATACCAGAAGCCTTGGAAGACCTCTTCACTTCCAAACCTTTAGGATTGGTATTATCGGTGCCGATAATTGAATGTAATATAGAAAGCAAGGCATACCAGAAGCCTTCGAAGACCTCTTCACTTCAGACCTCTTCGCTTCAGACTTCTTCACTTCCAAACATTTAGGATTCGTATTACCGATGCCGATAATTGAATATAAAATGAAAAGCAGGGCATACCAGAAGCCCTAGAAGACCTCTTCACTTCAGACCTCTTCACTTCAGACCTCTTCACTTCACACCTTTTCACTTCAGACCTCTTCACTTCAGACCTCCTCACTTCACACCTTTTCACTTCAGACCTCTTCACTTCAGACTTCTTCACTTCAGACCTTTTCACTTCAGACCTCTTCACTTCAGACTTCTTCACTTCAGACCTCTTCACTTCAGACCTCTTTATTTCAGACTTCATCACTTCAGACCTCCTTTCGTCACACCTTTTCACTTCAGATCTCTTCATTTCAGACCTCTGCACATCCAAACCTTTAAAATTGGTATTATCGATGCCGATAATTGAATGTAATATGGAAAGCAGAGCATGCCAGAAGGCTTGTAGCACCTCTTCACTTCCTAAACATTCCGCACAACAACAAAACTGACTTCATTATGTCTGTATTGGTGTCTGGAAAAATTGTATGCCTAAATCATGGAACTCCACTAAACCGCCGCCCAAAACCATTTCCCGTACGCGGATTTGGCGTTGGACTATTTGATTTTTTTCCTCTTCCTAATAATTAATAATAATAATAATATAATTGACTGGCACGACAGCCCGCTTACGCGAGACTAAGGCCTAACTTCCCGCAACTACCCGTGTTGTGCGTGTGAATTTGTACACGGGTTGGAGGGACCTACAGTTTTATGCCGGTTCCGAACGGCAGGTTGGGAGCTTTTTCATAAGCAGTTTTTACTCTCAGAGGTTTGCCATTTCCAGCTGAGAGGACAGCCACCGAAAGAGAAAACGAGTTTTCCCGTTATTTTTTTTAGGTGTTATTACAGGCAGTATTTGAACCTGAGGTTGCTGCCTGCGACTCGCGGTCCAACGCACTAACCAACTGAGCCACGGCGGCTGCCTCCTCTTCCTAGTTCGTATTTTACTATCCTGAAGTGTGGCACAGTCATTGAATTCCCTCCTAACAACTATGTCGTTATCTCAAGAAGCGTCTGATCCATATGGATCACATTTCCCTAAAGCATTCATTCTTTTCAAATCGGAAACAGCTTTCCGACAAATGAAATAAAAGTCATCAAAACCATCATAGAACACAAAAGTATCATCGACGACCGACTGCAGGGTTCTTAGTCGAACTTGTATAATCAGCAAATACGTAATTGCCGCGTATGCATTACGTTTCCCACATGCACGCTCGACATTCGTCAGAACTGCAGCCAGCGCACTTAATGCAACACAACGCGCGACAATCTCGTTGGTTGGATCTTACATAATTTTGTCTGCGTACTGACACGTATGACATCAGTGCAGCCAGCTGTCAACTGTGCGCTTGCATTCGACGCGTGCAACGACTCTGACGCGCGCAGCGTTCGAGTGCGTATGATAGCTTAATTAGGCAACGAACAGCGGCTCACGTTGGCCAACTGTGGCCGGGCGTACGACACTAACTTTATGCGACGTTGCCGACATAATTAAGTTATTTGCCGCCATTAGGAAGAGATCCAGAAACGTTCCCAACTGCCAAACCGTTACGCCGATATCATTATGCGGCGATAACACGTCGGCGTCGGCAACAGTTGACAGCCGACATGTGGCGTTCTGTTGCACAAGCGCGGCGCTGTCGAGCCGCAAGGAAGTCAAGTCATTGCGAGAAGCTGTCAGTGAAATTAAGCTGTCAAATGAGGCTTGCAACGAGCAAAAGTCGACAATGACAAGAAATGTTGAGGTCAATAAATTATGTTCTCTTATAAACTAATGTTTACAAATAAAAAAATAATAATAGATAATAAAAATATTTTTCATTTCGCATTGCTTTTGTGAACAAGATGGTTCGATTTTTAAATTGATGAAAATTAATTTTATAAAAAACAACTGATACAATTTAAACATAAATTTTTATGACTACTCTTTGTTTGAAAATAAAATAAATTAAAATAAAATAAACTAATAATAAATAACATAAAATAAAATAAAATAAAATAAAATAAAATAAAATAAAATAAAATAAAATAAAATAAAATAAAATAAAATAAAATAAAACAAAATAAAATAAAATATATAAAATAAAATAAAATTAAAAGAATTAATTAAATAAAATTAAATAAACTAAAAAAAATCAAATCAAATCAAATAAAATAAAATCAGATAAAGTAAAATAAAATAAAATAAAATAAAATAAAATAAAATAAAATAAAATAAAATAAAATAAAATAAAATAAAATAAAATAAAATAGAATAAAATAAAACAAAAATAAAATGAATTAAAATAAAATAAAATAAAATAAAATAAAATAAAAAAATTAAATAAAATAAAATAATATAAAATAAAATAAAAAAATTATAAACAAAAATTTTGTTTATTAGATTCAGCTTATAACTACCAACGAATGGTAATTATGGTCAAATATTAACAAGGCACTAAACGCTGTTGACTAGTGTTTTTACTATTTATTGCTTTATTTTTTAAATATTTAGAGAAACGTTCGAACGCAACAAAAAACTTGCCAAATTGTGCATAAATATTTGCACCCACACCCTCTGCACCGAAGAGGGTTTCCGTTCTCCAAAGCATCGAACTGAAATCGTGTAAACACGCGCCGCATTTTAGCGTTTTTGGGCGCTTCGGCGTTTAGAAATTGTTTCCGCTGGACCGTTGTTTGTTTACGAGTGGCGGCGATCGCTTTGCGTGCGCGCCGCAGATAGCAGCCGAAACGCCACAATACCACAACGCCTTGTTGGCAGCCAAATTCGCAGCGTGGCTGTGCATCTCGAGCGCCCCCGCACCCACTTTCACCATGCAAAAACCAAGAATGAGAATATTTGGCCATTAAAGGCGCATTGGCTGCGTGTAAAATGCCGACTGTGGCCGGGGCCGCAAAACTGCTTTTTGATTTTTGGTAATTGCCGGTTTTGTTAGCACGCAAGCCCCACCAGCTCGACGGTGCTGCTGCATGCAAATAAGCAACAGTTAAAATTGTAACTGTTATTTGTAATGCCAAACAAGAAACAAAAAAACAACAACAAAACAAAAGACCTCAGAGAATGCGGAGAATGGCTCACACTGGCCAACAACAAGAATAGAATTAAAAATACCAAAAAAATTACAAAACACAAAAACAACAAACACAGCACAGCACAGCAGCCAGTACAGAGGCAGCAGGGCAGCGCAGAGCAGAGCAGAGCAGTTGGCGCTGCTATCGCTGGGCGGCAGCGGCACTAACCAGCTGAACCTTAATTCCACCGCTGGATCTTGGATTAGAATTCCGATTTGGGCGTATGGCATTAAATCGATTATCGATATCACATAACAGTAACCGCCGTATTTTTCTATACGGCGCATCATTTGAATGGCAGTCGCGCCTAGTTATTAGGCGTCAGACATTCGGCGTTCGGCATTCGACCTAAACGGAAGCCCAGCAGCGGCAAACGGTCGGCGGCCGCTGCTCGCATGGGCGTACATCGATTTGAATATAAGTAATGCGTGCCCTATAATTAATCTTTGTACCGGAATTGAATAGCCACAACAACAACAATACAAGCCACAAGAACAACTCTACACAGCTCATCTGAGCCGCCGAGGTGAATGCTCGACTGTGCAAAACAGTTAGCCGCAGACAATTAGCGCACTGCACGCCCAAACAGTGCCGCCGAATGCCGCCGCTCGAAACGAAACGAAACCTTCAAACGTTCCAAACGCACCAAACACTCAAACATTCGAAATTTCCATTGAACAATACGAACAATTAAACTTTTACATAATTGCACAGTTCCAGCAACGCGTCTCACAGTTGCCGCCGCGCATCACCTGCCCGCCGGCTTCCCGACTACGCGTACTCAGTGCGGCAACTGCCCCAAACGGTCCACCGCGGCATTTCCCCCAGTCACTTTTGTTCTTGCCTATGTTTTTCCTCGAATACTTAGCTAGGAAACACTCCGAGCCGCCGCCGGTGGATTATCATAATTTATTATTACTATTTTGTATTTCGGTGTAGTTTTTGTCGCTATGCGTTTTTCAAACTTCCTGCCTGTGTTTGTTGTCTCGTTAGTGGTTGTGTTGTTTCAGCCAAATAACCGTTAAGTACACACAAAAGTTGTTAGTTAACGCGAAAATTGTGATCCAATTTCCAACGCGCCATGAATAACTGGGCCGTGAATCACACAAAACACGCCCCGCACAGACACTGGCCGCCACCAATGGGATGACAACAACAACAGCAATTTGACGCTGCCTGGTTACGTCAGTGTTAACGATAGTTGTATGTCTTAATAATTGATTAACTCTAACTTCATTGGTTCGAAAGTTATTAAAAAAAAGGCAGAAGCTGCAATTCTTATCAAGTACAAAAATTCTAATTTATTTGAGTATCAGTATTTTAAATAAAAAAAAAGATACAAAATTAATGAAGCGAGAATAATGAAATTTTGACACGTGATCAGGGAGATTTTGGGTTTTAACATACTTACTTTTCACGAAAATTCTATATAAATTTTCAAGGATATAAAGGATTAAAATTATCAAAGGAGCTTTTTCATATCCATTTTTTACAAATAGATACAAAGTCAGTTTTATTTAAATTGCTGAGCCTTTTTTCTTTCATTTGATATACATATCGCCATATTCTAACGTGGTTAAGTATTTTTAAATTTTTTTTTATTTTGTATCCCCTTCAAAATTTTGAAATCCTTTTAAACGGACAAAGGATGTAGAAATTAAAAACTGAGTACGCAGTATTACTATGTTTGGTCTCTAGGTTCACGCCCATATGGATTTTTTCCGGTGTGAAAAACTGTTTTAATATTTGTCGCACGGTGTTATATGTTCTAACGTAATTTGCAATGTGATGGCCACCCACACACAGAGTCTAATCTAATCTTATCTAAGTTCGGTTATAGTTGGAGTGTGTGCGACCTCACTGAAACGCGGAGACCCCGTTGAGTCCATTTTGATATCCTTATTTTTGGAATCGATGTTCTTCTTTATATGTTTGGTTCCCTCTAGATGCAGACGGGATCTTTTTGGAACCATTTGATCTTGGCGAGGATCACTAGAGGGCTGTGCATCAGCTTTTTTCGCCCGCGTGTCCATTGAAGATCCCTGCCCAAAGAGTGTGAAGCCGTTGCTTCCGTATTGAAGAACAAATGCTCGATTGGACTTATAATCTGCCTCTGTAGGGCTGCAAGTCCTTGGAGCTTCACGTGATTGTCATCTTTCTTATTATTCGGTTGTTTATGAATTTACCCCAAGCAAAACTGTGCTATTTTGTCTTCAACTAGGAATGGGATATCCATTGAAGCCACCACCCTAATTATGTTCGGAAGTTCCCAGGGCCTGTATTCTGGCTGGTTATTTATTCAATTGAATTATTTTTATGTTTATTTCGTGATACTTATTTGGTGATAGAACATCGACCACCAATAACGGAGTTTGAAAGTTTTCTGGTTTCTGCAAGTAAATTCTGATTAACTATTTACTCTTTTGACAGACATATCCATCTTTCTATTTAACACGTCTCAGTATATATTCTACTGAATTCATCACCTTAACTGAGTTCAGAAGTTCTCGGACTCTCAGGCTTCTCTTCTAGCCGTTGATTTATTCAGTTGAACCGAGCACTGTCATTTAATACCAACACAGCTTCACAGTAAAATATCTTCATTTGGTGATGGGACATTGACCAACAATAACTAAGTTTGAAAGTTGTCTGGTTTCTATGAGATCCTGTCATTCAATTTTTGGACCCAGTTTGCTGTCTAATATGTGAAGCAACATTAAAGTAAAGATGACACTGAGTTCGCTTCAAGACGTCCGTCCTGTAAACCCATTTCCCCCAATAGTGTTTGAAAGTTCTCAAGCATTCGTATAATTAGCGTATTTTTTTTCTTATCGCTCATTTGTTCTTTTGACCCAAACATATCCATTTATTGCAATGCAGTGTAGCTTCCTTTTACTCACTCTTAGAGCACAAATTTATTCCATTCGCACTTAATTTGTTCCGTACGAAATTTAATAGCATTGCACACGCGCACAATGCATTGCCACAGTCGACGTTCCTACTCCAGATTCGAGATTCTAGATTCAACTTACAGTTAAATAAGCCAAGCTACGCCACTCCATGTGCGAGTTCATTTGGCGGTCGGGCGCGTAGAATTAAATACCCTCCGGGGTAATTAATTTACCTTGCCACAAGCGGTGCGCATAACAGTCAACAACAACAGCAACAAAAAAACAGGATGCCCCAAACAAAAGCGCCGAGTGACTTCCCACTGCACACACACACACACACACACATTCCATGAAACAATAGCACAAACGAAATCTTATCGCAGCCGAAGCCATCTGCCCAGTTAGGCGAACGCAATCTGCTGAGCATCGCGCAGCAGCAGCAGCAGCACAACTAACCGTAACTCATGCACGCATGCGTACAGCGTGCAGCGGCCTGGCATCGAATGCAATAAATTAGTGCAAGTAGCTAATCGCGGCGAGCTGCCAAACAGACACCGACACTGACCCGCGCACCGAACGCAACGACAAACGGCTGACGACGACGAATTGCAGCGTGGCGTGTCAGGCGCCAATCTCGACGCAGCGCACTCGCATTCGTCGCGCAGTGCAACGCCACCAACAAATGCCAAATGGAAGAGATGCAAATTTCCACGTGGGGAAGCCACAGCGCAGCCGAATTGCTGCAAAATTTGCGTTCGGTTTGTTGTTGTTGTTTGTTTTGCCACCTTCATTTGTTAACAATTTTTTTTTATAATTTTTTTAATTTTTGGTTTTTGTTTCTTGTTCTAGTACTCGAGTGTTGTAATTGACTTTTTTGGCCTGGGCGAAAATTTAAATTTTTTCAGCGCACTTCCTTAATGCGCCAAACCAGATGTTCGTTCGATAAGCGCTGAAAATTGTGTTTAGCAACGCGAACTCTTTGCATTCGCCTTTCTGGTGAATTGAATTCTTCGCTTCGGTGGTGGCAATTGTTTCTAGTTTGGTGCCGTCTGCGCTGGCGGTCGTTCGGTTTGTTGGTTTGTCGATGGTCAACACAATTGGGCGCTGTTTCCAGAATTGTATGTAAAACTTCTACATGCAGCGAAAAAAATATGGAAATTTTCCATAGAACCATTACTGCAAAAATTTTAATGAAATTTAACCATCAAATTTCAGTCTTTAGGTGCTCAGAATTTTAATAAATAAGCTTTGCAGAAAATATTTTACTGAATGAAATTTCATAAATAGCTTGACCAACTTTCCTGTGTTTTATGTTCAAAAAATACTTTCCTCATCCATCTCCTTTCAGTCCTGTTTTCTCTCTGTGTAAACTCCAACAAATCCTGCACCAACAAAATGCCATATTGTACCATTGACTTAACTGCCATTGTCCGTCCATTTATATTTACTCGAGTATACACGTCTCTTTTTGCACTGTAGGCATCTGGGATTTGGTGTCTCTGCTGTAAACAGCCGGAATTTTCAAGATTATATCGTCAATTTGGCCAAAAGCTAAGTTTTGTTGTTTGCCAGTTTCCCTTTTGGCTTTTCTTTACATTGTTGGTGATTTGTATTGTTTATTTTTAAAATAAAAATTAAAAAAAACATTAACTAAGTAAATAACAACAAAAATAAGACACACAACAACTGCTGCAATCACTAATAAAAATGTACATATTTGGTGTGGCTGCCAAGCAAAGCACCGAAATAACGGTAAGTCGAAGACAGGCGAAATTCACATTTTAATTAACGCAGAAAGGCAATTTTTGATTTAATCGATAACTGGAGAAAATTTTGGCAATGTTGAAGAAAAAGACTCTTACATTAAAAGTATAGCTTTGAGTGCTATAACGCAGACTAAAAAAAATTTGATTAAATATATGCAAAACTGTGTGGCATACAATAAAAAACATTCCCTTCAAACATTCGAATGATAAAATTTGCAAAATAACATTTTGTGACATGTTGTCCCAAATTTTTGGTACATGCTATGCGGTGCAGCAAGTCATATTTCAGTCTATGCAATGATTCAATTGATATACTTGGTCAAAATTGCATTTGTGTCACTTTGTGACAAAAACAATTAACAATTTTAAAGTTGCTTGCAAAGTTTTAAGTCTTATTTCATTAATTTTTCTCATAATTAAAACAAGTTAATTTATTTAATGCGGTTACTTGGCACTTTGTCCCAAAAAGATTAATTGTAGTTATAACTTTCTCAATACAATAGAAAAGAAAGAAAGAGAGTTCAATATTTGGTAGTATTTTTTTGTAATTTGGGAGATAAAATTTGGCAAATATAGTTTTGTGACACTTTGTCCCATAACTGATTAACTCTTATTACATATACAATATTTTTAAGTCGTTGCTAGTTATAACTTTGAAACAATAATTTTTTAATGTGTTTATGTGACACTTTGTCACAAAACCATTAATCAAAATTATTAAAATTGTTTGAACATTTATCTTTCTATTTTTTTTATTTATTTATTTTTTATTTATTTATTTATTAAAACTTTTGGAACACTTATTTTTCTACATTTTAAAGTCTTTGCTTTAAAGTAAATTTTACAATTTCTTTAAGGTATTTTGAGACACTTGGTCCCAAAATGATTAATAACAATTATTAAATTTATTTTAATTTTTTTGAAAGCTTTTTCGAGAGTAGTTACATAAAAGTTTTAACAAATTTTTTTAAAGAAAAAGTTATTTTAAATATGACTTAATAATCTGCAATATAATTTTTACACAAAATTTAACAAATGTTAAATTGTGACACTTAAATTGTGAGAAACTAACTATCAGTTATTTTATATTAAACAATTTATGTACTTTTCAGTTTCTACCTGACTTTTAATAACATAATTTTTGAAATTTGACTTTGTGACACATTGTCCCAGAACTAAAAGCTTTTATTTGAGAAACAATCTTAAATGTTGTACAATATGTTATCCAGTATTATAAAGTATTGAACGAGTATAGAATTTTATATAACTTTGTTAAGGCCTTATTTGGTTTTGTGATATGCTGTCCCAAAACTATAAACTGTGATTTTCAATGCAATCTTAAGTATTCTTCTTTATTATATGAGTATAGAATAAATAAATAAATAAATAAATTTTGAATAAATAATTTTATTATTTTATAACATAATTTCATTTTGTGACACATAGTTTCAAATGAATAAACTATTGTTTTACACATACAATTCAATCGCATGCAGTATTGTGCGAATATAAACTTTTCTATAATCTTGTTAATTAGGTAATTTGGCATAACTTGACTTTGTGACATATTGTCCCAAAACAATAAACTATTATTATACACACTATCTTAAATGATATTAATTTGTATGCCAATACAGGCTTTTCTATATCTTTGTTTAGGTAATTCGATTTATTTGAATTTTGTGACATCTTGTCCTAAAAACAATAAACTATTATTCGACACACTTTGTTAAATATTTTTCATTGTTGTGCCAGTATAGAGTTTTCTATATCTTTATTTAAGTTATTTGGCCTAATTTTGTTTTTGTGACACCTTGTCCCAAAAACATGAAATCATTATTTTTCTATTATGAGCAAACCGTATCATAAAGCAAACCAAACGTTTACGCTTTGTTATTGCAGTTATTGTTGTTATTAAGATCGTATTCTTGTTGTTGTTGTTTTGCTAATACAAACAACATTTGTTTTTTTTACGTGAACTTGGCATTAACCGAAACTGAAAAAGAACGCGCAATTTGCACCTGATGATGAGCGTTAACACGCTGCTGCAGCTGGCTACTTCCTGGGTCGCGCCGTTTGTGGCTGCGGCTCTAAATCGGCGCGTGTATGTGTACGTATGTGTGTGTGTGTGTGTGTGTGATGTATGTGTGACTTGTAAAACAATCACAAAATTACAGCATACAATCACAATCAGCAGCGAAACGAGCAAATTTGAAATCTCAAGCAGACATTGAAGCATCACAAGCCACAGCGGCAGAAAGGAGAAGAAGCAGCGGTCGACGCGATGCGGCTAGAAGAAGCAGCTAGTTGAAAAATATGAAGTGGCCGCAGATGAACGCGTTGCTAACCACGTCATAATTTGCCGTTGCCGTTCCCACTGCCACTGCTGCTTACTACTTACTTGAATGATTTGTTGTTGCTATTGTTGTGCACTGTTGCTGCTTACCCACATTACACACACACACTCACACAAACATACGACAGAACAATGCCAATGCCCTGTTGCAGATGATCACAATAATGATGTTATATTGTTAGTAAAATTGTTGTTACCAATGTTGTTGTTGTTGTTAGTGTTGCTGCTGCTGTTGTTAGTAGAATATTTTGAGCAATTTGCTCGTCTCCGCTGCGGCTGTTCGTTGCTCTCGCCACAACTCATATCCATTGCGTCCGCCACGACTATTTTACATGAAATTTAGTGTAGCTTTCAATGCGTCTTGTTCTCGTTCTTCTTCTTCATGTTCATCATCATTTGGCTCAGCTTGTTCCAGCTGCCACTTCAGCGGCAGCGTCAGTTGCTCGCACGGCGCATTTGGCGAACTCCACCACTCACAGCCATCACGGCCGCAATGTTTCTGCATTTCATCATCTGCTGCTGCTGCTGCTGCTTCTCCTCCTCACTCTTCTTCTTCTTCTCTCTTCTTCTTCGTGCGGCCAACCTTGCCTTCTGCCACCTCGCGACGCGTAATCATTTCTTCGGTTTGCATTTTGCGAAATTAGTTTTGTTGCCATTGTCGATGTTGTTGCTATTGTTGTTGTTGTTGTTGTTGCGAATTTCAATTTGCATTCTCTGGCATTTATTTCGTTCAGCATTTCGCATTCGCAGCAAATTAATTCGCATTTTTACTGTTACCTTTCAATCCTAACGCGAGCTGATTTAAAGGGTTCCACCGGCTGCCTTTCCATCGGTCTAACCCTAACACTGGCCGCCATTACCGTCGCCGCGACGGCAGTCAATCCGTTCAGCAGGCAGGCTGCGTCTAACTGGCAAAACAGTTAGACGCAGCACGGCTCAACTCGGCCTGGCCAACACCAGCTACAACAACAACAATAATAACAATGACAACAACAACGCGCTGTGCTGCTGTTACCGTTTCTGCGGCAACTCAACGCCCGAACGTCGACCGAAACATATGTTTTCGCTGGCATGCGGCCAATTGGCGGGTTGCACCTGTGCCGTTGAGTTCACAGCCGAGGTGAAATGGTGAGAAAATGAGCCGGCCGCAATTACGGTGAGTCCTTGCTGCCGCAGCCGCAGCAGCAATTTGCAGCGCTTATCTAATGATTTGCACAATAAGCAGCAATTCCACACAGTGGACGTGTGGTGCTGCTGTTACTCAACAATGAGACTGAAGAATTTTCGAAATTTATATGAACACTTCTGGCCGATGAAAAACGGCTTCCACGTCGGCAAGGTGATAAAATTTGCCGGTTAACTGATGGTAATTGGAATTGGCTACTACTGCAAAATGCAGTTAGTCGATTAAGAAAACAAAAACATATTTAGCCATGGTTGGTGCTTCTAAGCGTCATTTAGTCAAATTTATTTTGGAAATATCAACACTCGTTGCCAAATGTTGTGGAATTGTTTTCTTCAAATTAAAAGGTCCAGAAATTGTTACGATTGTCAACCCTTTGGCGGAGACTACGAAGGGCCGTTGAGACCATGAAGGCCCTTTGTGATACTACATAACAATCGAGCATAAGTAAGTCCGTTTGATCATTGAACTAGTTTGAGCTTCTCACGAAACCTAGTCTTGTCGGCTACAGTCCCTAATCTTTCTTCTTCTAGATAATTTAAAACAAATGCCGCAGCAGGTAAAGTGCGTTTTCTTCGTGTTCAATAGAACAAATGTAAGTCCTTTCACTCAATGAATCAGTCTTAGCTCCTTACGAAACCAGTGGTAGACTGTAAAAAGTTCTTTCGGCTGGATCCTCTAGATTGTCGAAGAAGAACTTGCCCAGATAAGTCTTTCTTCTCCTAGAAAATGTGGCACAAGTGCAAGAAGACGAAGTGCCTTTTCTTCCTCTTGAATCAAACTTAAGTCCGTTCACTCATTGAATCAGTTTGAGCTCCTTACGAAGCCTAAAAGACTGTGAAAAGTCTTTTCCGGCTTGATCCAAATTGTTGAGAAGAAGTTGTCAAGACGAGTCTTTCTTTTTTTAGATAAGGTGAGATCAGTGTATAGAAGATGAAGTGCGTTTTCTTCCTCTTCAATCGAACTTAGGTTCGCTGACTCATTGATCAGTCTGAGCTCCTTACGAAGCCAGTGGTAGACTGTGAAAATCCTCTAGATTATCGAAGAAGCCAGCTTAGTATTTCTTCTTCTGCACAATGTGGAACAAGTGCCAGAAGTTAAAGCTAATCCAAAACATTACACTATCTAACAGAATTTTCACATGTAAGTTTTTAAAACATATCAATAGTTCGCATCCATAACAAAGATTGCGTTAAAAGTGTCTAGTCTAGCTAGCGTTTTCTAACGTGTCTCAAATAAATAATCCATTGCCGTTTCTCTTTACTTTTTAATTTGTATGTGCTGTCAATAAATTACTAAGGAATTGTAAAATAACAATTAAAATTTGTATTTATGTATCAATATTTTTTGAGTCATTTAAGAATAGACTGCTAGTGATACCACTCCCACATGTTATGTTTTTAATCTTTAAAATACTTTATATACTTATACATATGCTTTCCTGCCGGCATCGATAGTCCAGCGGGTACCGCGCTGGCTTCTCAAACCAGACGCGCTAGGTTCGATTCCTAGCTTGGACTGGTGGCCTATATGCTTCTCTGTATAAGCTTCAGTTCCTTTCACGCATTTTACTTTACGGCATCAATCGATTCGAATCACATGTCTGAATCACATGAAGTGGTATTTTTGATTTAGAAAAAATGGAAGAGTTGGCCGAGTTCAGATCTGCTGGTTTTCTAATATATTTTTTGCTGTCTGACAGTAAACTCAGCCACAAATAATGCAAAATATGATACTCATATATAATCTAAAAATGGCTCTTTCACAAATCTGGTCGCTGTTGGTGGATATCCTCACAGAATTTCCTTAGTTAATAGTCTATTCCACTAAAATCACTTCATGATGCAGCAAGTCATGAGAGAAAAAAACGAGCATCAACTTGTTCAGTGACCAGAAGAGTCAAAATGACATCATTGAAGTTTTTTATAATTTTTATGCAATGATTTCTGAACAAAAAGCATCAATGACTTTTTGAAATTTTTTAAAAGGCAACATTTACGTGACTAGGTGTACGGATGAAAATTTAAGTCTTTCTCGGTGGTGTTTTCGTGATTTTTTTTTCCAGCCAATTCAAAAGCAGTGTTCTCTGAATTAATCTATTAACCTTTTGTAAAATAATCAATCTTTTTAATTATTTCTGAAGAATTGGTAATAGTTAAGTTTAAGCTTCGTTTTCGTTTTTGGCTCATCATTCACTCTTTTTCTTTTTTCGGACTGACAAACCAGCGTCATCCAATGTAAAAGTTTTTTTTACTGTTTTTTTTTATAAATTGTTAACGACTACGGCTTCACTTGCGGCATAAACTTTCATGGGTATATGTAGAAGCAAATAATATGAGATACATTTCAAGAAATTATATTTTGACACCACGTAAGGTGTGAATTGGTACTACCCACTGTAGACAATTTCCACGAGTTTTAAAGAAGACACTATGTAGTGAAACCCAGAAGGTTCTTAGTCTAAATCGGAGAACTCTAAGATGACTGATTGTATAAAAAATGAGGCTTGAGAACTTCAGGCAACACTCAACATGGCTCAACCACAGATTACTCATCAATTGATAACTTATCAACTAAAGAGTTATCTGTGGCTGAACTTTAATGAAAAAATTACCTGTAAGCTCTACTTAGGCGACGACGAAAGGGTTGCGTAGGAAGTGTGTCATTGTCCGACACTATCCAATAGAAAATTTCGCACACATTGGAGGCAACCATCCGTGGAAGAAGAAGATTGCTACAAACTAGTGTCCGACCGAATATTCGGTTTCGGTTTCGGCCCAAATAAGTGGTTTCGGTTTCAGTTTCGGCCAAAAAATGGCCAAACGGCCGAAACCGAAACTTTCTAAAATATTTTTTTTACATTTTATTATGTAGCAGATATATAGTGAAAGGAGGAGTAATTTAAGTAGATGCCACCAATGTAAATAAACTTTTTTGTAGCATATAATATCAAATTATATCAAATTATTTAATTTTGAATATTAGCGAGTAAGGTACAAAAGGGTGGTTTTTCCATGTTTATGTTTATAAAAAATGAATACATTTTTTTTATTAATAAGTATTTATTTATTTATGTTATGTGTGTTCTTTAGTTACTTAATGTAAAATTCGTTTGTTGAGAAAATGCTTCATATGGTGATTTTTATTTCAACTAGAATGTTTCGGTTTCGAAAAAAAAATTTAATTTAATATAAAAAAAAACCGAAATTCGGTTTCGGTTTTGGCCCAAAAAAGATGTTTCGGTCGGACACTACTACAAACCCACCCAACATATAAATTGACATAACTAATAGCAGCCAGGAAAGACCATAATTACAGCCAACTTTCGATTAGTTAAAAGCAAGCAAGGGACTCCACTAAGCGGTCTTATGTGATCCAACCAGCATAGCAGGCGTTGGTTTTAGCCAGAAAGAATCCGGCAAACCTATGAACATAGATTCATGAGTGAGAATTGCTCCTTAGGTCACCATATTCTTCCCCCACTTGCAAAACCAAATTGTCTTTGCAAATATTTTCACATTCTGGAATTCTTTAAATAACCAGCGTTGGTTTTAGCCAGAAGAAATCCGGCAAACCTATGAACATAGATTCATCAGTGAGTATTTCCCCCAGCAGAGATACTGGCTTTCATTAGGAAAGCTGTAATCTTGCTGTTTTCAAAATACGTAGGAAGACACAAAAGATCTCTTAGGTTGCTCCTGAGGTCACCATATTCTTCCCCCACTTGCAAAACCAAATTGTCTTTGCAAATATTTTCACATTCTCGAATTCTTTAAATATTTACTTAGTGATACATTAAATGAAAGATTTCTCTCCCTTTTTCCCAGACAATTCTTTCCTAAAAGTTGTTGACTGTGATTGATTGTCAACAGTGTAAATGTTGACATTAGGTCAACTAAAAAGCCTCGACTTGAGGTGTTGGCACTAATGTTGATGTGTTGACTTCCACGTCAAACTAACGCATTCTAACTGTAAACAGATCGCTTTGCCTGTCGACGCATACAAACTTGCATGATTAGTGCCTGGCCCGATTTTACGACTCGACAATGGCCCATTATGTTGTCGTATATAGAACGCTAAAGAATAGAATCGAGTAAAGTAAGTAAAATTTCCACACGTAGTGAAATAAGTCAACGCGCCGGCTGCAGTTTGGACTTTGGGCGCAAGCAGAGCTTCAAAAGTCGACTTGTAAAATTAGCATTTAAATTCGAAATAAATTAAGAATTTTACTCACAAAACGCTGCAACAATGAAGGCCCGAATGGCGGCGGCGATTATCATGCAAGCGGCAGCTACTACGGTTTGGCGCATTTCTAACGATAACAAACGCAAGCGACGGCAGCAGATAGGCGGACAGACGCAAAGGCGGGCGGACAGCGGCGATGATAAAAATCACAGCAGACTGGCGGCGCACTCACGCTGACTGGCAATGAGACTGTGTGTGTGTATATGTGTTTAAGTGTATGCGTATGTGTTTGTGTGTGTGCTGCATTTGCATGCAGATTGCACTCATTCACACTCGGCGCGCGTGCAGCAGCCGCAACTTTGCCGCCATTGTGTTCTCAGTTGTAACGAAGACGACAGTGTCAGGTGGCGTGCGAGTATTACTGACGCGATTTATGGTTTCACGTAATATGAAACCCACTCGCGCGCTGACGCTTTAATCAAGTCCGCATCAAACGGTGCGCTGACTGACAGCCGGCGGTACAGACAGACACACAAACAGACAGACAGCGACAACAAGCAGCAAGCAGCGACCGGCAGCAAATTGCAGCATGCGCGCTTTGAGTGTGGAGCACGTTCTCAAAAAAAAAAAAAAAACACATAAAATGAAACAAAAGAACAACAACAAAATTAAAAAAAAACACATTTGAGAAAAACAATGAAAACAACCAAAAAGAATTGTTGTAGACAAAAGCATCAAGAATGCAAAGCAGCAAAATATCTCATCTCGTCACTCAGCATGACAGCTGCGCGCAACATCAACGCGCCGCCAAACTTAGTGAAGACATCGCACCGACATTGCCGCATTTGGGCCGAACAATTGTGCAACAACAATCGCCGCTGTCTATGCAAATTTTGTCGAAGACAAACACACGCCGCCACCCTCAACCCCTCAACTAATAACAACAACAACAACAACTGCCTACTGAGCGCAACAAATTCGTCTTGGATAATTTTTGCGTCGATCACGAATTCCCACGCAAAAGCCGCCGGCTGGCCGAGCGATAGCGCAGCGGTAGCGGTAGCAACGGTCGCTTTTGAGCGGCCGCCAATGCCGCAACGGCGCGAACACAGTCGGCAGCGAACAACGGCAGCCAAATAGTGGCCAAATAGTCAAATGGCAACAGCGGGTAACGGCGCGACCACATTGACGAAACCATCGGCATCGACAGCCGACCGACAGCGCAGACGTCAAATTTGACAATGGTGCGGTCCAAGAGCGGTCCGGCGAGCTGCGGCGGGCAGTGCCGGTGCCGGTGGTTCGGGTGGCGGCGTTCGCTGGGGACCAGTTCAGTAGGTCATTCCCGGTGTGCCGACTATGCAAAAGGCCGAAGCAAACAACAACAACAACAATTCGAACGGTAGGAATTTTCTAATGAATTGACGACAACAACAGCGACAGCAGCAGCATAAAACAGTAACAACACCAGCGACAGCGTTGCGCCGCTGCTGATGACGCCGCCAACGACAACAACCGGCCCCGGCAACGAACAATGGACTATCGCGATGGCACAGACAGACATCAGTGCAGCAGCAGCCAGCAGCAACCAGCCGACAGCGCTTCAGTGCATTGTTACCGGTTGACGTCGCGACCAGCAACTTTGCTGCAAAACATAAACGAGACAAATCAACCTGGCCATGACCGTCAGTCGCGCGAAAGAACAGTTCTTTCATGCCGTTCGGCCGGCTTCCCCGCCCTCAGCGATCAACCATACAACCGCCAACACAACCGGCCCACCCCTCCCCGTCCCGTTTCGACTCGATTTGCGAGCGATTTATTAAGTCACTCTTTCGGAACATTGATTGCCAGCTGGCCACGGACCTGTCCTCGAGCAACCGGCAACACACACACACACACACACACACGCAAGCACACACATGTCGTCATATGAGTCGGTCTGCCATAGTCCGTTGATTGAGTTAAAGACGCCTACAAAATGCCAATGCACATACACACACACACACAGCAACAGCAACAACAACAACAGCAATAACACCAGCAGCAACACATCACAACCACCACCGCCACCGTCATCGAGAAAAAATTTATAGCGCTTTATTTTGCAGTCGACGACCGGTGAACGCTGCCTTCTAATAGCCTCAAAATTGCTCGTGACTTATGTAGGCCAGTAGTGCAGCCGATGTGTGCATGCAACACTGGCATTTCGTGGCGGTGGCAGGCAACATGTCAATCGCTGTGCCACACATCCATTGGACATGCGCGTAACATGGCCTTACAAATGTTGTTGATGCAACCAACTGCGGTGGGTCAACTGCGGCAACAACAACAAACTATCAAATATACTCTAAGTTGGTGACTTTATGGCAGATTAGTGTCCGACCGAAACATCTATTTTGGGCCGAAACCGAATTTCAATTTTTTTTTTTAATATTCGGCCGAAACCGAAACATTCTAGTTGAAATAAAAATCACCATATCAAGGTTTTTTTTTAACAAACGAATTTTACATTAAGAAATAAAGATCAAACATAACATTAATAAATAAATACTTATTAATAAAAAAAAATTATTCATTTTTTAAAACATAAATATGAAAAAAATCACGCTTTCCTACCTTACTCGCTAATATTCCAAATTAAATAATTAAATATTATATGCTAAAAAAAGAAGTTTATTTACATTTGTGACATATAAATTACTCCTTTTACTATATATCTGCTACACAATAAAATGTTAAAAATATTCTAGAAAGTTTCGGTTTCGGCCGTTTGGCCATTTTTTGGCCAAAACTGAAACCGAAACCACTTATTTGGGCCGAAACCGAAACCGAATATTCGGTCGGACACTATGGCAGATGAACTGTTAAATTTTGTATTGAAATGAGAGAAATTTAATGCTTTTTATTGAAACCTTTTTTTTTATTTTTCAATTTTAGACTGAATATGCTTGAAATTTTGGGTTAAGTCTGAAAAGATTCCAGAAACCAAAAAATATATAATGTTCCAACCTTCTGAATTTTTTTCAAAATTAATCCAAAAGTAAAATCCAAATTATATCTGTTGTGTTTCAAAATTTCTATTGAAAATCTCAAAAATTCAAAAGCTAGTTGGAAATAAGTTCAAAAGTCTAGAAAAGGCCATCAATGATTTTTTTTAAAGCAAAAGTGAGACAAAGTATAAATATAAACGATATCTGTCTCATTCTTTGGCAGGTTTTTCTCAAGTTTTGAAAATTCAGTTGAAAATCTCAAAAATCCAAAGGCCACCAATTGATTTTTTTAAAACAAAAGTGAGACAAAGTATAAATATAAACGATATCTGTTTCATTCCTTGGCAGACTTTTCTCAAGTTTTGAAAATTCAGTTGAAAATCCCCAAAATCCAATGACAAGTTGCAGAGAAATTCAAAGGCATTTTCCAGACCTTCTACTAAGTACCAGATTTTCAAACACTTACAAAAATGAGCCAAAATTAAAATCCAAACGGTAACTGTTTCATTCATTAACAGATTTTTCTTTCAGAATTTAAAATTTCTATTGAAAATCTCAAAAATTCAAAGCAAGTTGGAAATAAGTTCAAAAGTCTAGAAAAGGTCATCAATTGAATTTTTGTAAAGCAAAAGTGAGTCAAAGTATAAATATAAACGATATCTGCTTCATTCTTTGACAGATTTTTCTCAAGTTTTGAAAATTCATTTGAAAATCTCAAAAATCCAAAGGCCATCAATTGATTTTTTTAAAACAAAAGTGAGACAAAGTATAAATATAAAAGATATCTGTTTCAATCCTTGGTAGACTTTTTTCAAGTTTTGAAAATTCAGTTGAAAATCCCCAAAATCCAATGACAAGTTGGAGAGAAATTCAAAGGACTTTTCCAAAACTTCAACTAGGTACCAGATTTTTAAACAGTTACAAAAATGAGCCAAAATTAAATTCCAAACGGTAACTGTTTCATTCATTAACAGATTTTTCTTTCAAAATTTAAAATTTCTGTTGAAAATCTCAAAAATTGCAAAGCAAATTGAAAAAAAAGTTCGGAAACCTGGAAAAAGGACATCAATTAAGTTTTTTCACACATCATAAAAGTGAGCCAAAGTTAAAATCCAAACGATATCTGTTTCATTCATTGACAGATTTTTTCATGTTTTGAAATCTCTGTCGAAAATCACTAAATTCCAATGGCAAGTTGGAGAGAAGTTCAAAGACCTGAAAAAGTGCATTATTCCTGATTTTCAAAAACTGATAAAAGTGATTTTTTTTTAATTAATAATTGACTGGCACGACAGCCCGCTTACGCGAGACTAAGGCCTAGCTTCCCGCAACTACCCGTGTTGTGCGTGTGAATTTGTACACGGGTTGGAGGGACCTACAGTTTAATGCCGGTTCCGAACGGCAGGTTGGGAGCTTTTTCATAAGCAGTTTTTACTCTCAGAGGTTTGCCATTTCCAGCTGAGAGGACAGCCACCGAAAGAGAAAACGAGTTTTCCCGTTATTTTTTTTTTAGGTGTTATTACAGGCAGTATTTGAACCTGAGGTTGCTGCCTTCGACTCGCGGTCCAACGCACTAACCAACTGAGCCACGGCGGCTGATAAAAGTGAGCCAAAACTAAAATAGTTATCAGTTATCTTACGTCTCCAATTTTGATCTAGAAGTCTCTCAAATTTAACTTGAACTCGACATCAAATCAATAAAAACTACTAAGTACACATTTTCCTAATTTTCCAACATTGCTCAATAAGACAAAACTAAAATTCAATCAACTTCGGTCCCACTTAGTTATTGGTACATTTTTTTCAAATTTCCACATTTGCGCCAAATCAAATCAAAACTAAAATTCAGTGTCAAGTGAAGATAATTCTTAAAAGTTTTAAGTCTCCATCAAAATTTCCATACATTTTAAAACTCCAATCGACTTTAGTCAATTTATATGCGATGTTTTCTTACGGCTTCAACTCTATGCAGAAAGTACTTGAAATTTAATCACTTAAACTCGAAAACAAGACCAAAAAATCTTAAATATAACTTTCCCAGCTTTCCAAAATTCCTCAGAAATAAGCAAAAGCCAATCTTCAAAAGACATTGATCCCATTTATTGCGACTGAATTTTTACCTTTGAACGAATTATAATCGAAATCAAATGTCAAGTTGAGCAAATAGTCCTAAAAGTCTTTTGTCCTAACATTTCAAGTGCATGAGTCGTGTGACCGTTGGCCTCATTTATTATCGTAATTGCTCAAGTTTGCAGCCAAAAATAAACGTAAAATCTAAAACAATTCCAAAAAAATTAAAATATAACACTTTCCCAACTTTCAAATATTGCTTTGAAATGAGCAAATGGCAATTTGGCATTTTATTCGTTTATTGCCAAGTCTCCAAATAAAAAGCCAACTTTTGAAGGATATTAAACGTTATCGATAAATTGTCTCCCGAATCTAACGTCAAGTCAAAGCAAAATCCTTGAAATCAAAAAATACACAACTTGGCTAACACTTCAACATTTCCCAAGAGTTTGATCAGACATGGTTTACCAGATGATATCCTAAAGAAGGACATGGCCTTCTCATGGTTATTGTTTTTTTTTGTACTTGGTTGTTTGCAGATATTTAGGACAATCAAATGAAAAAGATTTGGGAAGGATTGAAACTGTATGATTTGTTGACATTTGATATTCTCTGAACGTAGCTGGAATTCGTGTTGAAATAACGAACCAACTTTAAGCCCTGGTTAACCCTTTCGCTATAGGTTTTTACTGGGGAAAGTTAACATTTTAAATTTTACGTCTTAGGCTTCTATGTGGTTATATTAGCAACATTCCATAAGAAATTTTTTGATTTTTATACTCGGACCCTGTATTTTAGAGTGTTTTTCTATGAGAGCAGCCACATCATTGTGGCTGTAATAATTACTTAAACATAAAACTTTTTACGCAGAACGAAAAGTTGAATATTTCTTCATTTACTTCAGCCAAAATTTAAAAAAAAAGTATCTAAATTGAAAGAAAACGTCAAATTAAAAAGTTCTCTAATTTTTGTCTGCTTCTTTTTCCTTTACTATGACAAGATATACCATTAAAAAAACGTGTCTACTTCTCTTCTTTAAACTTAAATATTCAGTTTATTAATTTCGTATTTTTCCTAAAACTTCAAACTATTCTAAAGACCAACAAAGAAATGTATCCTTGCAACCATAGAGGATGCAGACGTCCACAAAGTAGCATGTTGCCATATGGCAACAAAATAGAGAAAGGTTAGTTAAGTAGTTAAGACTGAACTTCAAATGTTTTTCATTCCATTTGTAGGCAGCATTTTTAATTCTTTTTTATTAATATGACACAAATCAATCATCAATCAATCAATCATAGCTAATGCAAAACGTTATCATCTGTCGAAATCAACCTAAAGCTATGTTGGAATTTACAAAATTTCAAATCATCTATCGAAATTTTTTTTAATTATCGTCATTGTGTTACACCAACAAAAATGTGACACATTTCATTCATTTTTAACTAAATTTCTCAATAATTTTGTAATTAAAACAAATTTGTATTTATTACATTTTTGATATATTTGACTAAATTTGTATCTGACTCCACGTCACATTTTCACTAAACAATTGCATTCGCCTACAGTGCAAAGCGAATGCAAATGCAAATTATTGCAATATTTCCATTCTTTCCCTGAACAACGAAAAAAAAACACAACAAGAAACGTTGGCATTTTGTTGAGTGAATGTCAAAGAAAACTTGTGACCCATAATAAAAAGTGGCCTAAGCAGACTGCTGACCCATTTGCGCGGCCAGCGTCAAAACTGCATCGGGCACGTGTGCCAGTATGTGTGTGTGTGTGTGTGTGTGTGTAATGTGCCACAAAAAGCCATTTACAAAAACGTTTTCACCTAAAAACAAAAGAATACGTTAACGACCAATGAAACCAATAATAATTTCCTGTCAATCAAGACAACCATAACACCGACGCCAACTGCACTAAAACAACAACAACAACAACAACAAAAGCAATACTAACAAGAAAACTTCCGCCAACAGACTAACAGACCAGACAGACTAACCGTACGAATTTTTTCGAATACAACAACAACAATCGAAGCGCGCTATTAATTAGCTTCCAACCAGTAGCATTTGACAAGCAAAAAAAAACAACAAAAACAACAAAAAACAGATACAAGAAAACATTAAAAAAATATATTAAAAATAAAACAATAACAGAAAAAGCAAAGTGAAAAGCCGCAAAACATCAAATGGCCAAATAAAGTTAAAGAGAAAAAAGTCCAAAGTACAGAAACGAGGCGACCGAGGCAGAGACAGAAACGTCTCCTACACTAAGCGACCGAACCGAACCGAACCGAACTTGCCACATTTGTCACAAACGAAATTAATAGACTCCGCACCGCTAGAACGTAATGACAGTTCGCAATTTAATTGTCAGTAGCTGTCAAATTTGTCGGCACTGGCGTGAAGAGAGGGCGGCGCTGCGTGCTGTGCAGAATGGCGTGAAGTGGCGTGCAGCGGAACTGTGTGGATTGGAAAGCAACGGTAATGGGGAAGGAGGCGGGGGGCGGGTGGGAAAGCGAAAGGCATGCAGGAAGGCAACGATGATTGCGAAGCTCGTGCGCACCGCTAAGTTGTTAGGGCGCCTGTCACTTTTCATATTTCCAACAACAGCTACATATATACGTCAATCAGAACAAACAGCAGCAGCTGCAGCGGCAGCGACAGCTCCAGCTCCAGCCTCGGGCGAACGGCGGTAATGGTGCGAGATTCTGGCATTTCTGCGATATGTATGTGTGTGTGTGTTTATATATGATGTGTGTGTGTGTGTGTGAGTGTGTGTGTGTGTGTGTGTATGAGTGCAGTCACTCTGAAGTATAACATGGCCGCGGGTTAATTAAAAATGAATCAGGCACTGCGCTGTGCTCGAGTTACTGCAAGCTTTCATGCTGGAAGTGGCCACAGACAATTGCAAAAATGTTTCCAGTCTGGCAACACTAAAGTGTTTGGAAAAAAATGAGTTGATGAAATATTCGACTAATTCGCTGACTGTACTGAAGACCTAAATATGTCTTATAAAGTCTTCATATTTTTTCGTAGAGTCCAAATATTTCTTAGTACAAATCATTGTTTGTTCTGACTGACTGACTGATTGACTGACTGACTGATTGGACTGACTGATTGACTGACTGATTGACTGACTCATTTACTGACTGTTTGACTGACTGATTTACTGACTGTTTGACTGACTGATTGACTGATTCATTATCGCCCAGTCCAAACCACTGAAGCTATAGACTTGAAATTTTAACTGCATTTGAAAAAATAAACCTTCGTTAAGACGGGATTTTTTTAAATTCAGGGTCTAAAAGGGCAAAACATGGGTTAAGTGTTGTATGAAGAACCGTGATTTGGTTCGCTTATTGTTTTCAAGTTTGGTGAAAGTACTCCAAATCAAAAAACAAAAATTCTACACCTATTTTTCAATCTTTCGAAAATCAAAATTTTACGAGGTCAACAATGGGTTAAGACTACGAAAAAAAAAACATTAACCAATGGGCCTATTCAAAATTCAAAATTGGTGGAAACACTTATTTTTAATTTTTTTTTTAAATCTAAAAGTTTGTATGAAGAAACATGATTTTTTACGCCTTTTAACTTCAAACTTGGTGAAAGTACTTGAAATGTGATATAATTCGATATGTGTTTTTTATTTTTTCGAAAATCCCAATTTTAAGGGTTCAACAACAGGTTAAAATTTATTTGGAGAAACGGTAAAAAAACATGAATTAATTGGTCTATTGACTTCAAACTAGGTGAAAGTACTCTTAATGAGAAATAATTTGAGAATAATTTGAATAATTTGTGTTTTTAATTTTTTTCGAAAATCGAAATTTAACCGAGTTAACAATGGGTTAAGGGTCGTACATGGGATGACTACGAAAAAAACATGAACCAAATTAGTTTAAACACTTAATAAAATAAAATAAAATAATAAAATATATATTATATATAAATATATATATATATATATATATAAATAAATAATAAAAAATAATAAAATAAAATAAAATAAAATAAAATAAAATAAAATAAAATAAAATAAAATAAAATACAATAAAATAAAATACAATAAAATAAAATAAAATAAAATAAAATAAAATAAAATAAAATAAAATAAAATAAAATAAAATAAAATAAAATAAAACAAAATAAAACAAAACAAAATAAAATAAAATAAAATAAAATTAAATTAAATTAAATTAAATTAAATTAAATTAAATTAAATTAAATTAAATTAAATTAAATTAAATTAAATTAAATTAAATTAAATTAAATTAAATTAAATTAAATTAAATTAAATTAAATTAAATTAAATTAAATTAAATTAAATTAAATTAAATTAAATTAAATTAAATTAAATTAAATTAAATAAAATAAAATAAAATAAAATAAAATAAAATAAAATAAAATAAAATAAAATAAAATAAAATAAAATAAAATAAAATAAAATAAAATAAAATAAAATAAAATAAAATAAAATAAAATAAAATAAAATAAAATAAAATAAAATAAAATAAAATAAAATAAAATAAAATAAAATAAAATAAAATAAAATAAAATAAAATAAAATAAAATAAAATAAAATAAAACAAAATAAAATAAAATAAAATGAAATAAATAATAATAATAAAAAAAAAAATAAATTAAAAATTAAAATTAAATAAAATAAAATAAATAATAATAATAATAAAAAATAATAATAAATAAAAAATAGAAAATAATTAAATACGTGTTCTTTATTTTTGTAGAAATCAAAACTTAAATGGTCAAACAAAGGGTTAAAAGTTTAAATGGAGAAACATGACCATTCGGGTCTTTTGACTCAAACTTGTTAAAAGCACTTCAAATGAGAAATAATTCTATATATATTTTTCATTTTTTCGAAAATCAAAATCTGACAGGTCAACAATGGGTTAACAGTTTGTATGAGAAAACATAATTTAAAATGCAGTTAAATAACTTATAATTCCTAAAAATTGAATGGGGACAACAAAGAGTTAAGAGAAACTTGACTTATTGGACCCATTGACTTCAAATTTGCGTTCAAAGCCGCGGGGCCCTGCTAGTTTCTTACATAGTTCTCTTAGAGACCTATAACATAATTTCAAAAAATCATTCCAATCAGTTGCTAAACGATTTTGTCGTTCAATGCAATTTATTAACTTTTATTTTAAAACCAAAAATTGTTCAGAAAAGCCAAACTTTCACACATTCATAGTCACAAAATATAATACACGCAAAAAAATTCTATGAAATTGTAATTTTAAAAAACTTACACTTCTGTAGTAATAAAGAAGTGAATATCAAATGAAAGGGAACAAACCTTTTGTCTGAATATAATTTTTATTTCAGAACAAAATCATGTCGATAATGTCCTCTCAAACATGTATCTTTTAAAAACCCTTTTTTTCATACACATTTCAAAAACAGTTGAAATATGTTGTATCACAATGGGCCTCCGGGACTATTAGTCCTCCGAGTGTGTCTCTTATAGAGGCACCACCATAACCTAATCTAACCTAACCTTAAAAAAATATATATATATTTCGGAGTATTAGCATTACACCTCAAAGTTGTATGCTTATTCTACCTTTAATGGTTCAGAGCAAAAGAAATCAGATTCCATTTTGCATAAATATGCCTTCTAAATTAATTTTGTATTTGAAACTTTTAGAGCAAAATCAAGTCATAAGCCATGTCACAACAAACCAAATTTCCATTCAATTTATTTCAAAATCCCTCACAGTGCTTTAAATACTTCATATATTTTTTTCCCCAGTGCATGCATAGCCATTTCGCTTTTGACCTCAGCCACATGTCAGGCAACTTTGACGCGAAACATTGCCGATCGTTGCCATATCTTACGGCCAACAGCCGCTGCCAACAGCCGGCGACTAATTGGGACTGTCATTGCAAACGCCGACACTTTTTGTCTTGTGCGTAAATCAAAAAGAAAATCAACAATTGCCAACAACAACAACAATGACAATAACAACACGCAAACCTCGACTAAACACTCAACAAGTGAGAAATTTCTCCAAGTCGCAATGACAGGACAACACAACCGAGTACGAGTTGGCGGCTGTGTGAAAATGCATAGCGAAGATTTATGAAATTGCGCACGCGCACATTCACACTCACTCAAACACTTTCACGCTTCAACTGTGGCCCAAATGATATCAAGGAAATCATATCAAATGGCTTGAAGTGAAGAGAATAAGTTTTAATGTCAACATTTTTATGACAGACATGAAACGAATCAGTATTTGGGTCAATGGTGCAACGTTTTTAGAACAATGTGCAATAGGGGTATTCACAATAAGTGGGCATTTTAGTGGAGAGAAATAACAAAATGAGTCCTGAAGGAAACATTTCTTCAATTAATTTCTTTATTGTTATTAAAAGGTTGAAGTTTTAATTAATAAAAAAGTGAAAAATATTTTTTTATAATTTACAAAAAATCAATATTTACTAAAAATATTCTTACTTTCTACCATATGCAGTATTTTCTGCATGGGAATCGTTGCTTATCTGATTTTAAGTGTTGAAATAGTGAACAAATTTCTAATCGTATGACATCACACTGAGTTTAGCTACAAAATGAGCTATTTTTTGTTACCTCTTAAAACCACTCAGAGTTTCTTTTATATTCGATCGTAAGGCACTCAAAATCTGTTCAAGAGTTTTAAAAGAATCAAACAGAACAGAGCAGTCAAAAATATGTTTAACAGATTCCTTCTTTTATGCTGATATGGCCAAAGATCGTGAGTACCACTAACACCACGTACAGTACTGTAACTTGACAAACGGCGTGAATTGGTCCCTACCCCAGGGCGCAATACCTTTCATGGTGGTCCTCTGGGGTTCTTATAGGGCGGGTGGTGAAGGGAGTTGGTTTTAGGCCGCTAATCGGTCACGCTATTGGATACGGGTCCTCTAGTGTCTTGCTAAGATTTCCACTTCCTACGGAAAAAAAAAAAACCAACACCATAAATGAAGTTCAGCTCAACTGAAATTACTTCGAAAGCGATCATTGCCTCTTAATAAAGTTGATAATGTTTGTCAAAAAAATCAAATAACTTCTAGCAACAACAATTCACATACACACAACCCTGCCAACTGAATGCAGCAAGGCCACAATAACAACAACAAATGAACACAAGCACGCAAAACCGCAGCTTACAACGACGCTTACAACCACAACTTGCATAAATGCTTCTTTACAAAAACTACAACAATAAGTCATAGCAGCCACTTTATACGTATTAGCGATAGTCTCCGAACGACTCTCCACGTCTGTGCAGATTTGACTTTCTGAACGACGACCACAGCCAGAGCGCTGCGAATATGGTGCCGCAGTCAGCTAATTGTGCATGCGCCGGCCGACATGATGTCCCGCTGCTGCACGCCCATCAAGCACCGGCCGGCCGCCTTTCATAGGCCGCGTAGTGACATTTAGCCGGCAGCAGGCAGCGGCCAATTCATACACAACACCCATAAGCAGCACTGGCGCGCTTGCGGATTTGCGCCTCAAATCTGCTGATATGACATTCCGCACAAGGTTAAAGCGTTTCATTAGCGAAAACGGTTAAAAGTGTTGTAATTGGAAATTTCCTACACTAAACGTGCTAAGCAGGCTGAACGGCGGCAGACGACGCGAAGCGTTGTGTAATGGCTGAAGAATTCGCTAAGTGTGTCGAAGTGAACGCACGGTTTATATTCTTTTGTGTTTTTGTTGTTGGTTTTGTTCTTGCTTTTGTTGCAATTATTGAGTGTTAAGAAGTGTCAGAGTGGGTTAAGTTGTATCATTAAGTCTAGGAGAGACTTCAATCTGAGTCTAAGTCTAAGTCTAAGTCTAAGTCTAAGTCTAAGTCTAAGTCTAAGTCTAAGTCTAAGTCTAAGTCTAAGTCTAAGTCTAAGTCTAAGTCTAAGTCTAAGTCTAAGTCTAAGTCTAAGTCTAAGTCTAAGTCTAAGTCTAAGTCTAAGTCTAAGTCTAAGTCTAAGTCTAAGTCTAAGTCTAAGTCTAAGTCTAAGTCTATGTCTAAGTCTAAGTCTAAGTCTAAGTCTAAGTCTAAGTCTAAGTTTAAGTCTAAGTCTAAGTCTAAGTCTAAGTCTAAGTCTAAGTCTAAGTCTAAGTCTAAGTCTAAGTCTAAGTCTAAGTCTAAGTCTAAGTCTAAGTCTAAGTCTAAGTCTAAGTCTAAGTCTAAGTCTAAGTCTAAGTCTAAGTCTAAGTCTAAGTCTAAGTCTAAGTCTAAGTCTAAGTCTAAGTCTAAGTCTAAGTCTAAGTCTAAGTCTAAGTCTAAGTCTAAGTCTAAGTCTAAGTCTAAGTCTAAGTCTAAGTCTAAGTCTAAGTCTAAGTCTAAGTCTAAGTCTAAGTCTAAGTCTAAGTCTAAGTCTAAGTCTAAGTCTAAGTCTAAGTCTAAGTCTAAGTCTAAGTCGAAGTCTAAGTCTAAGTCTAAGTCTAAGTCTAAGTCTAAGTCTAAGTCTAAGTCTATGTCTATGTCTATGTCTAAGTCTAAGTCTAAGTCTAAATTTTATAACCATAACCAAATGCTTTATCGAACATTTTTTATTTTCTCCCATTTATATAAAACAATGGAGTCCAATTATATTTTTTCTTTAATAAAAATGAAACGCAACTAACATTTGACTTTCTACGCATTAAGGGGAAAGCGCATATTTCTGATGCAACTAAGCGAATTTTCAGATAACGTTCGGTGACAACTAACAACTGACTTCAGTTCTGTTCATTTGAAAAATGTTATCATTCAACGAACTTTTAATCAACTAACAAAAAAAACATTACTTACATACTTGATGCTTCATTGGATTACAATCCACTTGCAACAACAATTACAAACTTTTGCAACATTCCTAAAATGTATTGTTCCATATTTTACTGTTGTTATGTTTTGTCCTTAAACGAGATGAAGTTGTCTTGCATTAGAGATGTGAGTTGGGTATGCATGATTTTATGCTTTTTTGGTATTTTAAAAAATCATCAAAAATAGAATACAATAAAAGAATATTTCAAGTTTCAAATTTATTATTACCGACTAAAAAAAACCACCAGTTGCTCTGTGAGCATTTTCCTAAGCAAACCGAACACTTGAACACACTTGAACATTCATGGATGCGGCACTGCACATCACTAGACCCCAAGTAAAAAAAGCCAAAGTTTCAGTAAAGCAAAAATTATAAACAAGAGCACACGGCCAACGCCAAAATTATGCCAATTTATGCAGCCAAAAATTGTAACTACCAGCCACCGACATGTTGCGCCAACTGTTTTGGGCCAAAGCCATGCAACCAACAAAACCACAACTGTTGTCTGTCGTAGAAGCAACCACAGCAGTGCCAACGACAATCGAGCTTATCGGTTTTCCTAATCTTGTCAGGATTTCTCCATGATTTTCTGCCTCCAAATGCACTAACAGACGGCCAGACTGGGCATTTATCCACAGCAGTCGACGAACAATGATAACGGTATTCACTATTTAATTCTAACTGTTACTTTGCAACAATATATAAACTATATAAACTATATTTGAATATTAGCTCTTCTAAAGCCATTGAGTAAGTTTTCGGTGGAGCGCTGCTAGTCATAAATGCAACCCTGTGTTTTAAAACTCAGTAAAAATCAACAATTTTTTAAGTTGCCAAAGCTCTTCACTATCTTAATTGACATGAAATTGTTGCCCTTCGGTCAGTTCAATTGATGCATAGCGTGAATGCCGCCAGTTTGTTAGTGTTGCCAACACCAGCACCGACAGCATGCGACACTGACAGCAGCAACAACAGCTGCAACAACACATTGTTTATTGTTGTGTTTGTATTGTTTTGTTTGTGTATCCGTTGTTTCTTTGCGTTTACCCAAAACAGTTTTAACAGTTAAAATAGTTTCGTTGTAAAACATGAATTGTGACAGTTGGCATTGCTGGCGCAAGTTCGCCAGACACCAAACCAACACTGCACAAAACAAAAACAACAACAATCAAAAAAATGCAAAAAATGCTGCACAAACATTTCCGATACAACACCAGCAGCAGCCAACGCAGAAATAGGGCAACACTGTCGCGGCCAGCACAGGAACGCAGGGACGCTGCCACCAACACTGATCGATTGTGAATTTGGTCGGCGGTGAGTGCGCGGCACAGCCAGTCATGAATTGCAGCAGCGCGTCGTCGACCGATGCCAACAACAGCGATTCGCGTTCGCAACTCGATCACGATCAGCGGTGTTGCACATAGAAGATCGTTTTCTTTTGTTGTACAGTGTATTTTTTTAAGTTTTTCGTTCTTAAAATTTTTGGTATTTGATTTTGTTTGCATTTACAAAGGTCGAACGAAACTCTTTTGAGTCCGTTGAAAATCGAATAAAGTCCTGACTCGGGTTTTTCAAATTTCTACACATAAGGAAAGTAGTTATTTCAGGAGCTAAAACTACACATATTTTTCCACCTACTGGCCACCCTGCCCTCCCTCCCATAGTAACGCCTAGTGACACCTTCGCCGTGTCACTGCCCACCGTTCACAAACACCAACTGCCATCGCGTCTCCGTTTCGCAATGTTCGCGTGGGCCCTGTCCTCAAGTCTTCTCTTTTGCAAATCGCCAAATTGACAGTGTTGTTGTTGTACACTTGAACACACACCCTTTAGCGTTTTTTTAAACTTTGTGTGTGGGATTCTTTTGCGTCTAGTCTCGTTTTGTTTTGGCCACTGCAATTGTTGTTGTCGCTGTTGCCAATCGCTAACGACAACATTTTTCATCCAATTAAGTGGAAAAACATTCAATAAATCGAATGGCGGCATTCACGATGCATTACAACTATTTACCATGGAAATTTAAATGGTAAACTTAGATCTGGCACGAGGACATTAAAAATCTACTCAAGACTCTACTGAGACTCTCCTTTAGAAAAAAACCAAGGAGAAGAATATTGGATACTGGGAAGAGACGGATAGAAGCTACTGGTTTCATGGATACTGGAGTAATGGATAATGGAAGTAGACAGAAGGTTCAAGTTGAAGAAGTTCTAGCAAGTCTGAGTGTGTCCAAAGGCAGAGGTGGCTGGGGAAAGGATTGTATGTTAAGTTGAATCAGTAAGTTTCAAGGACAGTTCAAAGTTTGTAATGGAACGAAAAAATTTTAATGAAAAATAAAATTAAATTAATTCAAGGACACTACGAAGTTTGCAATGGAACGAAAAAATGTTAATGAAAAATGTTACATTCAAGGACACTTCAAAGTTTATAATGGAACGAGAAGATTTTAATGGAAAGTTAAGGGGTCATTCTCATGCGCGGACAGGAAAAATGGACATTCTTCAGAGATTATTTCCTTTGTGAATACGAGGAATTATCAAAAAAAGATATGCCACTTTAATTTATTCATTGTTATGGTACAAAAATTTAAAAAAAAAAAATTTTTAATTTTTTCGAACACTTTTTTTCGATTAAAGACACGGCTTCTGCCGCGTCATGGTCAGCTGGTGGGAATGATTTTGAGTCACAGGATTATCTGAAACATAAATTTCAAAGAAATTCTTAATCAGTATGAACGTACCTCTCGTCCGTAGCAAATTTAAATTTTTTCATAAGAATCTCACAAAATGGCAGGCATTGGAAGTTAGAGCAGGCAGCCGCCGTGGCTCAGTTGGTTAGTGCGTTGGACCGCGAGTCGCAGGCAGCAACCTCAGGTTCAAATACTGCCTGTAATAACACCTAAAAAAAAAAAATAACGGGAAAACTCGTTTTCTCTTTCGGTGGCTGTCCTCTCAGCTGGAAATGGCAAACCTCTGAGAGTAAAAATTGCTTATGAAAAAGCTCCCAACCTGCCGTTCGGAACCGGCATTAAACTGTAGGTCCCTTCAACCCGCGTAAAAAAATTCACACGCACAACACGGGTAGTTGCGGGAAGCTAGGCCTTAGTCTCGCGTAAGCGGGCTGTCGTGCCAGTCAATTATTAATTAATTATTGGAAGTTAGAGCAGTAAAAAATGGTTGTTTTTGAAGATTTTATCAATGAAAAAAAATATGAAATTTTTAACGACAATATATATAATAGGGACGATAGCTAACAGTATGTAGAATGACGTGACAAAATCGCAGAGAGATCGGATGAATGGTTTTTTTAAATCATCCCCACCATTTCAAAAAAAAGCATTCCGAGAAAAACACGTTTAAAGTTTTGACTAACTGATTGAATCCTTGCTAGAAACCTTGACCGCTCGTTATATAAATGTCTGTAGAAGCCGAAATACTTGAAATTTTCCAATAAAATGACAGCACCTTCTTCAAGGATGATACATTCCAAATATGTTACAAAAAAAAAATTGATTTTTACAAAATTTCACATGAGAATGACCACTTAAGTCAGTAATGAACACTACGAAGATTGTAATGGATCGAGAAAATGTTAATGAAAAATTAAGTAAGTTACATTCAAGGATACTTCGAAGATTGTAATGGAAAGTTAAGTCAGTAAGATTCAAGGACACTACGAAGATTGTAAAGAAATGTAAAGAAGAAAGATTCAAGGAGACAACAAAGAACTTTAACGAGAAGATTTAATGGAAATTTTAAGTAAGTTACATTTTAGGACACTACGAACATTGTAATGGAAAGTTAAGTAAGTTATGAAGATTCAAGGACACAGTGAACTGGTACGTATTCATCAGTTCAGATAAATTGATCAATGTAGCAAAGCCGCTAGACTTTTATACAGAGAACTATGTTCATGTCACCGAAGACCAAACACAGTTCACCATTCTAAAAAACAATACACCGGCAGCCATGTGTAGGAACGAAATCTCTCAAGGAATCTTTTACTCAAATGTACGCTGTTTTCAATAGATTTCTGTAAAAATCAGGAAAGAGCAAAAACATGTCTTTACGTTCTATACAACTTTCTTGCACTCTGTAGAGAATCAAGACTCAAGTTGAAGGTGACTTACTTTATAGGGTATCCAGCTAAAAAATCCGGTCACAGGGACCATTGTGCGATGGCTAATCATAAGTAGTCTACTTAACTTCATGAGATACCCTAACGAATATTTTTTCGTGTAGGTATAGCTCATGCATTCGACATTGACACAATGTTCCAACGCATCACGCTTTACAATTAAAGTTGGTTTCTGGTACGTGCGGCGCGATTTCAGAATGGTCTCCCAGCGAAAGTTTTCCCCAGTCCTATGATCTCGGTAGGTTCAAGGCAAGTGCCCTCAAAATCTTCCTCTTAAACTCTCCTTAGTTATCTTTACATTCTTCCAAAGCCAACAGTACAAAGCAATCCTTTTCATTAAAATGGGGGATCGCCTAGTAAGGAAATTTGGTTATTTGATGTCATCACTTCAGGAGTTTTTACTGAACAACCCACTCTAACAATGGAATTCAAATCAAATCAAGTAAATAACACATGTTGCAAGGCACTTCTTATTACAATACTTTCTCACTTTCGGATCATTCAATTGTGGAATAATTCTTCTCCTATAATTTTTCTACTTGTGGATTCTTTGGGTTCGAGACAAGTGTCCGCTTGACATGATTGCATGAAGTTTAGATGGATGGTTATTAATATTAAAAGATTAACTAAAAATTAAAAAATCTATTGTGCCCCCTTCATGGACTCCCAGTTCGTCCGTGAGTCTCAGCATCCGAGAGGAATTTTAGTATATCTCCTAAATCTCTGGAATCCCACTTCGCAACTGTTATGAGGTAATCCCCAAACTTCTTTCAAACATGCATTCTTCTGCAATGCCCTGTCAGAACCTGTAATAATCCTCAGATTATTCTTTGATCAGATTATTCTCAGATTATTCACACCGGAAAAATTCCATATGGGCGTGAAACTAGAGACCAAATATAGTAATACTGCGGACTCAGTTTTTCATTTCTACATCCTTTGTCCTTTTAAAAGGACTTGAAAATTTTGAACGTGTCAAAATCACTTTTTGATCACGTGTCAAAATGTCATTATTCTCGTTTCATTAATTTTGTATCTTTTTATTATTTAAAATTCTGATCCTCAAATAAATTAGAATTTTTATACTTCATTAGAATTGCAGCTTTCGCCTAACTTTCGAACTAATAAAGTTAGAGTCATGAAATTTTGACACGTGATCAGGGATATTTGGGGTTTTAACATACTTACTTTTCAATAAAATTCTATATAAATTTTCAAGGATATAAAGGATTAAAATTTGCATAGGACCTTTTTCATATCCTTTTTTTACAAATAGATAAAAAATATATTTTATTTAAATTCTTGAGCCTTTCCTCTTTCATTTGATATACATATCTCAATATTCTAACGAGGTTAAGTATTTTTTATATTACGAACATTTTTTTTATTTTTTATCCCCTCCAAAATTTGACGTCCTTTTAAAAGGACAAAGGATGTAGAAATGAAAAACTGAGTACGCAGTATTACTATACTTGGTCTCTAGTTTCACGCACATATAGATTTTTCTCAGTGTGAAAAATGCTGTCGCACTGTGTTATATGACCACAAAAAGGTTCCGGGTCGACAAAGGAGGTTGAAGCGCCACTCCTTGCAAGTTTGTTTGCCTTTTCATTTCCCAGCGTGACCCATACCTGATTGCATAGGTTACTAGTTACTCTATGTAATCTTAGATTTGCTGGTGGCAACACAGAGGCTTTTGCGAGCTAAATTTGGCCAACCTTAAATTACCGGCGTTCTAGAGAACTTGTCTCACTAAATAGGGACCAGATGAGAACCATAATTGGTGTTCTTATGGATCATTGTCTAATTGGCACCCATGCTAAAAGGCTGGAGCTGTTTTCTAACGACTTTTGTCGTAGTTGTATGGACAAATTAGAGGGTGAAAAATTATTTCACCTTCAATGTTCCGGTCCTGCTTTATCCAGAAGGCGGATAAATCACCTGAGTTACATCTTCTGCAACAGTCTAGGGAATCTAGCTGAGAAGATTATTCAGTCCACTAGGCTTCATGAGAAGCTCAAACTGGTTCAATGAGTGAGCGGACTTAAGTTCGATTGATTGTGGTATTTATTACAAGGGGCTTTTATGGCCCAAGTGTGCTCCAACCTACTTACCTACTCTATGTAAAGCTATGCTTAGTCCTATTTAAAAAAACGTGAATTTTATATGGGCATTACATTAGTGGTTGAACACTGAGAGTAAGTAAGGAAATTTTTGTTCTTCAGGAAGAAAAACTAGTTCAAGTTGATGGTAGATTTTAGCTCTCTTAGAGCAATTTCCGAGCAACTATTGAGTAATTTTTTAAATTTTCTAGCCAACATGGGGTCGCTAATCTCCTTTCCAACCCTTTAATTTTTTCACTCAATTAACTTTTTATTAACTTTTACAAAATGTGAGGTTCCAAAATATCAAAGTCCAAAAATAAATCCCGCACTAAATCATGTCTCATAACTTTAGAAGCCAACCAACGCAGCATTTCTTCGACACTGTCACAGCAGCACAAATTTTGCAATATCGCAGCCCAGTTTAAGCAACTTCTGGGTCAAATTTCACCATAGCCGGTCGAGTCAGAGCCATTCGACGCGCCTGTCCTTCGACCACGCACCGTTCCGCCTCCGCAACGCTTCGGCGAATGGCGTGGCCCATTTACCGCTCGCATAAATATTTAATAATAATTGACTGGCACGACAGCCCGCTTACGCGAGACTAAGGCCTAGCTTCCCGCAACTACCCGTGTTGTGCGTGTGAATTTGTACACGGGTTGGAGGGACCTACAGTTTAATGCCGGTTCCGAACGGCAGGTTGGGAGCTTTTTCATAAGCAATTTTTACTCTCAGAGGTTTGCCATTTCCAGCTGAGAGGACAGCCACCGAAAGAGAAAACGAGTTTTCCCGTTATTTTTTTTTTTAGGTGTTATTACAGGCAGTATTTGAACCTGAGGTTGCTGCCTGCGACTCGCGGTCCAACGCACTAACCAACTGAGCCACGGCGGCTCGCATAAATATGTTACGCTGAAAAAGCGACGCGACGCGGTGCGACGCAACAAGCCAACGCAATGTAACAACAACAAATTACCGAAACGACGTGCAACTTTTCGCGCATTGCCAGCGATAATTTTAAATGCCCCCAGCAAATTGTCTGGCATTTTTCTTTGAACCCACACGCACACTCGCACGCACACACACACACACACACACACACGAGCGCACGCACATGCGACTACAACATTGTATAAATTTACGTTGACAAAATCGATACAAATCGGGCGGGTCGTATGCGCAGCCACACTCGCACCATCGGCGCATTGTGTCAAGCTTTGTGCGCAGGCGCGCACCGCATTTGTGCGGACATTGTTTTGCTTTGCCAGCCAGCGTGCCGCTTTTGCATCTGACTGGCGGCTGCGTTGTCGGTATGCGGCAGATGTGTTTGCATAAATTCCAGTAGCCGCCGAAAAGACAATGCCGTCGTCGGCGTCGTCGTGGCCGCCGGCCCATTGATGACCGATTGTTATTGCGTATTGGCCGCAACTGTTGCGCGCTCAACAATTGAACAGTTAAAGGCGGCAGCCAGCAGCTGGTGGCCCATTTCCAGAAGCCAGAAGCCGCGTGCGTAGGTGTGGGGGTGTTGCAGTTGACTACGCCTAATGTGTAGCAATTTTCCATATTAGCGCAAATTATGCGGTCGGCCGCAAATATCGGCATCCAAACCACCCAATTTTTGCGCGTGTGCGTCACTTTTGCATTTATGGTGCTTGCCAACGTTGTTGCTGTTGTGGCATCTTGTCATAGACTGCGCGTCGATGGAGTAATTGCAAAAAAAAATGGAAAAAAACAGCGCAATATCATTCGATGCGGCTGTCAGTTGGGCATTGGTGAGGGCGTTGCTGTCGCTGTGGTTTCTAGGGAAAGTGCAAACAATGTGTATTGTGCATGTTGCAGCTAAAGTACACAGATTGGGTGAAAAAGTTTCAATGAAAACTCTCTGGCCAACTGTTTTCTTTTTCACATTCTTTGAAGATGCTTTTCGTGCACATCTTACGAAATCAATTTCACTTTGAATCGTTTACCAAACCTATTCAAAAGAGAAATTACAGATTAACTTTAATGTCTGCGGCAAAATGTTTCCAGTGGAAACACTCTTAGATCATATCACAACATTGGTTTTGGCAAAGTTGTGGCTTGATGTCAGCGATGATGCGTTGAGTCTCGGGAACTGAGCTCAAGAAACTCGAAAGCAAGAAATCTCACGATGTTAATTTGCACAATTTTGATGGCCAGTTCATATTGGAAATTCTGGAGATGAAATCATCTGGAAATCGTTGTTCCAGTAAGTCGATTGTTTCACGCACAGTGTGACAGGTGGCGCTGCTAACACCAAATGTCATTCAGATCCCATCGTTCAATTGGGGCCACAAGAACTACAAATGGCATTAACGGTCGTGCACTTTTATTAGAACATAATTCCCATAAAATCCTTCATACATTTTTTTTCATTTCTCTAAATGATCTCCATCTCCGATTTTAATTTAATTTGAATCTTGGTTCATATTTGCTTACAACTTTGTCTTCCAACTCTCAGTCAACTCAACACATTGCAAATGACCAAAAGTGGCATCCTACAATGCAAGTCACATGGGTCACAGTCGATCTAAAATATATAATTTAACTTTAAATTTAATTTTTTAGTTTTATATATTTTTTCATTTTTCTTTTAATTTTTTAATTCTTCTATAACAAACGAGCTAAGAGAAAATTAGGAGAATTACATTTTTTAGTTTTATATTTTTTTTTTTTAATTTTTCTTTTAATTTTTTAATTTTTCTATAACAAACGAGTTACCATATAGAAATTAATTTTTGTAAACTTCTTACAAACAGACAGTTGGTTTGTTCGCATAAGTTATGGGATCAAATGTAGCAACAATGAATATCCATTTCTGCATCATCCAACAATTTTAAGACACTTCCCACTAGACATAAGTCAAAAGCAGCCTTCAGGTCTGGTTAAAAAGTTCGGTTTACATTCCCACAAAGTTTCTGCGCACTGAAACCCAAATGTGGCTCACATTTCTTTAGACTTCTACAACGAAAATTTCCTCTCCGAATAACAATTTCTACGTATCACAGCAATGTTGCGACTCTTTTACCAATGGAAAACCAAGAGAAGCTTCCAGTTCAAGTTAAAAAGTTGGGTTGGATATTCATTAGAAATGTGGCTGACATTTCTTTAAACTTCTACATCAAAAATTTCCTTACGGAATAATTATTTCTAAATAACCCAGCGATTTAGCGACTTTTTTTTATTAAAGATAAGACAGGAGAAGCTTTCAGTTTTGGTGAAAGAGTTGGTTTTTAATTGTCATTAAAGTTTCTGCGTACTTGAAAACAAATGTGGCTCACATTTCTTTAAACTTCTGCATCAGCAATTTCCTTCCAGAATAACCATTTCTATATAATCCAGCGATTTAATAAATTTTTTTTTAACTAATGTCAGGAGAAGCTTCCAGTTTTGGTTCGTTTTTCAGTGCCACAAAGTTTCTGCGCCCTGGAACCCAAATGTGGTTTAGATATCTTTAGACTTATATTTTTTAAGGTTTCTACATCAACAATTTCCTCTCTCAATAACCATTTCAATGTTGCCCAGCGTTTTTAGGACTTTTTTATTAGAGATAAACCAAGAAACGCTTTCAAGTCTGAACCCAAATGTGGCTTACATTCAGATTTATACATTCAGACTTATACAACAACAATTTCCTTGAGAGAGTCAACACAAGCTTTCAGTTCAGGTTGAAAAGTTAAATTTTCAGTCCCACAAAGTTTCTGCCCACTGGAACCCAAATATGTCTCACATTTCATTAGACTTATACAACAACAATTTCATTTCGGAATAACAATTTCTGCATCACCCAGCGATTTAGTAACTATTTCCACCAAAGATGAGCCAAGAGAAGTTTTCAGTTCAAGTTGAGAAGTTCGGTTTTCAGTCCCACAAAGTTTCTGCGCACTGGAACCCAAATGTGGCTCACATTTCATTAGACTTATACAACAACAATTTCATTTCGGAATAACAAGTTCTACATCACCCAGCAATTTTGTGACTATTTCCACCAGAGATGAGCCAAGAGAAGCTTTTAGTTCAAGTTAAGAAGTTAGGTTTTCAGTCCCACAAAGTTCTTTCCCACTGGAACCCAACAACATCTGCAAAAATTTCCTTTCTGCACTCTTCAATGGGCCTGTATGGGATTGTTGCTGATTATGAAGTTTGGATAGTAAAACTATTCGAAGAAATTCGACCTTTCGACTTCTAAATAACTACACTGCCCCTCAGTGGCGTATACAGGATTTATTTTGGAGGGGCCTTTGTGTACAACTTTTAAGCCCAATACCCCCTGAAGCCATATTTTGTATCAGTAATTTTTGTAATATTTTGGGGGGATGGGGTTTGAACTTCCTCTATGTACGCCACTGCTACCTCTGCTTGAAAAACACTGGGACGTATTTATCTAGAAACCAATCCAACTGGGATAACTACAAGTTCTCTGAATACATGTGCATAATGTATCTGATACAGTGGCGCACACACAAAAATTTCTGGTACCAAATATGGTTTCGAATGGTATTCGGCTCAAAAGTTGTATGCAAAATCAGTCCCCAAAATGGAATCCTGTGTGCGCCACTGATCTAATATAATAACTTTCCATCTTGGATCCGTACAAGAATAATGCATAATCAATCCGATCGTTTATATATTATTTTGCCCATCAAATATGAAAAAAGTTGCTGACTTTTCAACTTATTCTGAAATCTTTGTTGCTGTAACGCCAAATCTTACTAAACAAAGATAAGTTTAAATTTATTATGGATTAGGTTAAAGTGACTGCCTGGGCACGGGACACACTAAGGCCTCAAAATGGGCCCATTGTGATACGACAAGGAAAAAAGTGATCTGTCTTACTGCAAGTCGAAGAGCCTACACAAGCCAATTTGTTTTGGGGATAAACCATAGGAAGTGTCTAGAGGCTATCCAAGTTGTCCAAGAAGGAAGATCCTAGGGATATCCATCTTTGTTTGGAGAGAACTGGACAGTGGCATAGAACATACAGTATAATACACAACATAGTGACATACAGTCTTTTCTTCCTCTTCATTTTGTCAACTGCGGCCATAGTCGAATAAATGTGAATCAATTGTTTATATATATAATTTATATAACTTTTGATCAAAATGAAATCACGTTTTGATTTTTTGTTGTTATAATTTATGTTTTCTATCAAAAAAATCAATGAATTGTTCATAAAACTTAAAAACCCGAAACCAAAAATTCATGAACTTTTACTCCTTTGCGGACCATTGTACGATATATCGTACAAAATTGATTGAGCTGTAATTCTCAACCAAAATGATTTTTTTGAAATTTTTTTGTATTTTATTGCTAAAATGTTCAATAGAGTCAATATTTTGAAGGAAACAATTTTATCTCAAGAAATGTGGAAATTGACCGGAAAGTTTTAACCCTTTCCGGTCAATTTCCATCACTTCGGTATCACTCAACTGGCAGTGGTGAGTTGTGGTTTTTCATCTCAAAACATATAACAAATTCTCATCTTTTTAAATGATGCCGCTTTGTAATGCCAACATTCTCAGCCAGAAACACATTTGCAACATGGTGGCAACCACGTTGCACCCGGAACAGTCATTTCACTGTACTGAAGCGCTGACAGAGCGACATGTCATGCGCGTCTAAATTGGTTGTCAATTCGCCAACTGTGCTAACAACAACAACAACAACAGTGACAGCAAAGACAATCACACAAGAATGTAGTCGCGTTTGCAAATTCAGGCAACACTTTTGAAGCGTCAACTTGCACTGAGCGGCGCAACAGCTGATGCGGTCCGAATGTGCGCGGAGTTGCTGTTGTGTTGTTGTTGTTGTTCTGTTGTGTTGCAGATTAATCGGAGCTCGTTTGCATTTATTACGTGGACACTGTGTAAAAGGTGGCAGCACTGGTGCGGCAAATGCGGTAGAGTGCAACTGTGGCAGCGACTGCGGGAGTGTCATTCGATTTTATTTAAATATTTCATGGAATTCGATAATAACAAAAACAACAACAACAAAAGCAACAATGTTAGTATAGACTATGACAAAAAAACAACAACAACGAGCTAAGCAAACTGCAACAGCAGCTAGCGATGAAAGACAACAGAATGGTTGTTGGTGTTGTTGTTGGCATGTCAAATGCAAATAAAAAAGAGTGCAACCACTTAGCGGCAGCCGGCAATCGGTGGTGTTGCTGCCACTGATTGTGTTGTTGTCGTTGCTGTTGCCACTGCTGCAGCAACAACAATGCGCTTGTTAGGCTCAGCTGTTGCACTGAACTGTGAGTGCGGCAGTTGTGCGTCTTTTTTGTTTTGTTCAAATAGCAACAACTACAACAACAACAACAGCATAGCCACTAATAACAAGCACAACGACAACACGACGATCAGCAGCAACAGCAAGCCACCGACAACAGCAACAACATTCCAAACAAAATACAAACACAAATATTTGCAATTGTTACGCGCATCCTTGCCAACCGGTGGCCAAACATTGCATAGCCATTGCCACCACTGCCAACAGCAACAATTGTGTGCCGCTGCATTTAAGGTTAAGTCCGTTGGTCGGCTGGTTGTGTTGTTCACGTGTGCCGGTGCGATGTGTCAGCGCCGATATTGACACGCGGCAGTCAGCTGATGTTGACATGTCACTTGTTGCAGGTAGCGGCGACCACAAACAATGACAATGTCAATACAAAGAACAACAAGAACAACAACAGCAACAATAAGTACACTAACAGCAGCAATGTCTTTCAGCCGCCATTGCGATTTGTTACGCATGACAAAGTGTTTGCGTTCGGAAATTGCATTGATTGTTTGGCGGTCGGCAATGCTGTGGGCTCAAAGTTGTTATTCTTGTTATTGTTGTTGTTGTTGTACAACGACTCATGTTGCCTCCAAGTGTAACACCAAATTGCAACTAATCAAAAATTCCATTCCGACTCGGCGCAATAAAACGCAACACTCAACGCTCGTTGCGAACACTTTGCGGTAGTTGATTGACATGAGAAATTACAGTTGCGGCCAATAGCAATAGCATTGCTATTGTTGTTGTTTCTCTTGCTGTCAGCATTTTAATGTGGAATTTGATTGGTAGTCGTCGATGTCTTCTGCAGCAACATGGCACGTCTGTGGTTTATTGAAATTGAACTTTTCTGTGAATGCCGCAAATGGATCGCAATGCCCAGCATTATGTTTCTCACCAAATTGATAAACCCAACCGGGCAGCAAAGCAGTAAATATTGACATTTTCATACATACTGCAAGCTTAACCCTTTCCAGTCAATTTCCACTTTTCTTGAGATAAATATTTTTCCTTCAAAATATTGCCTCCCATTGAATATTTTAGCAATAAAATACAAAAAAATATTAAAACATCATTTAGGTTGAGAATTACAGCTGAATGCATGAAATTTTGGTTTAGTTTTTTTAAGTTTTATGAACAATTCATTGATTTTTTTGATAGAAAACATAAATTATAACAACAAAAATTTAAAACGTGATTTAATTTTGATCAAAAGTTATATAAATTATATATATAAACAATTGATTAACATTTATTCGGCCTTATATAACCGTAGTTGTTGTACAAAGCCCTTTTCCTCTCAATAAAACACAGAATCAATTAAAATTCATACAGTTTTACAGAATGGCACTGAATATAGCATATTCTTATTTTCGTAGTGGGAGTGGCAAGTACGCATGTCTAACCTTACATAACCTGTGTCTGCCCAGTAAAACCCACTCGTCTAGTAATTCTTACTTTTAATCGAAAATTGCGGAATAGTCGAATTTTATTAGTCACGTTGTATACAGATGGGCGTGGCAGGCATACAAACGCAAAAAATCTGTTACCAAACCTATAACTTTAAAAAAATTCAAACATAACTTGCAACCTTTGCTTTCCATTTGTACGATATATCGAAATGACCACAAGCGTTGCAAAGCTTTGTACGATATATCGTACAATTTTTTTAAAGACTCCGGAAAAATATTTAGACGCAAAAAATATTAAATTTTGTAAGTTCTACATATAAATCAACTGAGATTCAAACTTTGAAATTGTTTAGCTTTTTGCTACCAAAAAGTATTATTTATTTAAAAATTCCACCGCAGAAGCACCGTCATTTGCTGGTTTTTCAAATTCTTGCAAAAAGCTGCTTACAAAACGCACTCATACTGTGTAGCCACGGCTATAATGATTTATATTTTTAAACAGAATAATACAACACAGCCTTCTTAATGAAAATTAAAAAGCTGTTGCATAAAAAGTGCGTTCGTTGTCAAATAAAAAATCTTCGCAAAAATTGTACGATATATCGTACAAATTTCCGGAAAGGGTGAATGCATTCTTGAAGTCAAGTGGCGCAACATTGTTGCCGAGCGATTGCAAGAAATTCAGGAATTGAGACCAAATTTTGATCAGTTTATGAACGCAAGATATTAGTTAAAATTTTCAAACAATTCTCTACTTTGCTGCTCGAGGACGTTAAAGGCGTTTAATTTGGCTCATGGGAGACATACTGCGTCTGGAGAGCTGGGTACAAGTCTTGCGGACCTAACTTGTCCCAATCTTTTTAATCTTTGTCTCAATGATGTCTTGACTTCGTTGAGGAATTATGTCCTCCTTGATAATCCAACAAGTATACAAATCTCAAAAGAGATTCATTGGATGTAGTAGAAATATCAATTTCACTCTGTACGAAACAAAGTGTTTAAATATTTACCGTTTTTATATGTACTTATGGCCAATTTAAGCCCAGATTCATCACAACTGTTGCCAACACTAAACACAACTGTCACACTTACTGTACAAGAAATGCAATCGAAAAAAAATCGTTTCAGTTGCAAGCAGCAACACAACGAATAGCGTGAAAATTCGCAGATAAATTTCTCACGATTTTCCGATTGCCACAGTGACACTAATGGCTGAAGCACAGCCAAATGACAAAAAGCGCCAAAGTCTGGCAGAAAAGTGTTTAAACCAAACACGCCACAGCCGTTACGGCCAAAACATTTTCTGGGAAATGGCACCGCCAAAAAAAAAAAAAAAACAATCTGGAGCCTAACGATTTTGTCGCTAATGAAATGTGTTAATAATTAATTGAATTTAATTAAGCCACATTTAGCTTCAGCGAAATGAGAGCAAACGATACTTTCTTTGTAATTCAAAATAAAAAAGAAGAAGACATTGCCACAACAAATTGCAGAAAATTTGGCTACACTAAAAGCCAACTGGCTGCTGGCCTTTGCTGCTGTTTAGCGCATAATTAAGTTGCCTCGGCGGCAAATCGTCTCAGTGCAGCGGCGGCATTTTCCATTTTCAATTTAAACTTTGAACTGCTTGAAAAGGAAAACAAGAGTAGATGGAAGGAGTTGGCGTGCGGCAGTGGCTCAAAGCCTTTGCTGGCATCTGCCACTTACATATTTGCACTTGGAAAAAAAGCGAGAAAAAAGTCTCGCCATTTTCATGCCCTCGCCAGCAGCACCACTGACCTGGCCTAATCTCGATTGGTGCATCTCCCCTACGCCATGAAATCCCAGTGTGCATTATGTTGCCACTATAGCAACAACAACCAACTCGCCAACGCACTAGTCGGCAGCATTTGGCCGTTTCGATTGCTGCCGGGTCGAGCGAATTTGCCACTTGTTTTCATTTTTTTTGCGCGCCCTCTTTGTGCAGATTCCATTTTAATTTGTTTTATTTGTGTTGTTTTGTTTTGGGTAGTTTGTCCACGTTTTCGGGTAAAAGTGCAACTAAACATCAATTACCCCAATTCCCATGCGCCTGCTTGCACTCTCAGCGTGGCCGCTATGCCGCAGTTTTATTGCCGCGACGGCAGTGGCGGCTGCTGGATGTGCCACTGCGCGCTGCCAGCTTCCAGAGTGGTGTGCAATTTATGTTTCTAGCAGCCGTGCGGTGTGTGTGCTTTGGCACTGACGCGCTTCTTTTTACGGCCTTCTATTTATTTCCTTTGTGTTGCTGTTGGTTATTTGTATTGTTGTTGTCGCAGTTCGACGCCGTGTATTCGTTTGGATAAGAGTGAAATTGATTGCAATTTTCATTTGATTTTACGTGCGCCCGTCCGACGCATTCGGTGCATCTTCGGCCATTTGCTGTCCTATCAATCTTTCGCATGTGACTTGATGGCCACTTCGGTGTTGCGTCTGCTGCGGTCACATACCAGCCGACCAATCGACCAACACAAGCTGAGAGCAGCTAAGTTTTGTTTGTGCGTTTTTTGCATTAGAAAATTTCTTTTACGTGCAATAAAATAAAATTTATTCGACATTCGTTGTTGTTGTTGTGGTAATAATTTTAATTTGTTGGTTACACGGTGTTGATGTTGTTGGTTTTGTTGCAATTTCCGCCAAGTGCGGTTGGGAGCTATGAAAAATTGCTGATGTTGCTGCACACAATCGCCACGCAGGAAAGTGATGTTAATCTTCATTCTGTAATCAAATCACTAAATTTGTATTATTATCATTATATGTTTTTTTTTTTAGATTTCAAAATAGTCTCTGAGTGAAGCATTTATTATATATGAATACATAGATAGTGAAACAAGAGCTCAAGAAGCACCCCTCTTTAGTTCCTACCTCGCTTAAGCTATCAATATGTGTTGACACTATGCGCCATGTGGACACAGTTGAACACCGTTTAGGAGCCTTATTTGCTTGTTGAAATGCCATTAACACATGCAATAGAATCCTATTTTCAATTTGAAAATTCAAACTTGATCCCAATATCTTTAATAGTACAAGAGTTATTGCACAAACTAACAGTTTAGCAGGCGAATGAACATTACTTAATCGTTTATCTTGGTGATTCAAATCATATGTCCATTTTCTATTAAAAATTGTCAGCATTGTTTTCAACTTCACAAGTCTCTTTATTAATCAAAAGACTTAAGAAACAAACTTGGTAAGTAGAATAGATTCATTTGTTGAAATGAATAGATTTTGTGATAAATCAATCTGGCAGTAATTTGAATAAAAATGTATTTACTTTTCCCAAAGTTTCCGCACATAGCTTTATACGACAAAAGACTTAAGAAACGAACTTGAACTATTTTTCTAGAGAATATAAGCAAAACGTTGAGATAAAGTAATAAACTATGTCCGATAGACACCTTGGGCAGCGTAATTAATAAAAAATTATTTACTCTGTTTACGTTTTCAAAAATTGCCAGCATCTCTTTATTAAACAGAAGACTTAAGAAGCAAACTTCCACTACTACAAGGTGGCGCAAAAATCGTCACTCTATCAGCAAATGCTATAAATTTTCCAAATAGCGGCAAAAGTAAATTCTGCTTTGACATTCATTCATTCATTCATGCTTTCATGCATACACTCATTAATTAATCCATTCATTCATTCACTCATTCACTCATTCATTCATTCATTCATTCATTCATTCATTCATCCATTCATTCATTCGTCCATTCATTCATTCATTTATTTATTCATTCATTCATTCAATCATTCATTCATTCATTTATTCATTCATTCATTCATCCATTTATTCATTCATTCATTCATTCATCCATTCATTCACTCATTCACTCATTCATTCATCCATTCATTCATTCATTCGTTCACTCATTCATTCATTCATTTATTCATTCATTCATTCATTCACTCATTCATTCATTCATCCATTTCATTCATTCATTTATTCATTTATTCATTCATTCATGCATTCATGCATTCATCCATTTATTCATTCATTCATTCATTCATTCATTCATTCATCCATTCATTCATTCACTCATTCACTAATTCATTCATCCATTCATTCATTCATTCATTCACTCATTCATTCATTTATTCATTCATTCATTCATTCATTCATCCATTCATGCATTCATCCATTTATTCATTCATTCATTCATTCATCCATTCATCCATTCATTCATTTATCCATTCATTCATAAATAAATTATAGCCAAAGAACATTAGGTGACAACTTTAGCGCCACCCTGTACTATAGAATGGAAGGAATTTTCTTAAATAAACTAATAAAGTACGTTCAACGATCAATTTGGACAGCGTTGCAATTATTGAATATATTTAATTTTTCATAAATTTTTAACATTACTTTAAAACTGGCAAATCTCCAATTTCGTTTCAAAAGACTTAAGAAACGAACTCGACTGAAAGTTCAACAAACTTGAAAGGAAGTTATGCATTATGCTAAATGATAAATTTTGAGAAACAAGTTTAATAAGAAATTATTTAATACAATTGCTATTGTAATTCGTCCTCTCCAGGACCTTCTCGATACGGTACCCATACAAACTGAGAATTTGTATGAAATGAATACTAAAATCAAAGTTAACACATTGCTGACCGGCAACTTTTCTGAAATTTATTTCATGTGCCCGGCTATTGTTTTGAAAGCGGATGTGGAAGTAAAACAATATAAATTTTATTTATTATTCAACTCTTAATATGTCTTTTTCGTATGATAAAAAGTTTAACAATCACCATCACAAATCAGCAATCAAGCTTATTACTCGTGACCATGAAAACACGAGTTAACTCGTGACCGGTCAGCAAAGTGTTAAGATGATCCCAGATTGCTCTCAGAAGTATCAAATCCTCAACCTTCACTCTACGTTATTGTCATAAAACCATACATAATTAGTGTTTCCGAAGTTTCGAAAAAGGATACATTAAAACATCTCTGTTGTATGCCTGGTACGCATATTCATGTATCATGCAATGTATGAAGCACCCTACAATAGTACGACAATTATTTCAAACATGTGAGACACCCATAACTAAATTACTTCCTTCTTCTTCCGGTGAGATCGGGAAACGAGAACGTTTGTTTTTTGGAGACCAAAAGACAATCGAGAGGCACCTCGAAAATAAAGCACCATTTCTCCCGGGCTATGAGCCGAAAATTAAAGCTACAAAATATTTTTAAATGGTTTCTTGCAAATTAAATTTTCATATTTTTATGGCCAATATTTATTGAGTGAAAATCACTTTCAAAGACACAACTCAAAGTGTCTGGCAGGTGGCACAGTCGAAGACTCTTAAGCACCAAACAGTCCGCCCAGCCATGTCAGTAAGTCAGTAGTAAGTTAAAAAAGGAACTGCAATAACAACAACAACAACCAAAATCACAAAAAACATTGCTACTTGCAAATTTATCACTTTTGACATACACAACAGATTTGAAAATTTCTCTTGTTATTGTTGTTGCTTTTGTTATTGTTGCACATGTTGCCTGCTGCTGTATTTGGTGCTCTGTTGTTGACATCGCTCATTGGTTGTCATTGGTGTGCTGACGCTGTGCTGTGCTGTGCCCTTTTTTTACATGTGCTGGGGGGAGTACTGATTGTTGTTTTTGTTGTTGTTCTTCTTCGACTGCTGCTGTTTTCAGTCAACCGTTTCACTCTTATCGGCAACGCCATTAATGTGGCGCTACGCTGGACAGTCGGTCTGTGTTATGGGGTTTTTAGTTTTTTGTTCGTTTGTTGTTATTGTTTTTGTTCTTGTTCTTCTTAGCGTTGCATGTTAGCAAACAAATTATTGAGTTCAGTAGGTTGAAATGGGTTTTTGCCCAGCCGACAATCGCGATAATGTAACTCAGAGACCTACACGCACACATTCGTTTGTATAGAGACATTAGCATATTTGCCTTTTTTGTTGTTTTTGTTTACATTAGCATATGTCAAGTTGACGGCACGGACATGCCACTCTGTAGGGCGGACCAAATTGCCGTTAAGTTGTGCTGCTATGCGAGGATGTGTGCGGAATTTTAATTACACTCGAACAAAGTTGAGCTGCATTAGTCTGTCGACATTTTCCAAAAGCAATTTCCGCCAACCGATCTGTCAATGGGACGGCCCGTTTTGATGGCTTTCAGTGGCTGACCGACCGGAGAGTTTTATGACCTCCGTGGGCTTTAATTTGCAGGTAGAAAATGTTGCATGGAAAAAAACCTTTAGGTGGACAGCGTCTTTGTTCACATACGAGCAGTGGATTTGGTTGGCGTACCTGGCTGCACGTTGACCCATATTCCTCAGCTCATCAGCCCAAAACATTTGTAGCATTCATTTTTTCTCAGTTTGTGTCGCTGCCTCAAGCAAATGTCCATAATTTGCCACCGTATTGCATAATGTGCCACTGTTGCAACATACATGCCGCCTGCCGTGCAATGCAATTCGCACATGCAGCTCATTATTATTGATTTGCTCAGCGGCCGTTGGCTGTTTTCACACTTGCTACGTGCCAAAAAAATATTGCAAGTGCTGCGAAATTTGCATAGTCTCGCTGCGATTGATTCATAAAAATTTATGCAAGCGCTACTTGCACTAACGACAAAGCCGCCGTTAGCTCTCGGTTCAACGGCCAGGCAAGTGTGCTGTGCTGTCGCCGTTGCCGCCTAGCAACGGCGGCTGCTAATTTGCATGCAATCAAGTGTGAAAGCCCACAATGTGCGACTCTGCTGTGTGAGTGTTTGTGTGCGTCAATTGACAACACCAAAGTCAGTGTCATTGCCAATGATTGGCTGGCTGCCTGACGCGATGCTATTCTGTTTGGTTGTCGCTCCATGCATCCATCCCACCACTCAGCCGCTCTGTCTGTGTGTGTCTGCCTGCCAGCGCGCCTGTCAATCGATTGCCGCACAATTGACAGTGCCACCTATGCAACAATCATGATCGTGTCAGTGGCAACTGGCCGCCAGCACTTGCCGCAGTGCCATTGCAATCGTTAATTTCGGCAGCAATTGCCGCCTTCGGCGTTTGATTAGCAGAAAATTGATTATTATTTTTGGGGCCAGTCAAAGTTACAGAAAGTGTTGGGTGCCAAATAATGAAACAACTTTTCCGCCAATTTATTGAGTTATTGAATATGCCCGATCTTAGTATGGCAAGTATATATTATGTCTATATTAACGTTTGATTGGCTTGTCATGCCGCTAGGTAGCTTGTTGTCGCTTTGTTGTTGTTGTTGGTTGCGTGCGCGGAATGTGATGGTCAGCTGAGTGGTGTTATGCCGTCGTTGCCATCGTTTTGCTGGGTGTTAAGTGTGTGCAATTAGCAAATATTTGCCAAATCGTTTACGGGACTTTTAACGTCAGTTGTTGCTGTTCAAATATATGGAAAGTAGGTCTTTGTGGTGTTTAATTTCCATTCGAAAGGAACACATTCAGTTTGGTATGCGCTAGTTTTTGGATTCTGCGTAACAAGTATACGGGAATTGTGGCTTGCAACAAAAAGAAAACTGTAGTTAGTTGAGTTGGTTTTGGAATTTAAATGCAATTTCGCATTTATAACACACTTTTGAGTTCCCTAAGCTTGTCAAATTTGTTTTAAGTACAAAATTGTTTGGTCAAAATGACGCCATTTGCTGTCAGCCGAATACGGTACTCAACTTATATGGTTGAGTTTGTTATATTTTTTGTTTCTAAACTTAAATACGATGTTAAACAGCACTACGCATTAAAGGCAGATTTCGTTTCTGCTTCGTAGAGCATATTTCATCGTTGAAAACTAATTTTTGACAAACTGTGCTTATAGAAAATTCATTTTTTACTATTACTAATTGTTTTTCTTTGAAAGGAATTCCAACACAACTCTTAAAAATTTTTGTGACAAGTTGTCAAATGGTAACTTCATTAATTTTGAGTATTAATAACACTCTGCATTTTAAAGATGTGATATTACTTTCAAAATAATAATACTATTGTCAAAATATTTTGGGACAAGTTGTCACATTGGCAAATTTATTATTTTTTGTATTGACAATAATTTTCATTTTAAAAATGATAACATTGCTTTCATGTAATTAACACATTAGTCAATGTTGTTTGGGACATGTTGTCACAATGAGAACTTCATTTTAAATTTTTCTACTAAAAATAGTTTTAATTTTAAAGAAATGATATAACTGGTTTCATAACATTTAGTTGATAGTCAAAATTGTTGATAAACTCAAAATTGAGACAAGTTGTCACAATGATAGCTTAGTTATTTTTTTTCTATTAACAATAATTCTCAATTTAAAGAATATTCAATTCTGCTTTCATGTAATTAAGACGATAGTCAAAATTATTTGGGACAAGTTGTCACAATAGCAAATTCATAAATTTTTTGTATTAACAATAATTTTCATTTTAAAGAAATTATATAACTGATTTCACAAAATTTAGTTGACAGTCAAAATTGTTAATAACAAAATTGGGACAAGTTGTCACAATAGTAACTCAATTAATTATTTCTGCTAATAATAATTTTTAATTTAAAGTAGTCATAACATTGCTTTCACGTCATTAAAACAATATTTAAAATTGTTTGGGACAACTTGTCACAATAGCAAATTCATAAAATAATTTTATTATTAATAATTATGTCCAAATTGATTGTGCAACATATTTACATAACATTTCAACAAAGCATTGCTTTTACTACAAAGCCAAGTTTGTTTCTTAAGTCTTTTGTTTTCCGCAGAAACTGGCACATTTTGAAGCAATGCTCGTTTTATGAATAAAGAATGGACTATTTAAAGGTCATGAAATTGATTCTCGCGTAATTTTTTAACTCTCAACAAACGACATTGCAATGACATTTGGCAAGTAAAAATTAAAACGTTAAGGTTGGGTTAGGTTGAGAAAAGTTAGTGCTTTGCAAGCCACACTTTTACTCCGATGTTTAAAAAGGTTTCAATGCGAATTTCTTCATGTTATTTGCTACGAGACTCCTTCTAGATTAAACTAGTTGGACTTCTTAATGAAACGAATTTATTCGATCCGAATTTAAAAGGTTCACTTGTAGTAAAATAAACTTTATTGGCTCAAACTGAAAAAGACTGTAAAATAAATAATAAAATTTTACTGATGTTCCACATGTTAACGCATTTTGTATGAGCACTGATTTATGTAATAATTTTTCTATTTATATGTTTGTACTGTCGATTTAATTGAATCGTTTTTGCATGAATTGAAATCAAAAACTGCATACAAACTGTTTGTATTAAATTTCGTGAACGAAAAGTAAAACCGGCTCAGAAACAGAACAATGCAACACAGCACAGTTGGCAATTTCGCACAATTTGGCCTAAATCTGAAAAGTCACAACTGGGTCACAAAAATATCAGCATCTCAAGAATCTCATCTGAAACTCACAACGACCGTAATCACACGCTCGACGTGGCATTCCCAAACAGTCCGTGGAGGCAAACAACCAGCGACAAAAAGCAGCCAGGACGCGAATGCACCAAATTGCGACCATGACGAAGTTGATTGCCTAAAGATGCAACAATGATAATTATTAAACGTTCAACGTCGCCTCGGCAACGTCGCTTCCCCAATCGTTTGGCAAACACGACGCAGGCGCAGGCAACCAGCCGCAAAAGTGTAATAAACAAATTGTTGGGGCGCTTAATGCAAATGCGCGACGTCGCAACAGCTCAACAGCGGCGAACAGCATCCGGGCACAAAACTAACTAAAGCAACAACAACAGCAAGCAGTAGTAGCAGCAACAACGAGCAGAGCAGACTTTGAAAAAAAAAATAATTTAATCGAGTTAATCACGACTTGAATGCACCAATTTTACGATTACAATGCCAGACAGTTTGGCTTGCCAACAGGCAGCAGCAGCTAAAGCAACAAAAACAACAATAGCACAATAGCAACAACTGATGCTCATTCATGCATGAAGACGCGCGCAACATTGAATTGTCGACTTGATTAAGTGGCTGCAAATTATAAGCTGTAAGGTGATAACCGAGAATGCAATAGCAGCTGCTAAAGATGCTGGCAACAAAAACAACAACAACAATAGTGACTATAGTAGCAGTAGCGGCGGCAATGGCAATTTTCCAGCGTGTGCACTTTCGCTGAAAATTTCAATTATTTGCCCGGCAACATCCTTGCCCTGGGTGCCTTTCATTGTTATATTGTTGTGTTGTTGTTGCTGTGGTTGTTTGCTTTTTATCATTTATTTGTTTACGTATTTTTTAAGCGCTTCAGCAACTTTCGCAGCTATTCCAAATTTCTCTTCATGCACCATAAATAAATACAAAACAATATAAATAATGTAATTTTGCAATTTTTGTATGGCCAGCAAACAAAAACAAATCTGTTGCTCACAACAGATATGTTGCTGCTAGCAAACAAAAATGTGGCTGCTACCTTATTGGGTGGTTTGACAAATAAACTGCTTAATTTTGGTTTAGCTGCTGGGGAGTATCATGTAAATTGATACAACAACAATAACAATAATAGCAACAACAACGACAACGGCGGCAACACGTTTAACAATATTGCAGTCATCATCAGCAACACGACAATTGCTGGCAACACAGCAACTCTATCAGCGCTGTCATCACGCACACACACACGCACACATATATACTCAAACACACACATTTATACTTATGTGAAGACATTTTGAAGACTCATTGCCGGTTTGGCGACATTCGACTCGACTCGACTCCTCAAGGTCTTTGCGCAGTTGGTGCCAGCCTTCGGTCGTGTCAACTTGCCACATTTTTCCCCGTTTGCGTTCTAGTCACGAATTTGACCAAATTCATATGCGCCAGCGCCAGCGACAGCGCCCGAGCGGCATCCGCACGTATGACTTATGGACGTCGCGAGCGCAGCCGGTTCAAATGTTGCACGACGTTTGGTGCGCACTTTGCGTGCCAATCGACCGGCCGACGGGCCGACCGCCAATGTGCGTGGCCACTGCTGTTGCTGTCGCTGTTGCCGTCGCCACCAATTCATCATGCCACAAAGTGAATGTGCGATGACCGATTCGTTTGTACAGCACAGCCGATTTGTAGTTGTAAAATAATATATGCTCCGATATTGGAAAATAGTTTGAATTCATGAATAGCCGCAGCCAACAAGGAAAGTGTGCATGCATTAATGTCGTTCAACTTGTGCAAATTTGCAATTCCTAGTCTTTTTTTTTTAATTTTTTTCTGCATAACTTTAAACTTAAATATTTTCATGAGAAATCCAAATCCAAATAGGCAAAGCCAAGTGAGGAAAGTTGAAAGAAAGCTATCAGAAAACAATGCTAAAATTATTCCATTTACTGACAGCTGTCGGTATCCGTTGTGTGTATGTCCTTGTCAAGGTTAAACATATGGACCCAATTGGCACAAAGCGTCAGCAAAATGATTGAGTTGGCCAGATGTGATGTTATAGCTTGAAATTGTCAAATTCAAAAGTACTCAGGAACATTCCAAGTTCGAGTTGAAATTCTCTAAGGGTTAATAAATGTTCTTCTTATCCTCTAAAGTAATCATAGCACCTGACTGCAGATATAGATTACACCGTGCGGCAAAAATTAAAAAATTTTTCACACCGAAAAAAATCCATATGGGTGTGAAGCTAGAGACCAAACATAATATTACTGCGTACTCAGTTTTTTATTTCTACATCCTTTGTCCTTTTAAAAGGACTTCAACATTTTGAAGGGGATACAAAAAAAAAAAAAAAATTAAAAAAACTTTACCTCATTAGAATATGGCGATATGTATATCAAATGAAAGAGGAAATTCTCAGGAATTTAAATAAAATTGATTTTTTATCTATTTGTAAAAAAAGGATATGAAAAATGTCCTTTGAAAATTTTAATCCTTTATATCCTTTAAAATGTATATCTAATTTTCTTCAAAAGTAAGTATGTTCAAACCCAAAATCTCCTTAAACATGTGTCAAAATTTCATTACTATAACTTTATTGGTTCGAAAGTTATTAAAAAAAAGGCGGAAGCTGCAATTCTAATGAAGTACAAAAATTCGAATTTATTTGAGTATCAGTATTTTAAATAATAAAAAGATACAAAATCAATGAAGCGAGAATGACGCCATATTCTAACGAGGTTAAGTATTTTTTATAATTTTTTTATTTTTTATCCCCTTCAAAAATTTGAAGTCCTTTTAAAAGCACAAAGGATGTAGAAATGAAAAACTGGTGAAAACTGATGATAAACTGAAAAATGCTGTCGCACAGTGTTATAAATTAAGAGACCCTTCTAATCGATAACTGCCCCCAACACCCGGAACGCACTTCTTATTGACTTAACAATTTCTTATCTTTTCTTCGAAAAATGTCTTCAGTAACTTTTGTAACACAAACAACAATTTGGAAACTGAAGCGTTGATTGAGCTGATTGATTGTGCTATTTTGTAGGTGTTGACAGTTCAGCACAAATGCCATTAACCTTAATGTGTATTTGATGTGTGGGCGCCACAAATGTCAACAACATTCCATTCCAAGCATTCAGACACTAAATTAATTTCAATCAACTGTTGCCTCCATCTAAACGAAACAATAAAACACATTTAAAAATAAACAAAAAAACAACAAAACTAAAAATAAAAAAATTCTTCTAACACACAACTGATCATTGCTGTGTGTATGTGTGTGAGTGTGTAAGTCTGCGTTAAGCTCATCTTCGGCATATTTAAGCAGTCAATTGGCAGTTGTAAAACAGCAAATTTACCAAATAGTTAGGAGGCGGTGAAACTCTTTAACACTTTCTCATAATTAGCGGCTAGAAAAAAACGGCGCTACAGTCACAACGGCGCTGCAGTGCACGTGAACTTGCATAAAATCTAATTAATCACTTTTTGTTTCAATGCTACACGCACGCATTGCTTTGTCTCTTAACGAATGTGTGTGTGTATGTGTGTGCGCGTGCATTCATGACTTCTATGCATCGTTGTGTGTTTTACGAGTCCCGGCCGCTTGTAGTCATTTTCGAAAACACATACTTTTCGAGTTTATTATGGGCCACTGTAAGCGTTTATGTGTCGAAGCAAACGTTTAGTTTCTAAAAAGTCCAATTTTGAACGGTCAGAATGGCATTGGGACGCATCAACTTTCGTTGCGCGTGCGCGTGGGCATGCAATTAAAATGTATTTCAACCGCAGTTGCCAATGTATTAATTAAATTTATTGGTTACAAATTAAATGTTGTGAAATTAAAAGAAATACAACAAAAACAATGCGTTGTACATACCAGAGCATTAAATCAAACACAAAATTGAAGCATTTGTGCGTTGGCCTAAGTAGATGGAAGTTAAGTTTTAATGGCTTCTTGAGCTTAAAAAAAGGATTCAAATGATTGGCGGTATTCACAATTTGCAGCGTAAATTTTGAGACATGAAATTTGTCTCATTCGGTTCTAAAATCATTGAACATTGATAAGTTATGAATAAATACCTATTACAACTCTGTATGGTGTCGAAAGTGTATAAAAATCAGCTGACTTGGTGGCTGTTTCAATGTGTTACAAGTAGAATTCGTATTGGATCATCAATGTGCAGATCATTGCCGCTCTTTCGGAGACATTCATGTTCATGATCAAAGAATACCAAATCATCGATCACAGACAGGATCACTTGAAGAACTGGTTTGTGCACGATCGATCTCGAAAAATCAATCATGATGATAACGAAGATTGCCGTATCATCGATCTCAGAGAGGATCACTTGAAGAAGTGGTTTGTGCACGATCGGTCTCGAAGATTCATTCATGACCAAACCATCGATCACAGACAGGATCACTTGAAGATTTGGTTTGTGCACGATCGATCTCGAAGATTCATTCCTGATCATAACAAATACATCGATCACAGACAGGATCACTTGTAAAACTATTTTCTGCACGATCAATCTCGAAAATTCAATCATGATGATAACAAAGACTACCAAATCATCGATCCCAGAGAGGATCACTTAAATAACTGGTTTGCGCATGATCGGTCTCGAAGATTCCTTTATGACCACATCATCGATCTCAGACAGGATCACTTGAAGAACTGGTTTGTGCACGATCGGTCTCGAAGATTCATTCGTGACCAAATCATCAATCCCAGAGAGGATCACTTGAAGAACTGGTTTGTGCACGATCGGTCTCGAAGATTCATTTATGACCAAATCATCGATCACAGCCAGGATCACTTGAAGAATTGGTTTGTGCAAGATCGATCTCAATCGCATAAAAAACTACCATTTCATCCAACACAGACATGAGGAAGGAAATTGTTGCTGCACGTTCATGATTGTGTTAAATGGTGTTGGCATGCACCGCACAATATCATGTTTCTGATTGTGATTTTTTATCTACACAAACTTTGAACGGACTCTTAATTTGCTCAAGAGTGTACAAATTTGAAACGCGATTGCAGTATTAAGTAGGCTCTCAGTATTTAATTTTAATTTACAATGCACTGTTCGGCTCTTCCATTCAGAAAACTACAAGTTTCATGGATTGTGAATACCGCTATTATAACACCTTAATATAAGTTCTATAGGCAAATCGAGCGATATATGCGATATTCTTTTGAGAAGAAAGTAGTAGTCAAAATTTGATGAAAAATCTATAACAGATCGTGAATACCGCTTTTATAATACCTAAACAGAAATTCCATATACAAATTAGCCGCTGTGTGCGAGACTCTTTTGTGGAGAAAGTAGTAGTCAAAATTTTATGATTGTAAAGTGACAAATAACGAAATGTCTTCAATGAGATCGTAGTCGATATTGTGAAAAGTTTTAATTGATCAATGTGTAGGCGTGCGGTCCTTTTATTGAATTTGCTTCTGCATTTTTATTGCTCATGCATAATGCTTCCAATTATTTCTGACATAAAAATGTGTTGTAAATCGATTAGTTGTAGTGTCAAACTTGTGGGTGGTGCGGCTGATAACTTTTAGAAATAACACTTTTGAACAATAAAGAAGTATTTTATAGCTTCAGTGAAACTAATTAGAGATTAAGCATTTCACTCTACAAATGGTTTTAAAAGTTTCCTCACGCCTCATAAAAAATGTCATTAGTTGCAATGTCGAAACAATTAATGACGCTACGTTATTCGAATATCTCCCAAGACCACCAAATGGATGCAAAACAGAAAATTGAAATTTCCTAAGCTTTCTCCAAAAATTCCTAAAAAAAAAATTAAGCTAATATAAAATAAAATAAAAATCTCATTATCTTTCAATACTGATTGTACAAATTTTATTCTGCTTAAATCACATTTTCAAAGGAAATTTATTGCAGCATATTGCGTTAAAGACTTAATATGCAATTTCTGGAATTCATATCGAGTACAACTGTTTGGATTCCGGATCGTAGTTATTAAATCAAGATTAATCATCTGTTATAAATTCATTACAGTTGCTAGTTGTATTCTAAATTTTTTTATTTTTATTTTTATTTTATTTTATTTTATGTTATTTTATGTTATGTTATTTTATGTTATGTTATTTTATTTTATTTTATTTTATTTTATTTTATTTTATTTTATTTTATTTTATTTTATGTTATTTTATGTTATGTTATTTTATGTTATGTTATTTTATTTTATTTTATTTTATTTTTTGTTATTTTATGCTATTTTATTTTATTTAATTTTATTTAATTTTATGTTATTTTATTTTATTTTATATTATTTTATTTTATTTTATTTTATTTTATTTTATTTTATTTTATTTTAATCTATTTTATTTTATTTTATTTTATTTTATTTTATTTTATTTTATTTTATTTTATTTTATGTTATTTTATGTTATTTTATTTTATTTTATTTTATTTTATTTTATTTTATTTTATTTTATTTTATTTTATTTTATTTTATTTTATTTTATTTTATGTAGGATAAAAATGAATTATTATCTTACAGTTAAAATAAGAGCACTAGCTGCCAGGGCTATCGACTCTAAATTTTGTATTTAGGAAATATTCACCACATCTTTACCTTCAAAGCCAGTTCATTAACTATTCATTTAATGTTTTAATTGTATATTTACGTCAACTTAGGTCGTCAAAGAGCTCAATTTTTCTATTCGTGCAAAGATTTTTTCCGACCTTCCTGGTGATCATCGTATATAGACTAATTTTCAATCTGGCATCTTTGTATCACTTGAAAAGAGTTACAGAAGATGGCGAAGATTTTGTCCAGTCTTACTTGGATAAAATCTTTGTCCGGTCTTCTTGATGATCGTCGTACACAGAAGAATATACCATCTGGATTCTTTGCAACCATCTATGGCGAAAAAGTCACAAGGGATGGTGAAGATTTTGTCCGGTCTTCCTGAGGATCTTCGTACACAGACAGTTGTCCAACCGGGAATCTTTGGAACTACTTAGAAAACTCACAAGAGATGACGAAGATTTTGCCCAGTCTTCCTGATGATCGTCGTACACAGACAAATGTCCAACCTGGAATCTTTGGAACCACTTAGAAAACTCACAAGAGATGACGAAGATTTTGTCCGGTCTTCCTTGGATAAAACCTTTGTCCGGTCTTCCTGAGGGTCCTCGTACATAGACAATTGTCCAATCTGGAGACTTTGCAACCATTTGGAATAACTCACAAGAGATGACGAAGATTTTGTCCCGTCTTTCTGATGATCGTCGTACACAGACGAATTTCTAATGCGGAATCTTTGGAAACACTTAGAAATAGTCGCGGAAATGGTTTCTTGCTCCATATGCAATTGAGAATTCATAAATCATTTCTGCTGCTTAAACTTGACACCAAAATCGAAGAGAATCGCATAACGTAGATCTGGCTGTGTTAATAGTGAAAGTTCTACTAGCCTTATATGAAAAGTTTAATGTTTTTGCGTCTCCATTCTAACCGACAATTTTTTATGTTTAAAATGTAAACTCTTTGGATTCGCCCAAAACTTATAAACCAACATGGACATTTTTTTGTATTCCTCTATATTGCATCCATAAAGATACAGACAGTATGTTATTAAATTTTATCGTAATCTAACTTTCTAATGTTTTTTTAATGCGTTGCCTTGTATTTCACTCCCTTGTAACACAATAATCTTATAAGCAAACTGATTTAAACATTCTTTTGTAGAAGAGAAACTTTGAAACATTTACAACTTATCACAACTTCACAGCTGTGCAGCGCCAATCAATGTGTCCCGTCAATCAATATGACCCACAACAACACCAGCGCCAATAAACAACCGAACTGTTCAAAGGCCAATCTTAATTGTTAAGTTTTGCATATTTTTTCATTTTTTATTTATTGCCTGCCATTCGCAAAGATACTTTTGCTTTCCTCTTGTCGCACTCAATAAACGCAGCGCAAGAGTTAAGTGTGCCGAACGCCGAGCTTCATTAGCTCTCGTAGCGAGAAACGGTGACCGCTTGATGTGATGCGACCCAGAACTGATGAATAATTGCAGCCGATTGATTGTCGTTGATCTCGCCAGACTATGCCGACATTGTGTCAAAGCGGCCCAAATGCTAATGAACCGGGCTTGAAGCGAGCCGCCCGAGCCGTCTGCTGCTAGCGGGGCGTACACTCAACAACAATAATTGTTGTTGTGCCGCTTCGACTCGTAGTTGCAGAACCTGTAATTAATTTGTGGCAAGTGCTGTATGCGCTGTTGGATTTTCGTTCACGAACATGCAATTAATTCTTACTTTAAAATTATTTCAAAAATACCTAAAGAGAATGAATGCAATCTTTGTTTGGCCAATAAGCAGCAACAATGTTTTTTACTTTCCATTTGTATAACTTGTGTACTTCGATTCGGTACCTTGCTTCCTCCGCATTGCAGACTTGCACACCACCGACATGATTAATGAACCCCAGCGTATTCCATTAACCGATATTTGCGACCTGCAAAACGAAGCCAAAGCCGCAACTGTCAAATTTGTAATAAAAATAGATAAATTCATTTGTTCTGGCCGCAAATCTATAGCGAATTTTTTATGTGCAAAGCTTTAACTGACCGCTGGTGGAATTATCGCAGCGTTGGCTTGTGCCACATTGGCTTTTAATTGCTTTGCCAAATTCTACGAAACAATTAATTGCCACACACATTGATGGTGTTGAGGCGTCATCACAATTTGAGGAATTTCATAGGCTGCTGCGGTCAGAATTTGGCTTTAGACATGCATGCATATAAACCGATATTCCTAATGCACTTTTCAAATGATGTAACACATTCACTATTTTACATAACAAACATTCCAACACTCAACATTCTATCAAAACTAAATGCCAAAAAAACTGAATGCATGGACATAAATGTAATGCATGGCATTTCATACATTTTCTGTCACATAGTTGACACTTTGTGACAAATTGTCCCAATATCACTTATCTACGCTGTCACACAACGCCACGCAATCCAACCATTAACCGTTTGGCATAGCAAACCACACTCAACCATACACCAATACGAAACATCATTAGTCTCTTTTACTATTACTAACAATAACAACAACAAAACTAAGTTTTAAAAAGATCTATGTAGACTTATTTTAAACATTTTGGCACTTTAACTGTTCATAAACGTGTGGATTTGCATCGAGTTGAGTCAATCAATTATCAAAGCGGCCAAACCGGTATCGACGGCTTCAGGTGTTTGTGGCTCGTGTTAGGTGACTGTCGAGCGGGCCAACGTTTATGAATGGACTGGCTGGCTGGTGTTGCTGGCGCTGTCTTCAAACGCTGATGATGATGGCGCGCGCCCGCTATAAATGAGTGTCATTTTGCTGTTAATTAAGCGAAGGAAAGTTAAGCAGATTTTTGTGCAAATTTTCCACGCTGCGTTTTGCGCCACAAGAAATGTTTTGTTCTAATTCGTTAATTATATTTAAAAGTTTGCAATTTTGCTAAGATTTACAGTGATTTGTTGGATTCACAAATCCGTAGAAATCACTTTCCATCATTTTTGTTTTCTTCTTGGCAACAGCAGAAACGTTTGTTTGAAGGCAAAGAACATGGCGCCAGGGCAATGACATTGCGAAGCTGAACAAGTTGGCTTATTTGAAAGTTTGAAGGCGTCACACAAATAAATAATAGAAGAATTAACAAATCATTTTGAAGGTGAGGCAGTTTCGAGGGTTTAAAGTTTATCAAACACAAAAATCAAACGAACTAAAAGAAAGCAGTTTTAACTATGCACCAGAAGTGTTTAAAAATCTAACAATATTTATTTGACATGAAATTGTTATATGCTCGAGAAAACTACCTAATAGGGAACTATTATATCAGCGTTTCAGTTCACTGTGCTAGTAATAAACTTTTACGAGGGTGGGCTTCCAGTTGGCCCTGCATACTTTAGAATCAGACTATGGAAAGTTTACAAGATATAAGACCGAGTGGAGGTTCGGGTCTAGTTTCGTTCTTTTATATGCTTACAAGACAGTTAATATCCGTTTCAATACAATAAGATTCGAATTGGCTTAAGGGAGTGTTCCCGGGTAGAAGTTTGAAGAAATCGATTTTTTTTTTTTTGGCGTTTTATTGTACCTTATACTATATACTATCACCCCCAAAGTCGTTTTTCAATCCGCAAACTCAGTACCCACTTTTTTGCATGTTAATTGAAGTAATCTCAGCTCTTTTTGCTCCGCTGATACATTCGTCGAAACTTTAAACGTGTTTTTCTCGAAACCACATTTTTTGTACTGGCCGATAACTTTTCTCAGCAACTATGAGAGGTATCGACTTGAAATTTTGGGAAAATGTTCTAGATAGTTTTCATTGGGTGCTAAACCAAAGTTTTCATCAAAAAATTATTGTTAAATATATTTTCAAGCACTCTAAAGGTAAAAAAAGGTGGCAAAACTGGACAATTTTTTTTACATGGCCGCCATTTTGTTTCTAATCAACATTTTTACTAAAACTGTGGTTTAGCATCCGCGGAATCTATTGCAGATTAATAATTGCATACCCATTTCTGTTTCACATTACTGGTTCCCGAAATTTCTTATCGGCCAGCAGTGAAAATCAGCGTGACAAGGTCACATTGACCACTGAAAATTTGTACTTAGAAAATAAAATTTTTTGACACAAATATGAGTTTCTGTTCTCCAAATAATAAGGAACAACAAGCAAAAAACCAGAATATTGCATGTTGCCTTGTAGCTCCAAAATAATAATGTTTTTGAAAAACAGCCTAAAATCGGCATTCTAGACGGGAACACTCCCTTAACGCTTACCAGTCTCTTTGCCTAACAAAAGACTTAAGGAACGAACTTGAAATTTTTTTTTTTTAAGGTAAAAGGTAAAAAAAATTAAAAATGCTAATAAAAATCAGTTCTCTGCACTAAATAATGATTATGTAAACATGTACAAATATTTTTAAAAAAAATTTTTTAGAAAAGAAAATTTCAAAATTTTTTTATGAACCAACTTTTTTTAATAGTACCTGCAAATGTGTATGACATACGTTTAGACGCTTATACATATGTTTTTGGTATAAAGTTTTATCAATTTTGTAAAATTGAAAGCAAAGAATAAACGTTTTTAAAATTGTCATTTTTTTTTCAGAAATCAAAAAACTCATTAAAATGTCAGCAATTTGTAATTATTATCAAAATCCATACAGGCCTGAAGCAACTCTCAGTTTTAAAAAGCGCCAGATAAAACATTTCTAATGACAATGATGAACCAGTAAGAGAGAAAAATATAGACTCCTTGTAACGCTTGCAATTCATTCTTCAAAACCCTCACATTAACAGTTATATCTAAGTAAAAATCGCACACATTAGGCTGCCAACGCAGTGCACTTCTCTTCTTCGAAATCGCATATAGTACAAACACCTCATAGAGATTTCACAGCAATTCGCTACAATCTCCGACGGAATATTAAAACGAATTTCTGCACTTCACTATTCTCATGCAAATCGCGCGCACAATTCAATGAAAGTCCCATAAATAAATATTTGTAATCCTGCTTTGACTTTGAATTGCACAAATTCCATTCAACTTGATTTGATTTTCGTTTGATTTTCTGCTGAAATGTACAAACCCTAAACGCAAAACGCTGCTCAGAGCCAAACAACAAACGATTGAAACAGTAAAAGATGCAAAAATCGACACGCCCCATTTGCCGTGCGCACAATTTCTACCAGCACAACGCACATTTTCCTGCTAAACGCCCAGCAGCGCGCAGAATACAAATCTGACTGCCGAATGCCAAATCAATGCCGAAACCGCAACAACAACAACAATAATAATAACCACAAATACATAGTGAACGTTCGAAACAGTGTTGCCATACAAATGTACCGCTAGCAGCAGCGTATTTTAGCTGAGAAATTACAAATTGATAACCAGCAAACGGCTCAATAATTGCAAAACAACAACAACAACAACAACAACAATAGCAACAGCTTTTGAAGAAAGCATTTGCAATTTCATGCCGCTGGCAAAGGAAAACTGCATTTGGTCGTTGGTTTGCCGCGAATTCGACGGTGAGCGCGAACGCATTTCAACAGACCGCCGCCGGCGGACAATGCACCACGCCAAATGTGCGGCGCATTCTAAGCGCGCTCGCCACATTTAGAATTGCTGATTTGTGGTTGGAGGCTTTTGGGCGGCACAGCCCGGTCCGGCTCGACTTGACTTGACTTGACTTGTGCGCCGCTTTTTACACCGATTGCGACGGCGCGGCACCATTTAAAACGCGCTTAGACGCGCGCTCCTACTTTACGGCCACATGTAGTCGATTTGTTGTTGATGATGATGACGTCGAATGGAGCAATATGCCACAGAGCCGGCAAATGCCGCAGCAACGCTTTGAATTCTATTAAAGCGCCGCGGCCGAGTTAAATATGGAGCGCTGGCGTTCAATGCCGTCTTCCGGCAGTTGATGGTCAAATATTTTGCTAAACTTATGACAGACTTCGGGGAAGTTGGAAATGAGATGCAAACGAACACACACACATACACACACACACATAGACGTTTATGAGCGCATAATGAGTTGGCAACAGAGGTTGCGGCTTTGCAGTGCAACAATTCGTTACGGATTTTCGAATGCTTTATAAGGACATTAAGTGCAAGTTTATTTATGTGTGTGTGTGTAGTTTCTGGAAGGATATGCATTGTTGTGTGGCAGAAAGTTATTCGCATTGCAGCATTGTTCGAATGACTAAAAGAATTACATACATGTATTTAAAAATGGATAATCTTTTGTTTCCTTAAAGAAAACAAGAACCTTTGCATTAACTTTGACTACGCCAAGATTCACTTTACCACACAACAACCACTTTTTTTAATAGCAACATGAGCTGAAAGCTCTGAGAGCTAATGATCCTTTTATATGTAAAATTATATGTCGTTTTTTTTTCTTATGTCTTATGTGACAAGAAAGCCACAACTGCCACTTGCAATTACACTAACTTTATCAACTTCGCTAACGTAACATTACACAATTTTCAATTTTGACACCTCTTGCCACATCCATCAAATTCATTTAGTTGCCTGTCTGCAACGTGTATCATCAAATCAAAACGGCGCAAATTCAAATCTTGCAAGAATGCGGCCAAACGGCAAACTTTTACGCGTGTGTACATATTTAGCTGTGCGGTAACTTTACCATGCCACACTGTGCAACAACTCTGTTGTTGACAATTGCGGTGCAATGTTGCACTCAAACTGCACACAGACTGTGATGGCATTTTATGCTAAGCAAATGTTTACAAATGAACAGCAAAGATTTATGCACTCGCCATTGATTTGTGAAGTGTAGTCACTCAGCTAAAGTGTGTGCTGCTCGTTGGACTGTAGTTGTTGCCGCAGTTTGTTGCATGAATTCAGTGAGTTCGATATGTTGATTTGCGACTTCAACACAGTCTCAATGAGCTGAGCGAGTTTACTGCAACTTTTTACACTGAATATAAATTTCCAAAAATTTTATAATTATTTAATCAATCAATAAGTTATAATTAAATAATAAATTAATTAATTCACCTAATAATTGCTTATTAATTTATTTATGTATTAAATATGAGTTCATTTTTAACCCTGAATTGCCAGTCTATTCTGATTTAATAATTTCACTGAATATACAATTTCTATAATTATGTAATTATGTAATCAATTAATTAGTAAAATAATAATTCAATCAACTGACCTGATAGTCATGTATTAATTGATTTATGTATTCAATATGAGTTCATTTTGAACACCTGAATTTCTAGTTGCTTCTGATCGCCTCATTTCACTGAATACAAAATTTCAATAATTATGTAATTTTTTAATCAACTAACAATCAAATTAATTAATTATAATTATTCACCTAGTAGTCACTTATTAATTCATTTTTATATTTAATATGAGCTAATTTTTAACACTGAATTCCCAGTGTGATTAGATTTTTCATTTCAATGAATATATATTTACAATAATTATGTAATTATTGAATCAATTAATCAATAACTAAATTGAAGTCAAATCAAAGAATCAATTAATCAATAAATAATTCATAAATAAATAAAAATAAAAATAAATCAATAAATTTACCCAATAGTCGCTTATTAATTAATTTTTATATTCAATACGATTTCGTTTCCAACTCTGAATTGCCAGTTGTTTTTAATCTCCTCATTTCAATTAATCAATAAATAATTCATAAATAAATAAAATAAAAATAAATCAATTAATTTACCTAACAGTCACTTATTAATTCATTTGTATATTCAATATGATTTCGTTTCCAACTCTGAATTGCCAATTGTTTCTGATCTCCTCATTTCAATGAATATAAATTTCGAATAACTATGTAATTATTGAATCAATTAATCGATAAATAAATAAAAGTCAAACCAAAGAATCAATTGGTTAATAAATAATTAATAAATAAAATAAAAATAAATCAATTAATTTATATAACAGTCACTTATTAATTAATTTTTATATTCAATATGATTTCGTTTCCAACTCTGAATAGCCAGATGTTTCTGGTCTCCTCATTTCAATAAATATAAATTTCGAATAACTATGTAATTATTGAATCAATTAATCAATAAATAAATAAAAGTCAAATCAAAGAATCAATTGGTTAATAAATAATTAATAAATAAATTAAAAATAAATCAATTAATTTATATAACAGTCACTTATTAATTAATTTTTATATTCAATATGATTTCGTTTCCAACTCTGAATTGCCAGATGTTTCTGGTCTCCTCATTTCAATAAATATAAATTTCGAATAACTATGTAATTATTGAATCAATTAATCAATAAATAAATAAAAGTCAAATCAAAGAATCAATTGGTTAATAAATAATTAATAAATAAATTAAAAATAAATCAATTAATTTACCTAACAGTCACTTATTAATTCATTTGTATATTCAATATGATTTCGTTTCCAACTCTGAATTGCCAATTGTTTCTGATCTCCTCATTTCAATGAATATAAATTTCGAAAAGCTATGTTATTATTGAATCAATTAATCAATAAATAAATAAAAGTCAAATCAAAGAATCAATTGGTTAATAAATAATTAATCAATAAATTAAAAATAAATCAATTAATTTATATAACAGTCACATATTAATTAATTTTTATATTCAATATGATTTCGTTTCCAACTCTGAATTGCCAGATTTTTCTGGTCTCCTCATTTCAATGAATATAAATTTCGAATAACTATGTAATTATTGAATCAATTAATCAATAAATAAATAAAAGTCAAATCAAAGAATCAATTAATCAATAAATAATTCATAAATAAATAAAATAAAAATAAAGCAGTTAATTTACCTAATAGTCACTTATTAATTAATTTTTATATTCAATATGATTTCGTTTCCAACTGTGAATTGCCAGTTGTTTTTAATCTCCTCATTTCAATTAATATAAATTTCCAATAATTATGTAATTATTGAATCGATTAATTAATAAATAAATAAAAAAAACAAATCCAATCCAAGAATCAATTAATCAATAAATAATTAATAAATAAATAAAATAAAAATAAAGCAATTAATTCAGCTAATAATCACTTATTAATTAGTTTTTATTTTCAATATGAGTTCATTTTCATCGCTGAAATCTTATCTCCTCATTTCAATGATAATAAATTTTCAATAATTATGTAATTACTGAATCAACTAATTAGTTGTAATTAAATAATAAATCGATTAATTCGCTTTATAGTCGTTAATTAATTAATTTTTGTAGTGTTTTCAGTTGTTACAACACTTTGCATTTCAATGACAAGCAAAACAGGTGAAATAAAAAATTTTCAATTTAAAGCATTAAAAAATACTTAAAACTAACATTAGAAATAATATAAAATATTGATAAGAGTAATAAGAAGAAGAATATTATGAGGTGGTAATAAAATCCATTATTTTTCCTATAGATGACTTCAATAATCCATATTTTGCGTTATATAAGTGCGATCGGATTATGTTAGATGGAGTTAGGAAGATCAGATTTTGTACTAGAAAAACTTTTCAGACAGTTTTGTGATTGCTTGACTCAGTTTTATTTGAGCGCGCATTAAAAATGGACACCAACAACAGGAAAGTATGTCATATTTTAAAGTTTTTCTTCAATAAAAGCAACAACTCAAGCCTACTAACTGAAAATGTGAACATTGTTCATGATTCTGATACTTGAATATTGGTTTCGACGATTCTGTTTCTGTCATTTTGATATCAAACATGCACCAAGCTCTGAAAGGCCAATTGCCGAAAATGTTCATAAAATCATGGAAATCGTCTAGTTTGACCTTCAAATAAGCACTGATTCAATGGTCCAGAAACTAAGCATTGCACAAAAAACAGTTTGGAACCACTTGAATAAGACTGCATACAACAAGAAGCTCATTGAATGGATGCCACATGAGCTAACCCAAAAAAAACCGAATATAATGAATTTCCATCTGCGATTCGAACTACTTCTGAAGGATATGGCAACTGATATTGAAAAGTGGATCCGTTAGGACAACATGAAAGAAAAACGGTTGTGTTTGATTCACTGTGAGCTGGCAAAAACGGTGGTCAAGCCAGGATTGACGGCCAGGAAGGTTTTGCTGTGTATTTGGTAGAATGAGCAGGGAATTATCTGCTATGAACTGCTCCCCTACGGCCAGCCGAACTCTTACTTCGTATCTGTACTGTCAACAATTGGACCGTCTGAAAGAAGCAATCAGTCAGAAGCAGCCAACTTTGGCTAATAGAAGAGGAATTGTGTACGTCAGGAAAACTTGAGTCCAGACTCGATAGTGACTCGACAGAAGCTCCGGGAGTTTGTTGTAAAAATTCTTATATCGGGTGCTTTTTTAGAGGTATAGAACTTCGAATTGAAATAAAACACAAGAAAATCGTTTTAATGTCCATCAATTTGGCTTTATTGGAAGGATAATTTTATGCCATTAATGTTTAAATATGATTTCGGGCATGTGGCCGCCGCGGCTGGCTCGAATAAAGCCAATTCTACAGGTCCAATTTTCAACCACTTTTTCAAGCATTTGGAGCCGTATGTCGGCAATAACGCCACGAATGTTGGCTTCCAAGTCCCCTAACGTTTCTGGTTTGTTGGCGTAGACGAGCGACTTCACATATCCCCAAAGAAAATAATGCAATGGTGTCAAATCACACAATCTTGGTGGCCAATTGACAGGTCCATTCCGCGAAATTATGCGCTCATCGAATGTTTCCTTCAATAAATCGATTGTGACGTGCGCTGTGTGGCATGTAGCGCCGTCTTGTTGGAACCACAACTCATCCACATTCATGCCATCCAATTCGGGAACAAAATAGTCGGTTATCATGGCTCTATACCGGTCTCCATTAACGGTAACTGACTCCTCTTCTGACTGGGTCCTCTTCAACATTTTGCTCTACAGCGGCAATTGTTTCTTCGGTGCGCACTGTTCGACGTCTCTGCGGATGCGTATTATCACATAGAGTAAACGTAGTGCGAAAACGACCCATGGATAACCGAATTAATTGCTCTGATGGACGATTATGTCGACCATAAAATGGACGGAGCTTGCGGTAAACTTCGCGAACTGAACCATTATTTTCGAAATAAATTTGCACGATTTGCAAGCGTTGTTCTTTTGTCAACCTGTTCATGATGAAATGGCAAACCAAACTGAACATAAATGACATTAGAGTTGCCAGATTTGACCACAAAATGCCAGTTTTATCTCTATTCGAAAAACAAACCTCTAAAAAAAACACCCTATACATCTCTTGTAGTCTGGAGATGATACCAAGTAATTAATACCGGTTCAAGTCTATGGAAAATGATTTTGCTGCTGAAAAACTTCTCCCAGGAGAAGCTTAGGAAAATTATCGGTCCCAATTTTTTTTCAATAAAGCCGAGGGTTTCTATGGAAGAGACATAATAAAATTACTTTAAAAAAACGGTGCATATTTGACTCAAGTCGAATAATTCCAACTGTGCTAAATAAACCTCAATTTCAGACAAAAGTAATGGCTTTTTTTTACTATACTTTAAACAATGAATCCATCGATTTCGAATATATCAAGCAGTACGAATGATCTGCAAACATCCTTTTCTCAGACTTGCACTTCTGCCTCTTCTTCTCCTATTGCCACTCACTCTGTGCTCCAAATCTGCTCCACAATCAAGCACCAACAACTGACTGTGGCCAACTGAACTGCATTGTCCATACAAATGATTTATTTTCCAACTCTGCTCGCTCGCCAACATTCGGCCAAGCCATTACCTACCACCGCGTTGTAACGGTTTCACAGTTCCTTTGCCGTTCATGGCGTTCTGATGTACTTTCCTTGTAGGCTGCCACAACTTCGGCAACGCGTTGTACATCTTCGAGTAATCAACCGAAGCGAGCTGAGCGTTTCAGTCAGCAGCTGAGACGCTCAACTGGCCCAAGACGCACATTGAATTCCGCAAAATTGACCTAGAAAAACGAACTGGCGACTGCAACAGTTGCTGCGTTTTATGGCGCAGCGACAAAATGCGTTTTATGGCGTTTTGCTGCGTGCGCATGCAACTCAAAGCTAATTCAGTTTGTGTGTTTCCCTTTGCTGGCCCGATTTATGAAGTCGGTATTTATTGGCGCCGCTGCCGTATTCACTTTGCGCACAGCCACAGCCAGTGTTGTCCACTTTGTTGTCGCAGTTTATGGGCCGTGAAAGTGCCTGCAGAAATGTGGGGGCAGTCATTTCGCTAGTTTCTATTTCAGTGCAATTTTCGCCAAGCGGCAATAAAATGCGGTTTTTACGCAGTGCAGATGCTTTTTCTTTGTTTTCCAATTTTTTTTGTTTTTGGCAGCCGTATTTGCGCAGCAACTGTGCTACCCGGTCGCTGGCGCATCTTTTCGCTTCTGCTGTCCAATCACTGAGCACTAACTGCACTCTGACCATGCGGCCCGAGTCGCCGCGGGAAAGGGCGCGGCAGCGGCTGTCATAAGTACGCCGCAGCCGTTTCACTTTACGCAAATTGGCTGCCCCGCAATTTGCATTCAGCTGGCACAAAGACCGTTGCTACCGACCGACACGCTGGCGCTGCTTGTTTACGGGCACTTTGCATGTGCGGCATCTGTGCACGTGAGACGCTGCCGAAGTGCCTCGCACGCGCAAATGTCGACCTGGGTTTTTGCAGTGCCATTTAAGTCACCTTTTAAGCATTCAGTTGTTGTTGCTACCGTTTGCCTTTCCTTTTCGTTTGGCCCACAAAAATCACTCGCACTGCAACCGGCGTTCGGTTCAATGAGTGAGGGAGGCGCGCAGAATGGTCCACCGCTGGAAAGCGAGCATCGAATGTGTGCAGTGCACAGAAAATATTGTAATAACTTGTAGGATTTAATGGCAACATTAAAAACGAAGAATTTTAAATCATTTCTACGTCACTCACGCAACACCAACGCAGCGAAGCCAAGTGCAACCAGTGGAATGTTTTTCTGTTGGCGTTCACTGAACTATAAAACTGCTGACACAAAGTTTTCCATTTGTTTGTTATATTGAATGCATTGCACAGTGTAAAAACTATGAACAAAAGTCGCATTATGCAAAATAGTTCACTATTCTGCAATCATGTTTAAAGAGATGCGATCAAGCATTATTAACCATTTCGACCCCAAAGTTGCCTGAGAACAACTTCATCTATTTGTCATCTTATAGCAAAAGCTACGATTGATTTATGGGTTTAATTTAAACAGACACCAACAAATTAATATTTTTCGAAGTGAATTCACAATTGATTGAATTACAAAAATTTTACTGTTATCCCCAAAATAATTTCCAATAATTTTCAGCGATATCAGGGAAAGTTTGTGTTCTAATTGAAGTCTACTAATTGGGCGCGTTTGATCAAAACCCTGTTTCTTTAATAATGGTTAAATAAAATCAAAAAGATAATTTTAATCTGATAATTTTGTATTTTTCCATAAATATTAAACAGTTTTTCTGTAATTAAGAAATATTGATACAAAATTTATTTAATCCGTTTTAAGCTAAAATTGTTCAAAAGTAAACTCTAGAACGGCATAAATGCAGTATAGCGAACCCTCGTGGAAAAAAATAAATGAGTATGCTTTTATATAGAGGGTTGACCCCTAAATCTAACAAATGAAAAATTTTGCCGGGGAAACGCCCACAAAAGGCGTGGCTCGGGCTCAAAGTTCAAAGTTTTTATCAAAAAAACTCAATTAATCTCCAACTGATTTACATGATATGGGTACCAAACGAAAGGTCTTTTTCATACCTTTCTACTAATGTACAACATTAGATACAATAAACGCACTTATAAAAAGTTTTAAGCAAAAACAAAACAATTTTAATAAAAATTTTGAAAAACGGATTTTTGTCTCCAAAAAATCCATAACAAAGGTGCAATAAGTTTGCTACCATGTTGTAGCCTGTGAAATTCCCTTTACAGTTAAATATAAAAATGTATACTTTTGTTGTTTTTCAATACATATTTTTATTACATATATTTATATTTTTCTAACTTGACCTTTGGTCCATATGGCCCAATTTTCATTTTTTTTTTTTTCATGAAGGTTCGCTATGCTGCATTTGTTCCCCCTAGAACTCTAACAAAGAGGCGTGGCGAAAGGGTTAAGCATTTCATAATGCTAAAGATTACTTTTTAATCAAAAGGCGGCAATTTTGCTTCATTACTTCAAATTATTACATCTTCAAAATTTGAATCGGTTTTCAACTGTTGCACAGCCCAATCAGCGAACGTATAAACAAACTTGATAGGACTTTCGTTTTTTTTGTATCTAATGATTAAGTTGAGATCGCAGTAACCGTTGCCACATTTGGTTACTTTTAATCAAAATAAGTTAATTTTTTTGTGGTTGATTACTTGGTTACTTTTATTCGAGTTTGATGACTTTTTTGCTAGGGAAGTGTGTGAATTATGTTGTTGTAGTTACGTTTAGACGTTTTTGCCCAACCAAAACAAACCTTTATCAGAGCAAAGAACAACCATAACTGATGGTTAAATTTTCTAGATTTTGGTTACTTTTCTAGAAAAATCTAATTAACAAAATCTTGGTCGAGTGGCAACCGTGGTCGCAGTATGGGCAATTCTTTCTGTGCTACAAAGAACTGACGGCTTACATTGAGTACATAAGCAGCTTACAATGAGTATTCCCTATTCACACCTTAAATGGTGTCAGTCAAACCTTTGACCATAGAATTGCATAATCCAATCTTAGGTTCAAGTCTATAGAAATCCGTTAACAACAAACCCTTCGATTGTTCATGTGTTAGAATATTTTTCGGGTCCCCAAAAGGTGCTCTTACCAAACACAAAGTTCATTTCCAACCCACTCTTAACTTCTCCATCCATTCCAAGATTTATTTTCCACCTGTCGAATTTGTGAATGCATTCCAGAACCAATTTAGAGATTAGTGTCTGCTACTGTCCAGTGCTGTCACTTCATCACCGCCTCATTGTCCTGGTTGCTACTTATAAGGATTACAAGTCGCTTATAAGGACCTGTTAAGCACCCAACAGTCAATAAGCTAATCCAGAGCATGAGTCCAAGCATTTCTACTTCATAAAGCAAACCATTTGGTTCTTTCATAAATTTGTATTGCTTTTTTGTTGCCATACATTTTTTTCATGACCATCTTTTATTTTACCATCCACCTGAGTGACACCAAATCCACTCAAAGCGTTCACTGCTGTTCAGTGGCGCACACAAGATTTCATTTTGGGGGATTTTGCTTACAACTTTTGATACCAATACATAAAAAAAACATATTCTGTACCAACCATTTTTATATTTCGAGGATTTAAACCCCCAAAACCCCCCAGTGTGCTCCACTGTTACTGTGCAATAATCGGTTGGTTCCACCAATATTGACATTTAAATGCTGCCGCTGTTCGCTCCATAACACTTAAGAACTGCGCCGATTCGAGTAAATGGCAGCAAAAAAAAAACGAGTCAAGAAGCGTTCAAGTGCAAAATTCGTTTATGCGCTCGAAATAAATAAAAAACCAAAATTAACGAAAAAAGGTGAACTAACTGAAGACGAACAGCACTAAAGAAAAGGCGTTGAGGTGTGCAAATTATGCTCATAAAATTGACAATGGACCCAGTTGGCCTTTAAAAAGCGAAATTAAAACAGCCAAAAGTAGTTCTTTGGGCCAATTCTAAAGCCTTAACAAATTGCCAGCTGCCGTCTGCTGCCACTGTGACGATCTCATGCATTGTTTGGCTTTCACCACAAACAACAACAAAAATGTAATAAAAAAATCAAATAAAAACCGCAAAATACTACCAACGAAAAAATCAAAGTGTAAAAGCAACAAAGCACTGAGCAGCGAGCAAACGATGCACGCATGCGCAGTTTACTAAGCAACTGTACAACAATAACAAAAACTACACCAACCACCAAGCGCGTCAAAGCGAAGAAATTCGCTTCGCTGCTCGTTGAATTTTCGGCCATTTGGCCATTTTGGCTGCTCGTGCGGCCAACTGGGTGTGCTTTATGCTGAAATTAGATTAAAACTTCAGTTGATGAATGCGATGCGATCGGCAGCGACGCGCGCTGCAGTCGATTCAGTTGGCCAAGGTGAGGCCGCCACGGCACTTTTTTTCGCTGCCTTTGCTTATTTGTCGATTTTGCTGCGTCTCGCTTCTCGGCTTTTCTAACCCATTTGTGCGATTTCAAGTCTTGTGGCGTACCAACAAAAAATATACAAAAATACACACGCCAACAAAAATACCAAAAATATTCGATTGTCAAAATGAGACTGCAAAAATTCTTTGTGTTGCTTGCTTTGTTATTTAAGCGATTAGATTTCAGTTGCCATTCGAGTGTTTTATTCATTCTTAGGATTTTTTATAGAAAAAAAAAACTTAATGCCCTAAACATTTAAGTACCCACATGTCGTTTGTCTGGCACCACACACACGGCTACTGGGCGTGACTGTTGCGATCGTTGCGTAAATGTGGTTGAAAATAATTGAAAATAATTGAATAAAATTGTAAACTTTTCCACGAGAATTGAATTTTCATGGCAGTGCTAATGTGTTGTATGTGTTGGCACATGAACCCAGTGAGAATGTGGCACTTTGAGCATTTTTAATAAAATGTTTATTTGATTTTTTTTGTGCTTTGAGGCAGCCGATGTTGTTGCCAAAATTGATGTTGATCCATCAGATAATCAAATCAGCAATGTTCGGATGCCTCTGTAGGCGATCAATAGGAAAGATCAATAGGGGGTCGATCAACCTGACGAGAAACGCAAAAGCAAGGTGAAACAGTTTAGCTACCTGCGACAATTCTTCTCAGTTCCCTCGCTCCTGCGAAAGGACTGCAGAGCTATTGTAAACATACCAACGTCTCTTCACGCAAAATATGTGCATCACCGAGTCGAAAGACTGTAGGAAATGCAAAGAAAATGGTGGCAGGTGCTTTTTTCCGACTATCTCAAGACTGCGCCCTACTCACTTAGTGGCTCTCGTTCTTCTCTGGTCAGTGCTGAACTTTGCTAGGATCAACTACATTGTCATCGATCACTTTTACATTGAACCATTAACACTAAAGAGCTCTAACTGGTCCCCCTGGGGATACAAAAGGGTCTATGGGAGACCCACTAGACTAAGGGCAACCCAGCTAACCTAACCTAACCTTTGTTGCTCTTTTGACTCTTTTAATATTCAGTAATAATGCAGCCACCTTGACTTCTTGCCACCACAGGATTCACTCGGATTTCTACGAAGGTCAAGTAGATTTAAATGGCAATAAAACAAATCTCAAATTGCAGTACAATGGATGTATATTCTATCTGAGAGCTGCACTTGATAGACTGTAGCGACGAGAAAATCATTATCCAAGAAGATAACGTCACCGAAAGGTCCTGAAGAACATAAATTGCAGGTGATTTTTGAATTGGAAATGCAAGGACCATGAAAACAGCAATTTTTTTAAGCTTAGATGTCTAAAAACAAGAGGACTGAGTTGGCTTTGATAGTCCAGTGGGTAGAGCGCTGGCTTTTCATACCACAGGCTCTAGGTTCGATTCCTAGTTTGTCCTACTTGCCCATCCCATGCCCTGAAGAACCGTATTGACTATCAGGTTTCTAATTGTTTAATCCTTATGGCAGGAAGCACCGCTGATCTCTGAACTGGTTCTGGAATGCCAATTTTGCAAAAATAGAAATCCATAGAAAAATCCATAGAAAAGGTTAACCATTAACCACAAAAACCTGATTTATTTCTTAAAATTTACAATATGGATCGGAACAATATAGCATGTGGCTTCCACAAGACTGCACCCAAAGACCCATAAGAAGACCGAAAGGGTTTACAGAACACAAATAGCAGCTGACTTTCCAAAATACGAGATTCAAGGACCATGTTAACAGCTTTTTTTAAGCATAGATGTCTAATAGATGGCATGACCGAAGCTGGAAACTTTTCGAACTGAATTGAATCTGACTTGCACCCTGTAATGCGGAGAATACGTGCCAGTATGTCTGAAAATGCCTGGACTGCCCAATGCACTGAGTCGGCCTCGATTGTACAGCAGATAGGGCGCTGGCTTTTCGTACCAGAGGTTCTAGGTTCGATTCCCAATTTGTTCCACCTACCTGTCCCATGCCTTGAATCACTTTATTGACTAACACGTTATCAGTTTTCTAATCATTTAATCCTTACAGCAGCAACCGACACTCATCTCTGAACTGATTCTGGAATGTAAATTCCGCAAAAGTATGAACAACCATCCATAGAAAAGACCATTAATCACAAAAATCTTGTTATCTATTGAAATTGACTATATGTATCTGAACAATATAGCATGTGGCTTCCACAGGACAGCACCAAACGACAAATAACACGACGGGTTTTCTTTCCATTCCAATCAACTTCACGTTACATGTATTTTTAACAGAGACCTAAAATAATTATTATCCAAATTTTTGGGAATAAAAAAATTGCACTAATTTAAGAAATTTCTATAACTATTGTTTTATAATAATTATTCCCAGTAAGAAATTTTTTACATCGCCTATAACTATTACTATGTAATAAAATTTTTTCAGTTGCATAATAACTCTTATAAGTAACAAATATATTTTTCGTTGTCGATAATTTTTATTTTGGAATTTTTGTTTTTTACATTGCTTCATAACTTTTATTTATGTTTTTTTTTAATTTGCGTTACCGATAACTATTATTTTGAGAAAATTTTTTTACGTTGCTTCATAACTTTTATTTGTGATTTTTTTTCATTTACGTTGCCGATAACTATTATTTTGAAAAAACAAATTTTTTACGTTCAACTACCACTTTTTGGATATGAATTGATTTTGAATTGTTTTAAATTGACAAACGCAAATTAACTGCAGAAACCTAATTTCCACCAACAACTAAACAATAAAAAATCAATTCAAACTCAAAGTGTGGTAGAGCAACGTAAAGAAAAAATTCTTTCATAAAAGTTATGAAGCAACGTAAAAAAAATTTTCTTTCAAATAATAATTATCGGCAACGTAAAAACAAAAAATCATAAATAAAAGTTATGAAGCAGCGTAAAAAAAATGTTCTCAAAATAATAGTTATCGGTAACGTAAATAAAAAAAGTCATAAATAAAAGTTATAAAGCAACGTAAACAAAAAAAATCCCAAAATAATAATTATCGAGAACGAAAAAAAAATTTGTTTCTCATAATAGTTATTACGCAACGTAAAAATTAACTGTCGCAAATAATAATTATAATCAACAAATAAAATGTATGTTGCATTGTAATAGTTACATTGCAATTATTTTCTTAAAAAACTTATAATAGTTAAGTCCCGGATTTTTAAGATTCTCCAATTCATGCAGCGCTCAATTTCCCACTGGGTTCATATTTGCTCAAAAACTGTGTGCCATGGACCACCAACGTAATATTTGTTCTGGCGTAACAATCGCTAATTGATGGCTTTTAACGCATAAAATGCTTAAAAGTGTTTTGAACTCTTTCGCCCTACGAAATATTCTTGCGGCATAAAATTGCAATTTGATTTCGCTAATGTTGAATTTATTTCGTGACCTTTTAATACTCGCACTCAATGAGTTTATTCCACCGAAAAGTAAACAAAAACAAAAAGATGTGAATTGCGCACGGCGTGTGTGAAGCTTTGTCCAGAGGCCATAAGCTCTCTTCGATGCGAAATGTGTAACTTGAAAATTCGTTCTTTCTTTACTTTATTGAATAAGTTTTTCTTTTTTTTTACATCTCAACTTCAATGAACTTCTTAAGCTTAGCCGCAGCATTGTTTGGCGGCGGCATTCGATGACATTAGAAAATATGAGTGCACCTTTTGACCTAAAAGCCAAAAGGCTATAAAGTTGGCGGTCGCTGCCGCTGCCATTCATACGCAAATCCACCAATGACCGCACACAATAAGCACCCCAACAACAACAACAACAACAACAAATTCTGCTTGTCAGCCGCCTAGAGACAATTGCGCTCATGTTTTAACGGTGCACGTTGGCGCATGTGGCAAAATACACAAAACGCTCATAATTCATGCGAATTTGGCTAACAAACAAAGAAATAACACACAACGCAAAATGCCAAACACAAAACCTATTATAACGACAACAACAACAATGGCATTGGCCATTTCTCGACACACAGCAAACCAATGACCAATTGACCGGCTTAGCTGCCAGTCGGTCACAGGCAACCGGCAGCGCCGAGCAACAACATCATCAAAAGCAAAGCAACGCGCAATAAATGTACACAATGAAAAAGTGCAGCAGGAAACATTTGAGACTTCCCGAAAATGCCATAAAACGACATGCACAGAGACGTTGCATTCCAGGCGCGTCAGCGTCGACTGTCGACTGCCGATTGCCGGCAATGGGCCGCGCAAGCAGCAACCGGCAACTGGCAACTGGACGCGCGCAGCAATGCATCAGTCGCAGTCACAATCGATATGGACAAAAGTGGCCAATATGCATTGTACATGTATTGTTGTTGTTCTAGAGCTTTTGTTGTTGTTGTTGTTTTGGTTATTGGCTGAGCTGTTGCATGCGGCTAAAAATAGGCTGACGTTGCACATAAATCATCTTTCAACTGTCGACAGCAACGTAACGAACCACAACAGCAACAACAACAACAACAGCAAGAACATCATTGACCATAAAAACAAAAACAAATTCGCTTCGACTTGACAAAAAACAACCAAAGAACAGCAAACCAGCAAACTAAGGAAACAAAAAAACAGTCAACGATGTCCAACCAGCAACCCGCAACGTTAGCTACCAGCAGCAGCCGCAGCAATAACAACAACAACAAACATAACTACCACTTCATGGCCAACGCAGTTGGGCGCATTTTTTGGCAAAATCGAAAAGCGAATGTTGCCCATGATTAAACTGTCAATTCGTGTGTATGGCGAAAAATTCCCACCAACAGGGCCGCGTCCGCCTGGTTGCATGTCTTCATTGTGTTCGTTGTGCGCGACTGTTGCTGCCACATGACAATGAAGTTGTTGTGTGGATGCTTGCGCATTAATGTTGTTGTTGTTGTTATTGCATTTTTTGTTTTTCCGGCAACTCGCCTATGACAGCGTGTTGCTGTCAATTAAAGTAGGCGGCCAGTGGGCGGAGGTGGAGCGGCCTTCAAATCTTTGCTTGAGGAATTTTTGGAATTTTAATGACATTTGAACATATTTGTAAATATTGCACGCACAATCATACAGACTAGTATTTATTGTAGATATGGGTTTATTGAAAGAAACAATTGAAAGAAAAATAGTACAAGTGATTTTAAATAAAAATTATATTATTGTAATTAAAAAAAAGTAATTAAATAAGTTTACCTTTGGGAGATGTTTATGTGTGTTTCTGATACAGAATAAGCCTAAAGCACAGAATTTGTACGAAATTTTAACATGTAAACGTCTCTTAAATTGAATAAGCCAACCACTATCCATGTCGCCAGTAGTAAAAAGAACAAAACCGAAAACATGGCATGGACTGATGACAAAATTTTGTTCGTTGGTTGTTGATTAGAGTAGCGATGCCTCGGCATCCAATTAACGCAGGTTCGCCATTTTGTTGAAACTATTAGTTAGTTAGTACACAGTTAGTACTGTTTTGAGTGATTAGACCTATCGACGAAATATTTCTGTTAGACACTGCGAGAGATTAATGAAGGCAAGGAAAAAAGGATTTCCTAACGCCCTCCACCTTTTTTTTTTGATGGCAAGATGATGTGTGAAAGAATATTATTCCTGAAACTGGTATCAAAACCATCATTCGAAACTAGCATCTTTTAGCTGACATCATGGCCATAAGACTTACTTACTTAACTGGCCATAAGAATCCCTTAAAGCGTTACATGAGTGCCTTCAGGCGTCTCTGCTTTGCGCGCTCCTTCTCCAGTTGGTCACAACAGAAGATCATAGGGCATCCTCAACTTGGTCCTTCCGTCGGAGACTGGGCCTCTCTTTTCGCCTTCGAACACCTTTTTCACCGGAGCTTCATTATCCATACGGAAGACATGGCCAGCGTGGAAATTTTCACATCTATTCCCACAGTCTAGCAGCAACTAAGACCTTTGCTAGTCAAGACTGTGGACCCGAAGCAAGAATTAGACAAAGCAATTCGAGGATCAAGGAAGGATCGATGGTCCATGATGGAATGGTGTAATAGGATGACCAACTGTAGGCAGTCTAGGGCAGCCTTAAAGCCAGGAAAGTCGGAAGTGTGCTTAGTCTTGATCGAAGATATCTCAGATGACTGACTTTATTGGTAATGGGACACGATAACATAAGATACCTACCAGGGTTTAACCTTGTTGAGACTGTTCTTCAAAGATCACAAAGCATCCGTCATGATGAGACTTGTATGCAAGTGTCCTGCTATAGTTGATAGAAGGATGTGCATTCTGGTACAAACGTTCATAAAAGCGAACGAGAACCCGTATGAATACTTTAACACAGACATCTACTAAATATAACACATGACATGGTGATTAAGAGGCAGGTGGATTATTTCTAAAGAGGAGGTACGGGTCAAGCAGTTTCTTTGAAGATTTTCCACCTCCTGCGCTGAAATGTATGAATTTATGAAATATCCAGGGACTTAACTATTATAAGTTTTTTAAGAAAATAATTGCAATGTAACTATTACAATGCAACATAAATTTTATTTGTTGATTATAATTATTATTTGCGACAATTAATTTTTACGTTGCAGAACAATTGTTATGAGAAATAAATATTTGTTTCGTTCTCGATAATTATTATTTTGGGATTTTTTTGTTTACGTTGGTTCATAACTTTTATTTATGACATTTTTTATTCACGTTACCGATAAATATTATTTTGCGAAAATTTTTTTTACGTTGCTCCATAACTTTTATTTATGATTTTTTGTTATTTACGTTGCCGATAACTATTATTTGAAAGAAAATTTTGTTTACATTGCTTCATAACTTTTATGAAAGAATTTTTTCTTTACGTTGCCCTACCACATTTTGAGTTTGAATTGATTTTTTATTGTTTAGTTGTTGGTAGAAATTAGGTTTCTGCAGTTAATTTGCGTTTGTCAATTTAAGGGGGAAAGCCACTGTGACGGGTAAAAAAATTTTTTTGTTTTAAATCAAAGCTTATATATTCAAAAATATGCGTACAAAATTTCAAGTCAAAATTTCAAAGACTCGATAGTTTAACACACGTATGAAAATTTTAAAAGATACATGATTTCATTACGAGAGAAATGGACTCAAAACTTTAAACGCGTTTTTCTCGAAACGACTTTTTTTGAACTGGCGGCATCAATAACTCGAACAATTATGAACCGATTTCTAATTTTTTTTGTTTTGTTCGTCTTAGTAGTGGTTAAGGTTAAGCGTAGCCGATTTGGAAAATTTTGTTTTTTACTATTTTTTAAACTGTCTCAAAACCAAAAAAACAAGGTCGAAAACATGGAAATATTTTCAATCGGTCGCCATTTTGTGAAAAATCAAAATTAAAAAAACGGCTACGTACAAAGATAGCTACATTCATGCAGATTACAATAAAATTTTATTTTTTTTTTCTGAGTACGGGTTTTTGAGAAATCGATGCCGCCATGGAGGGGGAATTTTTTTTCAAGCACTACGGGATCATCTCTATTGTTTAAACTATTTAATATTTTTTAATAAAAATTTGTGGAAATATTATTAGATTGCTTAATAAAATAAAAAAAAACCCGATCCAAAAATTCCTATATTTACTCGGTCAAAAAAAATGTTTAAAATCACTAATTTTTTGACCCGTCACAGTGGCTTTCCCCCTTAAAACAATTCAAAATCAATTCATATCCAAAAAGTGGTAATTCAACGTAAAAATTGTTTTTTTCAAAATAATAGTTATCGGCAACGTAAATGAAAAAAATATCACAAATAAATACAAATAAAAGAAATTTCTTTTTTTATTCCCAAAAATTTGGATAATAATTATTTTAGGTCAAAAAAAACCAAAAAATCTTATTGAATATATAAAAAAATAATAATAAAATTTTTTCAAATTCTTACAAGTTTCTTATGTTGTTAAAATTTTTTTTACAAATTACAATCAAACTTTCATAACTTTCATAGCATTGTGTTGACAACTTTCGAGTGTGGCGATCAGATGATGTGGCTGCCACATCGTTTGTGGCTGTGATACTTCATTCTGTTCAAGCAGTTATGTTAAAGATACCAACAGACGTTAAGAAGAATACACCTAAAATATTGTTGGATTAGGCTGGCCAAAGCGAAAAAGTAGCGTCTAACTGTCTTCAACTCAACACTCAGCGGAAATCCTTTAGCGCAGTGGTTGTTCTGTTAGTTAAGACAGAACAGTGCCTATTATTTCTCGCTTAAACTTGCTACAGACGTAAGACTTGATTGAGTCTTGTCTGAGTAAAAAAATTCCGTTTGGAGGTCGAACATCAGGTCTGACAAATAGTCTAAGTAATTGAAAAAATTTTGATTTTTACTCTGACCGAAGCCAAAGATGCAAAGTAAGAGATGCAAGTAATTGAAAAAATTTTTATTTTTACTCTGACCGAAAAAAATGGCAAACATGTTTGCTTACAACATGCAACTTTAATTTTGAAACCAAATCTGATGTCCGAAGCGGGCTTAACCCAGATATGTTGAGGATAGTAATTGAAGTTTTAAGGGTGCATAAACCTTTATTCAGACACTAAGAAATAGTAAGAAATGGTAAGCATAGTGAAATAGTAAGAATGGAAAGAATAGTCAAAATCTAAAAATTTATGTAGACGAAACTGTTTTTATTTTATTTTATTTTATTTTATTTTTTTTTATTTTTTTTATTATTTTATTTTCTTTTATTTTATTTTATTTTATTTTATTTTATTTTATTTTATTTTATTTTATTTTATTTTATTTTATTTTATTTTATTTTATTTTATTTTATTTTATTTTACTTTATTTTATTTTATTTGATTTTATTTTATTTTTTCAATTTTCTGAGACAATTTGTCGGTATCGTCAGTACCAGCAACTACATCAAATTTTTTTTTAATGTTATTTTTTTCTATATTTTACTTATAATAAAATAATTATTTTGTAATAAATTGTCCACTAAATTAAAAAAAAAATAATTATTTTATAATAAATTTTCAGCTAAATTAAAAAAAAAACCATTACCCCCCCCAAAATCCAAGCGGAAGCATTTCATCGTTTTTTGTTTTTTTTTGTTCTGCCCGCCTTTAAGCAATAAGAACCGCCACCGGCAGTGCGGCGGCGTTTTGCCCTCCACTTACACCTCATCGGCCTTGTCCGTTGCTATCAATACAACATAAAAAACAAAGCACTACAAAAACAACAACAATAACAATAACTGCATTTTCGAACAACATTTAACTCGTGCTTTTGATGATGTTGTTGTCGTCGTCGTCGTTGGGCCAACCGCACTCGCCGCTGCACGAAGAATCACCTCTGAACTTTGGCTTACCGTGTTGCCGTTTAACATGTTTCGTTGTTGCCCGCGGCTGGCATTGTTTGGTGCTCGCCGCTCTTTCCGCGCCCCCAGCCATATTGATCCGCATTGCGCGAGCAGCTGCCGCTGCCGCTGGCTGCCGACTGCCATTGTACCGCCGCAACGCTATCGGAAGTGTGCATCTTACAGTTTTGATTTTGTTCCCCGCCAGCGTTGCCGTCACCATCGCCATTCCGCCGGTATGGATTTTTCCAAGCTGTTGTTGCTAATGTTGCCGCCGTCGCCGTTGCCGTTGCCGTTGCCGCCGCCTTTATGGCCATTGCTGTCGTTGCATTCATCTGCGCTTGGCTGCCACCAACAATGAAGACAACAACAAAAGTTATCTAACAACAACTTAAAATGTTGTACGCTGTGTAAATTGTGCCAGTAGTGTCTTCTTCGATTCAGCCTCCGGCTGGCGCGTTCGTTGCTCTCCGTTTGAGCGGCCCCTCTCCGCCGCTTCGGGCCACACTTTGGCTGCATTGCGCCGAAACCGTTCGAACAAGCAGCAGCCGCAAACACACAACAGGAGCTGGCAGGATCAATTGTTGTTGGTGTTGTCGATTGTTGCGTTTCTTATTGTTTTTATTGTTGTTATTGTTGTTTTTGTTGCTATTGTGCCGTTGTGGGACTTTCTGAGGGTTCTTGGCTTGCATAAAATTTGCCGCCGAATCATCGACGCGCCGCCAACACGCTTTAACGATTTTCGGCATTGGTTTTGCTGATTTCCCTAACTGATAGTCGAGCAACGGACTGTTGCATTATTGTTGTTGTTGTGGGCCGTTGTTGGCGATTTTGTTGTTTGCAGCATGGCATGTTGTCGCAGCGTGCTGTGCATGCCCGAGTTCATGACACTATTGTGTCGTCATTGACTTGCGGAAAATTGTTCATCGACTGGTTGTCGCACTAAACCATCTCCTGCCCTTTCGGCACATTTCTCTCCTCTCCAAGCAAGGGAATCGAGAAAAATTATTACAATATTAATCAGTGATTTGTAAATTTTCTGCTATCGTTGCGATTGTTGTTGTTGTGTTTGCTGCTGTTGTCGAACCAATGGTTGGGGTTGAGTACAAGAACGAACAGTTCTATCATGAATAGAACTGTTGCATAAATCTGAATGATAATGCTTTGATACTTACCTACATAAATATTGTTGTTTTATACTATATGCACAGACGTAGAGAAGAACTTGTGTGCAATGCAATCAATGCCAAAGCACCGGAAGTGAAAAATTATACAATGACGCAAAGTGAAATAATTTTTGGAGGAAAATTTTAAAAACCACTGTTTAATTTGTATTTTCCAGGGACTTAACTATTATAAGTTTTTTAAGAAAATAATTGCAATATAACAATTACAATGCAACATAAATTTTATTTGTTGATTGTAATTATTATTTGCGACAGTTAATTTTTAAGTTGCATAATAACTGTTATGAGAAATAAATAGTTTTTTCGTTCTCGATAAATATTATTTTGGGATTTTTTTTTTGGTTTACGTTGGTTCATAACTTTTATTTATGACTTTTTTTATTTACGTTACCGATAACTATTATTTTGCGAAAATTGTTTGTACGTTGCTGATAACTATTATTTGAAAGACATTTTTTTCACGTTGCTTCATAACTTTTATGAAAGAATTTTTTTCTTTACGTTGCACTACCACATTTTGAGTTTGAATTGATTTTTTATTGTTTAGTTGTTGGTGGAAATTAGGTTTCTGCAGTTAATTTGCGTTTGTCAATTTAAAACAATTCAAAATCAATTCATATCCAAAAAGTGGTAATTCAACGTAAAAAATTGTTTTTTTCAAAATAATAGTTATCGGCAACGTAAATGAAAAAAAATCACAAATAAAAGTTATAAAGCAACATAAAAAAATTTCTCAAAATAATAGTTATCGGTAACGTAAATTAAAAAAGACATAAATAAAAGTTATGAAGCAATGTAAAATACAAAAATTCCAACATAATAATTATCGACAACGAAAAAAATATTTGTTACTTATAAGAGTTATGCAACTCAAAAAATTTTATTACATAGTAATAGTTATAGCCGACGTAAAAAATGTCTTATTGGGAATAATTAATATAAAACAATAGTTATAGAAATTTCTTAAATTAGGGCAATTTGTTATTTACAAAAATGTGGATAATTATTATTTTAGGTTCTGGTATTTTCTGTGATTTGTGGAACTATTTTAACACTAATATAAACCTTGTTATGAGTTTGTTATAAGAGTTCTATAATAAGATTGCGTCTTATATAGGTAAATCACTCACATTGGGCCTTATTCAACCTTCCGAGTGAACTGCGGCTGGTACTGCACACGTTCCTCGCAACCTAACCTAACCTTATACAGTTGTTGCGCAATGTTTTTGAAAATGAAATCGCCTAAAACAAACATTCTACTTCAGCACAGAAGCTTAAACGTAAAAGATCGTTTCTTCCTAATCCACATCCAAACACTTAAAACCTAAATCCAACTTTTCTAACCTCCAACTGTTCCTTCCTAACACCCCTCCCACCTCGAATCAACGCCAAAGCAAATCACAAATGCTCTTTCTTGCGCTGACCAGCGCAATTTCTACGATTTTCATTCATACCACCGAACACGTTTGTGTCTTAAGTCTTTCGTTATCTATGCAGCCTCACTTAAAGCGTTGTGAATGCTGAATGTATTCAATGAATTCAACTGCATAGCAGCCAAGCCAAATATTTTGATTTCTCAAAGCATGTTAAATGCACAAATCTTATCATAAATGTCAACGCAAACTTAACTGCAAATGCAAGTTGCCAGCGGTTTTCGGTTCGCGCGCATTTCTCGTTCGCACATAAAAGGCAAATCGGCTGACGGCAGAAAGGCACCAAAGCAGCGCGTATGAACCACACAAAAACGCTGTCGCTATCAAACGCAAAAATCTGTCATGCCAACTGACAGCTCGGCACACACACACAAACACACACAGAGCGCATATCGTGCGCGCAGCCAAACCAAAAACCGAAACTGTAACGCGCACATTCGCCGGCACGGAAATCTCACAAGTGCGGCGAGCACATTGAACGCTCTGTCAGCTGTCGCACTGCACTTGTACGCTTTAATTGAATGGAAAATGCCCCGAACTGAACCAAACCGAATCGAAGGAGCAAAGTAAAGCGAACGCTATGCGTAGCAGCGTGCAGTGCGCCGTGTTAGGCACATTTCGGATATTTCGTGCAGCGGCAAATTTCGCTCTCAGCGTACTGCACAGCCTCTGCCTGACGTTGTTTGTACGCGGAAAGGCGGCCGCCAAGCGAGCCCAAGTAGGCGGACAGCTTAAACTGCAGCAGCCGCACTTTCTTAATTGCATATGCAAATGTTTGCCACTGTAGTTGGCCAAAATAAAGAAACAACAACAACAACAACTAGAACAACAACAAATATGCACTGCAAGCGCGCGTACGCGAATGGCATTTGGCCAATGTGCGCAACGTACGACGTGTGAGAAAGGAAATTTTTTTTTAATTGCCGTCAATTTCTCAAATCGTAGGAGGCGCACTGTGGCAGTGGCAGCGGCTGTGGCAGTCTCGATGGCAGCTGCAATTGTGCGAAATTCCAAAATAATTGCATTTTTTCCGCACAGCGCAACAAACATAAAGCACATAAAAATTGCAACTCGCTGCACAGCCGATCAACGTTGAATTTCGTAGGAATTTCACTGCAACAAAATGGAAAATTCCATTGATTTTTCATTAAATTTCCATAGCACGAGCAAGCAATTGCATTGGCATACAAAATTTGCAAAGTCAAAAATACAGCAAAATTACAAATTCCTTTGATTTTTTATTCGCACTTTTTTTTATAAATTATTAAATATTTTCATAGCAGAAATTTGTTCCAGCGCTTTCAAATTTCTCACTCAATCACAAATTATACCCGAGCACAAATTAAGAAAACGAATTTTTGGTGGAAGTTAACTGCAACAGTCGAAACAACATGGCAAGAGCAAGTTTCTTCGCAAAATCTTTGGCACTGTTTCTATTGGCAACGACTATCGAATACAAACGAACAAGGAGTTGTTTGAACTTTATAAAAACATTAACGTAGGGCACAGCGAATCAAGATTCAGCGGCTCCTATCTCTCTGGCTTGGCCATGTTTCCCATATGGACAATGAAACTCCAGCGAAAGTGTTATTCGACTGAATAGTTGGAGGTCAACGGCGAAGAGGAGGACAGTGTCTGCGGTGGAAGAATCGAGTTGAAAACGCCCTATCATCTCTTGATGTGACCAAGAAGACGCGTACAAAGCATAGAAGAAGAGTATCTCAGATATTTGTTTTCAGTGTTTTAAAATTTCGTATCTTTCTGCAAATACATTATTCAAAGATGTGCATAGTTCTCAAAATTAACCTCTGAAATGTTCTTAAACCTTTGGAATCATTCCCTAATCTATTGAAATGAGTTAACTACATTGAGGTTAGGACACTGAAAGCTTTCTTGATAGCAAATTTTCTTATGACTTTAATCTTGTGATCGCTAATATAATAAATTTGAGATTCGGATCAATATTCAATCAATTTGAGGTTCAGATCAGTATTGATCTTAGGTAGGTAGGTAGAGAGTAGTGGCTGCCTCAAGCGAAGTCCACTTAGTCCAAAATGGTTCATTGTGATGTCACAATCAATCGAGCTTAAGTTCGTTCACTCATTGAACCAGTTTAAGTGCCTATCGGCTGTCAAAAAAAAGCAGCTTCTAGAAGAAGGAAGGAAGGTTCACCTCTTCAATCGAAGAATCAGTTGAGCTCCTTACGAAGTTAGTAGTAAACTGTGAAAAGTTCTTTCGGCTGGATCCTTTAGATTATCGAAAAAGAACTTGCCCATCTGAGTATTTCTTCTTCTAGACAATGTGGTACAAGTTTAAGAAAGTGAAGTGCCTTTTCCTTCTCTTCAATTGAACTTAGGTTCGCTGAGGCATTGAACCAGTTTGAGCTTGCATTGAAATCTAGTAATCTGTGAATAGCTCTATGGGCTGGATCCCCTAGTTTGTGGGAAGAAGCTGCCCAGGTGAATCTTTCTTCTTCTAGGTAGTTCGCTAATTTGGAACAAAAAGGTGAAGTTTCTTCCTCTTCAATCGAATTTAAGTCCATTTTTTCATTGAACCAGTTTGAGTTCCTTAGTAAATTGTGAATAGTCCTATCGGCTAAATATCCTAAATTGTCAAAGTTCCAAAGTGGAGCTTCCCTTCTTAATAATTCGGGATATATGGCAAAGTGCGTTCTTCCTTGTTCATACATCTTCGAAAGAAGTCGAATTTGACAAGAGTGGACGTACAAACTTCTTCCACCCTTTCTGTAACTAAAAAGAGAAAAAATGCTTAAGTTTACATGAGATTCTTACAAAATACTAAACAACTTATTGCACCTTGTTAACTAAGTGCACTGTGATGTCATTGAAAATGAGTTAAAGATAAAGAACACCAAGCATGGTTCGCATCTGGTTACTTTTAAGTGAGAAAAGTTCTCTAGAAGAACAAAAGTTTAACACTAGAAAGACCATTGCACTCATTCTGATGGGTTTTCACTTTTAAATATCTGTATTTCTATCCATTTTTGCTTTGATGACTTTTATTTTTATTTTATTAAAAATTGTATTGTATTTTAAATAATAAAAAGATACAAAATCAATGAAGCGAGAATAATGAAATTTTGACACGTGATCAAGGAGATTTTGGGTTTTAACATACTTACTTTTCAAGAAAATTCTATATAAATTTTCAAGGATATAAAGGATTAAAATTTTCAAAGGACATTTTTCATATCCTTTTTTATACAAATAGATAAAAAATCAGTTTTATTTAAATTTTTGAGCCTTGTTTCTTTCATTTGATATACATATCGCCATATTCTAACGAAGTTTAGTATTTTTTATATTTTTTTTATTTTGTATCCCCTTCAAAATTTTGAAGTCCATTTAAAAGGACAAAGGATGTAGAAATGAAAAACTGAGTACGCAGTATTACTATGTTTGGTCTCTAGTTTCACGCACATATGGATTCTTCCCGGTGTGAAAAATGCTGTCGCACGGTGTAATAGTTACAGGTCAGGTAAAAAATTTCTTATTGAAAATTAGTGTATAAAGCAATATTTGAAGAAATTTTTGAAATAAAGGCTTTTTTTTTATTTCCAGAAATATGGACAATAATTATTTTAGGCCTCTGCATAAAATAAATATTTCCCTTAGACTTTATACAAAAATATATTCCTTCCATATATAGCATTGACTTCCAAAAACTTCCTCATACCAATTTTTTAGACATAGAACAAAAACCTTCAGCTTTGGTGATCAAAAAAAACAGCTGCACCAGGCGCCTCCGTTCCCTAAAAGTTGGCTCGCCCAGCAACTGAATGCTGCCGCCTACCGCAGCGCAGCAATGCCGCCAAACAGAAGTTACTAAATATTTCAGCTGTCTCATTGCGGCACACTTCCGACACCGGCACTCGACACAACGCGCCACAACACGGCACCAGTGGTGGACCACATGCGCTGCCCAACTCCTACTCAGCGCGGCAGGCCGCCCGCCGAATGCTAAACACTGCGCATGCGCACTCGCACTCGCACTGCTACAACAATAACCATAATAACGATCAGCACCGCCCGCTGGCCGCTTGTACGCCGAGACCAACACAGCAGCCAACACCAGGATACGAGTGTTTTATTAATGCACCGACAGTTGGAAGAACTTTTTTCCTACAAGTAGTATGCACTCAACAGCGAGGCGGCGCGACGGCATCGTCCGCAGCTGATCGTAAATAGCCGTCGATCTGCGTTCAGATCGATTGTTGAATTGATCGAACTGAGCACAAGCCACCACTCACGGTGCAGCGTTTGTTTGGTGCACGCTACTATAATGTGTGTTGCATGCAACACCGATAAAAATGCCGTCAACGCCGTCACTGCCGTCGCTTCGTCGTCGTTGCCGCTTAAACGCTTCCTGTTGATCTTTACTGATAACCGAAAATGATCAACGAACGACGATCGCTGTGCACACACATAAAGCAACTTAAATAACTGCCATTAGTTGGCAATAACAACAACAACAATAGTTGAAATTGCCGCCACAGCACAAACTGCAATGTGTATTGCGAGTATAGGAAATATCGCCGATAATGATCGTCGACAATGAGGATGATGACGCTGGCGATGGTTTTGACGCTGACGATGGCGTCGGCGATGGCGTCGGCAATGGTTCGCTGATGTGGCTAATGTTGACGATGACAAGTAGGCCCATAGATCTTTTGCGCTTCATGGAAATTATTAGTCTCGCCACATTTTCCAACTGAATATATAGATTCATACATCCATCGATCCATCCATCCATCCATCCATCCGTCCGTCCATGCAACTGCCCACCCATCCAACGCGCCGCTGCGCTGGCAGAAGCATCGTTCACTTGCAGTTTGTAGCTTTGTTGTTGCTGTTGCATGTTGCATGCGGTGTTAGTGTTGTTGACGTTTCGCTGGAAATGCTGCGTGTGCGATTTGGGTGTTCTCAGCGGTCTTGCGCGTTTCTTTTTAAATACTCGCACCACAAATAAAATTAAATGCTCGAAAATCGTGCAACATAACTTACGCTGAATGCTTCCTTGGTTTTTTTTTTTGCTTTTGTTCTTGTTGTTGTTGTACTCTTTTACAACATGCAGCCAGATTGATGTGCTTCTATTGTTTTTTTGCTATTCTTAGGTTTGTTCAATGCACGCGAGCTTCAAGTTTAGTTGCTATAATCGAAAATTAAATTTAGACACATTGTGGCAAATTTCAGTTTATCTTGAAAATTAAGAAACAATGGAACAAAAAAAATTTGACACAAGTCCGAAAAAACTACTCAGTCATAGTAAAAAGTAATAAGAAAATAAATCACAAATCATTGTTTTGTGTGAGTCAAGCAAAGTGTTCAACTGAATTTAGTTAAGGTTTGGTTAGGTAAGGTTTGGTTATGTTTGATTAGATTAGATTACAAATGGTGTATGAGTGTTGTCAGTTACCGGAAATGGCTTCTTAATAAATCTAAAAAATAACTAAAATATCTTTTGGAAAATTTTACAAACTCCAAAACAAATTTTTTTTCTGTGATCTTAAGCAATAAACGCTTAAGCTATGATAATTTAACCCTTTCGCTACAGGTTTTTACTGGGGAAAGTTAAAATTTTAAATTTTACGTCTTAGGCTTCTATGTGGTTATTTTAGCAGCATTCCATAAGAAAATTTTTCATTTTTATACTCGGACCTTGTATTTTAGAGTGTTTTTCTGTGAGAGCAACCACATCGTTGTGGCTGTAATAATTACTTAAACATAAAACCTTTTACGCATAACGTAAATTTGAATATTTCTTCATTTACTTCAGGCAAAATTAAAAAAAAAAGTATCCAAATTGAAAGAAAACGTCAAATTAAAAAGTTCTCTAATTTTTTCTGCTTCTTCTTCCTTTACTATGTCAAGATATACCATTAAAAAACCTGTATACTTCTCTTCTTTAAACTTAAATATTCAGTTTATTAATTTCGTATTTTTCCTAAAACTTCAAACTATACCACTAACTAAACCATAGAAGATGCGGACGTCCACAAAGTAGCATGTTGCCATATGGCAACAAAATAGAGAAAGGGTTAAGAAAAACACTTTGTTACACTTTTGACTTGTCAAATGAGGAAAATTCAATTTCGTACTTAAAATTTGCATCTCCATCTTAGCCTCAAAAGCTGAATCCTAGTTGTGGAAGTTCGTTACTTAAGTCTTTCTATTCTGAAAATGAAATACGTTGTCACTTGTGCAAAAGTTTTACAGCTTTCGATTTAAGAAATCATTGAAATCATATACATAATTGAAATCAAATCAAATAAATAATTGAATTGAAATATTTAAAATAAAATTTTTAAAATTGCATCCTTCTATGATGCCAAAATTCTCCTTTTTCGAAGGAAATCACCAAAAAAAAATTTAAGGAAATAAATTTTCCTTAAACAAAACCCCTAAAAAAAGGAAATCTCCTGGCAATACTGGAATATGTGAAGCCCATAGCTCAGCTTCTGCTGCTTCGAGAAATACTTTTGCCTTGTGGGAAAATTGACGGAAGCGCGCACAGCTTCTGCAAGCTTTGCTGAACGAAAGATACCATTTTTTGAGCACAAACTAATAAATGGTGTCTTGTGATGATTCCTAAATAATGGGACATGTACACTTCGCAATCTTTTAAGTCGTACGGTTTGATTAAGAAATACAAAAATCAAAAAATTGGAAGCCGAATTTGGCTTATCGACGTTGTGTCGAGCTCCAAGTTTATACTTGAATTTGTAGGAAATTCAACAAATTACAACTACTCAATAGTTCGAGTTAGATAAAAAGTTCCAAAATCTTAGAGTGAGCCCCACTAATTTCACTTCCTAAGCATGGTTTCCAAGCAGACCTACCACCTCTCTTGTAGCATTTTACAAAGCGCTTTCAAAATCATGAAACATTTTAACATTTAACAAATTTTCAATATGTTCAGTACATCAGTTTTATCTTGCAACAAAAGCAATCCTTAACCCACTGTACTCGACCACTCCATTCCAATTGGCCTCCTAAGCAATCCAATAATGCAACCACTTATTGCCACATGAACCGCTGAGTACATCATCTACTCCCGCCCGTAATTGTGGTATTTTAAAAATTTGCTTCCAACGGACGTGCAGCATAATTCAGCAACAACTTTAGCGCACAGTTCATAGAAAAATTGCCATCAATTCGAATCGACTCCATTTTTGGTGCTTCAATAATGCACCGCGCAATCAGTGCCACAACACAGACATTGCACACATAGCCATTACACAAACAACAAGTACAACAACAACAACAACTTCTGCTCTACAATATGACACGTTCCGCTTTAGGCATTTCAATTGCCGCCAATTAATTGAAGGTCATTCACAACAATGCCAACAATGTGGCAGTGCTCAGACGTGGACTAAAGTGTCCTAAATGAATTGTCCACAATTGATTGGCAATGCAATGTAAATGGCCCATAAAAAAGGTCTCACTTATTCAAGGGTCTTGCTGACTGCGGCGGCAGTTTGACGCTGCCAACTTTGGTGGCATAGCAATTTGTTGCCGTTGCCGTTGTCACGGTTGGTTTATTGGTAAAAATGCTCTCGTCAATTGAATTGCATTTCAATTTAACTTGTTTTACAGCTCGAACGTGAATTGTTTGTCTGAGTGAAATTGTTTTAATGCTTAATGTGGAGGAAAAGCTAAAAATAAAAAGCAACAACGAGTAAGATAAAAGATTATGATTGTTTATTTGGCTGTGAAATATTTCAAGAATTATGTGAAATTGTTACATTTCAGCGGAATTGATTTATATTAATTAGTAAATTAATTTTTTTTTCATAAACCCATATGAAATTCAGTAATTTGTGCGACCTATTCTTACAATAACAAACAGCAGTCGCACCAGATACCCGAACCTCGTTTATTTCGCTATTAAAAGATTAATTTTATTATTTCACAGCTGTTTCATTTCGTTCTCAAAGAAAATAGCAAACGGTTTGTTTCTTAAGTCTTTTATATTGCTGCATATTTTAACTGGAATGACGTTCGTATTCTGTATGTTTTTTTTAATCAGCAATAGTCGTTAAAAATGTTGAAAACTTTTCTGTTAGCAGCAAAGGTTCGCTACTTAAGTCTTTCTATTTTGTAATTAATAAAATTAATTTTAAAACTCCTACACAGCTTCCCAAGCAGTTTCATAATTTCTATCGTAGACCACAAAGATGGTTGCAAGTTTTAGAAAAGTTCGGTACTTGGGTCTTTTGATTCTTAAATCAAACTCATGCAAATGTGTTACTAAATATTTCATTTCCAAGCATGTCCTTGAAGTTGATTGTTACCAAATTTGTTGCTTCTGTTTTTGATTTGCCAGATAAAAACAATTAATCTTCTTAGTCAGCACATGCATTTCCATCTTAACCTCAAAAACTAATTCCAAGTTATGGGTGATTTGTTTTATAAATCTTCCTATTCTAAATTAAGTAATAAGTTGCCATTTGCAAAAAATTTCATTTTTGAAATCTTTGATTTTTTATTTCCATTCTCTTCTCCAATGTTATTTATCAGCTTTAATGAAGTTCGTTACTTAAGTCTTTTAGCCTCGAACTTTCCCAAAGATCGTTTTTTAAGTCTTCTGTAGAAGGCTTCCCATATCGAGAAAACCCAACTACCCAACTCAATTTTTTACAACTACGCCAACCTTAAAAGTTGATGAAAATTATGTAAAAATTTGTTATTTAAGTCTTCTGATTTTAAATTATGAATAAGTTAGCACTTGTTTGAAGTTCGTTCTTAATTTCCCGTTCTTATTTTCACATTCATTCTCGCCACAAAAGTTGTTTCCCAGTTTGAATGCAGTTCGTTTCTTAAGTCATTAATTATTTTAGTACAGAAATAAGAAATATCAACTCAAATATTTCATTCCAAGCTACCTTCAATAGTTGGGTTTCAAAAGTTTGTTTCTTAAGTCGTTTGATTTTCCAAATAGCGAAACTCTAATTGTCTACCTCACTCTATTATATTTATGCCAACCTCCAAGTCTGATTCTAAATTAGAAACGAGTTCGTTGCTTAAGCCTTTTGATTCTCAAATGGACAAACTACAAATATTCGACCTCAATGTTTAATTCTTAAGCTTCAATTTTCATAGTTAAATCTTTCATTTCCACTTCTTAAAAGTTGCTCCAAGTTTACTATGAAGTTTGTTACTTAAGTCTATTGAATTTTCAAACAGTTAACCCTCAAATAAATTAAATACGAGTTCGTTCCTTAAGTCTTTTGATTATCAAATAGATAAACTACAAATCTTCTACCTAAATATTTAATTTTCACCCTAACATTTTTATAACTAAATCTTTAATTTCCATCTGAAAAGTTGCTCAAATGTTTTTCTGAAGTTTGTTACTTAAGTCTATTGATTTGCCAAATAGCGAAACTTCAATTTTCTAGCTCACTCTCCCATATCTATGCCAACCTCAAGGCTGAATCTAAATTAAATACAAGTTCGTTGCTTAAGTCTTTTGATTCTCAAATAGCGAAACTATAAATCGTCTACCTGAATGTTTTATTTTTACGTTAAAATTTTCATAATTAAATCTTTTCATTCCCATCTAAAAAGTTGCTCAAATGTTTTTTCAAGTTTGTTACTTAAGTCTTTTGATATTCCAAACAGATATACCCAAATTTTCATATTTATGCCTACCTCAAATCTAATTCTAAGTTAGATATGAGTTCGTTACTTAAGTCTTTTGATTATCAAATAGACAAACCTAAAATGATTCATTTTCAGCTTAAATTTTCATAATTAAATTATTCACTTCCATTCCCATCTCAAAAGTTACTCAAATGTTTTTCTCAAGTTTGTTGCTTAAGTCTTTTGGTTTTCCAAATAGAAGAATAACAGTTTTTTATCTCACTCTATCATGTCAATGCCAACCTCAAATCTAATTCTAAATTAGATTTCAGTTCGTTACTTATGTCTTTTGATTCTCTAATAAACAAACTACAAATCCTCTGCCTAAATGTTTCATTTTCACCCTGGCCCCAAAAGTTAGTTGCTGGTTGTGCTAAAGTTCGTTACTTCAGTCTTTTGTTTCGCCAGATTACTATGAACTTGAGGTTGCCAGCCGAAATTGACTCTTTCTCCCGCTAACCCTCACACACTGCACAATACGTAATAAGTAAAAATGTGTTACTTAACTTAGCCAGATGAGCTTCTCTCTCTGCGTGTATGTGAGTGTGCGTGTGTCTATTCAACAATTCCTCAATTTCGTTACAACCCCTCCTTCAACAACTTTTCAACGTCTCTCTCAACACTTCCATGACAGCTCGCGCATCACTTTGACACTCAGATGTCAAGTTCAACAAACCGTTTCAATTCCTCAACACGTCAAACGGCTTATTTAAACAGTTTCCACGCGCGTGTGCACACCGACACCCGAAACGCCCGCATGCTGCGCTTCCTGCGCTGCACGCCAGTTGTTGTTGTTGTTGTTTGTTGCAATACTCGTGCAAATTTGCCGTTAAACGCCCACTCAACACCGACTATAAATAAAAACATAAAGATCTGTAATCAGCGCATGCGCACTGCTGCCGCCGCTGCCCTGTGTGCGCCCGCCTGCCGCCGGGCATCAAAACGACCAGCACAGCGCAACTGCAACAAACACAAAAAGGCGAAACTGTAGCAGCGCGCGTGTACTAGAAGTCGCACGCGCGCGACCGAATTCTAACTGACATTTCGCTTGTGGTCACTTCACTTGCCTTACGAATAGTCGCGTTTTGTTTTGGTTCATTGTTGTTGTGGTTCTTCGTCTTTCTCACTCGCTGCACTGGCACGAAACGTGTGCGAATATTAAGATTTCAGTGCGCCGGCCTTTGGTGTGGCGGCACGCCAGCGCCTGCACCGGCCCAATGCGCGCACGCCGTAATAAATTATTTGGGTCAGACATGGCAAATTAGCTTATCAATAATTCAACATTTTAAATACCGCAACAAATAGTGGCCGACACCGCAGCCCAGCGCCGCTCGGTTCGTGCTCGTGTTGCGACCATGCAAAGCACGAACGAGACGTGCCGGCCGCCAAGGCGCGTTGCGCTATAGTTGGTGTCCACATTTCAAATAATTTGGAAACTAATTTTCTAATGGTTGGTGTCAGTAAGTTGTGTCCACTTTACGTACAGCCAAATGTGAAAGATGTGTGATTTTAAAAAATTTGGAAACCAATTTTCTAATAGTTGGTGTCAGTAAGTTGTGTCCACTTCACGCGCAGTTAAATGTGAAAGATGTGTGATGTCAAAAAATTTGGAAACTAATATAATTTTCTAATAGTTGGTGTCCGTAAGTTGTGTCCACTTCACGCGCAGTCAAATGTGACAGAGACGTGATTTCAAATAATTTAAAAACTAATTTTTCAAATCATCTTTTTTGAGTAATTCAAATTTATAAAATTTTTCTTAGATATTTTAATGAAAGCTGCATTTAATTGAAATTGTTAACCGTTAGAATGGACCGCCTGTAGCAAAATGCTATCGGCGCAAATTCCACGCTTCCAACGTATTAACGAAAAATTTTTTATGAAAAAAAAAATTGTTGGAGGAGAAGAAAAAACGTCAAAAAGTATTTAAGAGAAATATTAGCGCAACAAATCGCACCTACAGCGCTTCAAACGTGTACAGCAGCAACAACAACAACACCAACAACAAAAACAACAACAACAACAACACCACCACCAACAACAACACCAACGACAAGAAGCGTTAAATGCCTTTCCGCATTTACCTTCCTGCCCGCCCACCAGAATGCCGCATCGACTGAACGGAAAGCCACCGCTTTTGACTGCCTGCCCGTGACGCCAACAACACCAACAACGTCAGCAATTCTGTGGCCGTCAGCGCACGCTCGCTTCGAACGCTGACGTATAGCGCACACTCGCAGCCGACACGCCGCCGGACAGCTGGAGCGACATGAGTAATGAATGACTCGGGCCGGGTGTTTTGCTGCAACGCCCCACTGCCGTTTAAGGCTTTGAGGTGTGTGATTTTGTTTGCTTTTATTTTCGGGGCTTTTAGGATTTTTAGGAATTTCATTGTTGTATTTCTTCTCTTTTTTTGAAGTTCGTTTTGCAGTTGTTGTTGTTTGGCCAAGGAAATTCATAAATTTTATTAAAATGCCTTTGGTGCGGTACGCCTCTGCTGCACTTTATTCGTTTGCATAATTTTTGAGTGTTTGATGTAATTTTTTTGAAATATTTTTGTTGCTTGTGTTGCTTTGCTTTTGTCGTAATCAAATGTCGGCTGTCGCGTGCAGCATTTCGTGCAGTTGATATTTTCTGCTACAATAATTCTTATTTTTTTTTGGTTTTATTCTTTTTGTTATGTTTTTGACTGGCTGATTTGTATCAAAAGTGAGGTTATGTCTTAATTTGGTTGCTACAGTTGCAGTCGCTATTCTGTTACATCTTAGTTGGAAATTCGGGTTCAAATTGGGTTTGTTTGTGGCGCGTTTTGTTGACGTTGCGATGTGCTAATGATGGTTATTCAAAATTTGAAGTTGCTTTACATGTGACTTTGTTTTAAAGGTCAAAAAATCTAAACGCGGCGTAACGGTTAAATAAAACGTTGGCATCAGTTTGGGTGGTGTCGATAATTCGGTCATTGAATAACGAATGTCGGCAAAAGAAGCACAAAAAAATTGAATAATACAAAACGGCTGATAGCAGAAAAAGGGGAACATTAGTACAGAATAATAAGGAACGGATGGGGTTAGAGGTGGGCTCGACAGAATACTGAACACACACAGCACTCATTTAGCTAAAAGGTTAAATGATATTCTTACTTACTTGCTTAACTGGCCATAACAATCCGTTAGGGTCTGCCGCAAAAGTGCTCTCCCGTTGGTCGCACCGAAACATGATAGGATGTCCTCAACTTACTCCTTTCGCCGGAGATACGATCTCCCTCTGGCAGTGGCGCACGCATGATTTTGTTTCGGGGGGTAGGGGGGTTGTGTAACTTTTTTGAGAACTTTGAAATAGAATAAAATTTAGATGTATGAATCTACAGACTGAGATCCAAAACATGTACATATGTTTTTCATACCTGACATATTTTGGTCCTGAAAGTTCAAAATAGAAAATCTAGTTAAAATGAGAAAATGTTTCTCTTTCATTTGGTACCCATATCTTCATAATTGCATAACCGCAAATATTAAAAAAAATATTTGAAATGTGTATGTCCTTAAAATTTTAAAGTCCTTTAAAAAGGACTTTGGATCAGAAAATGAAAAACTGACTATGCCAGGTTACTATAAAAGACCTCTAGTTTCACGTCTATATCAACATTTGGATGGGTCTCGGCAAAAAAAAAATTGTTTCGCACGGTGTAATAAAAGTAAAGTTGGTGTTTTCACTCAGTGCATCATAACTTTGTCATTTTTATTTCGATTCTATTGATGTTAGGCTTAATCTTTGCACAAATAATATATCTTTGATCTTAAATTTTAAAACCAAAGTAGACAATTTATTTTATCTATAAAAAAAACATTAAAAAATTTATGATTTTTGAAAATGGTTGAAAAATTCACTTTTTTACAACTTTCACCGTCAGTAATTTCTCCAAATCTCATCTGATTTGGACAATCTGTATATCTCTGGAAAGGCTAAGGTATTATCTTCTGACCGACGGACAGCTTGTGTTAGTCGGATGATTCGTTTACGAGATATGCGCTCATAACTGAGGTGCATTTAGGTGCATTTTTTGTGTCGAGCAGTGTTATTGATGATTGAATATATATGCGACGGTTATAAATTAAATTTCTGTACTTACTTTAAGATATTTCGGGGGGGTTTAAACCCCAAAACCCTCCCCTGTGTGCGCCACTGCCATCTGATATTCTAATCTAGAGAAGAATATAGAAAAGAATAAAGGAAGCAAAAGGGAACATTTTCTTCTATCATATTTTGAAAGTACCTTTATACAAGTTTTAAGTTTAAAAAAAAAATTAAAAAAAATGTTTATGATACAAAGTTCTTGAAGCAATAACAGATTGACAAAAGACCAAAATGACTTTATCCATCAAAAGCTGAAAGAAATAATATGCAAGTTCTAGGCCTGTTGAAACATTCTGGCCAAACAAATGAAATAAAATTCGTAACAAAGATTTTGTTCCACAAAGCCACATAAAAATAAATTAAAAATAAAATAACATAAATACAGACACACCCACATAGTTACTATTTTCTACACTAAGCCTGACGATTGTACCAGAGGAGTAAATTGGACTTAAGAGATATGGACAAAGTCCCACATTAGCGGCGTTTTTACTTTCCATCTCAAAAAAAAAACAACATAGTTACTATTCCCTCTACTAACCAATGAAAAATTTGATTCACAACAATGTGTGGTACTAAAAAAATTTTTTACATTTTTCGCTCTCACACGAACAAATCAAAGCAAATCAAAGCCCAGAAATGAAACATTTCAATGAATGCGAAAAATGTTCCAGTATCCAAAATAACAACAACCAAGAAAAAAAACTGCATTATGTCGGAGTGGATCTTCTTTCGAAAGAAGCGTCTGAAAGCTGCATCGGCGATAATTTGGCAAGTAAACGGCGTCTTGAACGAAAGTGAATCCGAACAAACAAAACCGCCAGCAATCATAACTGGAACGCATAAAAGTCAGACAAACAACAGTAACAACTGCCACAACAACAACAGCCGCTGCACACAAAACAGCCAAAAAGCGCAGGGCCCCAAAAAAAACTGCATGCCAAGCAGAAAACAACGCTCAAAGCACATCAAAATCGCTTCAACGCATTTTCTCGTCATGTAAGAAAAAATTCAGTCAGTCTGCTGTCGGACCACTGTCTGGTTGACTGACTTATTTTTTCACCCCCCCAACAAAATGAAAATCAAAAGTTTTCAGTTTTCACTACATAAATGCTGCGCACACAATGAATGCGCATTCAATACAATGCACACTAAAACACACACATTGAGACACTCACTCAGTGCTGTTTGCTCAGCTAAATGCAACACACATTCACACACACACACACAACGCGATTGGACTGCTTACAGTTGTTTTTCGCCACAAAATCTCCTAACTACAAAAATAATCTAATTGACATAAACAAATGCACAATACAACAACTATAACAACAACAAGAACAAAGCGCCAACAAATCGGTTCGACAAGGGACGGACAATGCGCTGCTGATGACTCTCACTTTTGCCGCATGGCATGCGGAATGTTCGATAAGCATGCAACTGTGTGAATGTTTGCACTTGAAGATGTGTTTGTGTGTGTGTGTGTATGTGTGTCTATATTTATGTTAGTTTCGTTGCTTACAACCGCATTGCGCTTGCAGTATGAATGGACGAACGGACGGACGGACTCCTTTCAACACTCGCACCGTAATTATAATTAATGGGCAATTTGTTGTTGTACAAAGTGCTGATCGAGAGCGATAGATCAATGGTGTTGATTAAACGCTAAATAATATAGCAACATTAATAAAAACAACAACAACAAGAGCTACTAAGACAACAAACAATGAGCTTTAAATGTTATAGGAGATCAGCAGTGTTGACTCTTAGCGACTTTGATAGCTAGATTTAGTTTTTGTTTTTTTATGTTTAACTATGAAAATTGTGTTTTGGCTATAAGCTACTTTTTCGTTAGTTTATGAAGCTAGCTTTTTTGATTTTTAATTTGTGGCATTTCTGTTCTGTTTGTGTACTCCGATTTGGTTATTTTGAAATCAAAGATGCAAAGATGCTCTGGAAGACAAATTTTTGAAAATGTTCATAAAAAAGTGGAAGTTATGGAGTCTTACAGTCAAGTAAGCACTGTTTCGATAATCCAGAAGCTAAACATTGCACAAAAAACTATTTGGAACCACTGAAATGAGGCTAAGTAAAAGAAGTTCGATGTGTGGGTGCCACAAGAGTCAACGCAAAAAAATCTCTTTGGATCGAAATTCCATCTACAAATGGCAACAAAATCGATCCAATTCTGAAGCGTATGGTGACTGGTTATGGAAAGTGGATTCTTTACGACAATTTCAGAGGAAAACAGTTGTGTTTGAATCACTGTCAGCTGATACAAATAGTGGCCAAGCCAGGTTTGTCGGTCAGGAAGGTTTTGCTGTGTGTTTGGTAGAATGATCAGGGAATTATCTGCTATGAACTGCTGCCCTACGGCCAGTCAAACTCTTAATTCGTATCTGTACTGTCAGCAATTGGAGTGTCTGAAGGAAGCAATCAGTCAGAAACAGCCAACTTTGGCCAATAGAAGATAAACTCAGACCAGTCTCACATCGATACTGACTCACCAGAAGCTCCGGAAATTTGGTTTGGTAATTCTTCTTCATCCCCTTTATTGTCTGGACCTAGTACCAAGTAATTACCACCAGTTCATGTTTATAGAGAATGATTTTTCTTCTGACAAATTTACCTCAAGAGAAGAGAGAGCTTGGGAAAATTTATTGCCCAGTTCTTTTTCAAAAAAGACGAAGGTTTCTATGAAAGGGACACAATGGAATTACCTTCAAAATTTTAGCAAATACTGCAACAAAACGGTGCATATTTGAGCTAAGTCCATTCATTCTTACTGTACCAAAAAAGCCTTCAATATTGCATGCCAAATAAAAGATTTCTTTTAATTTTGTTCTTCAATTTCCCTGAACCTTCGAAATAAATTCTTTCAAAGCAAACAAGTTCAAGTGGTATTCATCTCTTCATAGGTAAAAAGTACTTTTGTCGCTGCTACACATTCATTGTCTTTAAAATTAGTCATACTTATGCAAAGCAGTTGAAAAACAACAACAACTAAAATTACAAAAAAAAAACAACAAATTTAACTATGCTATGAAATGTGATTTTCTCAAGAATTGGTATGACTGGAGCCGCTGTTACTGTTGCCGCTGCCTCTGGCGGCCATACAGCCGCCCCGTTCAAATATTTCAAACCACCGATTCATTAGTATCTCAGTTATAATCTCAGCTTGTATTTCATTTGCATCACACCAATTTCTATTTGTAAAAATTCCCACTCGCTGGCACAGTTCCACACATCGATAACAAGTCGACTCTGACTGCAGCTACTGCACTCGTCGCTGCCCAGCGCGCGTTTGAATTATCGCTGAATCACCGATTGTTGTTGCATTAATTGGTGTTGATGCTGATGGTAAACGTTGGTGATGGTATCGTTTGTTGGTGTTGTTGCCGTATATACAAACACAACATTTTCATACGAAATAGAAAGTATTTTGCTATTAAACATTTCTCGCCTTTGCTTTGTTGTTGCTGTTGAAATTGTATATGATGATCGATCTATATAACGTTTTGTAGATCTTTATCGGTTTTCGATGTGATTGGAATATCACACAGTGGGTAAGTTGAATGAAAATTTCCTAATATTTGAGAGAATCTTTTGGTTTGTTAGAAAAATTTTAAGAATGAAGAATTTTTTAGGGGAATGTTTATTAGGGGAATTTTTTTTTTAGGGGAATTTTCAATTTGTGGTTTTTCGGGTCTATAAAGTATTTTCGGAGCAGCCGAAATACTGCCTGTAATAACACCTAAAAAAAATAACGGGAAAACTCGTTTTCTCTTTCGGTGGCTGTCCTCTCAGCTGGAAATGGCAAACCTCTGAGAGTAAAAATTGCTTATGAAAAAGCTCCCAACCTGCCGTTCGGAACCGGCATTAAACTGTAGGTCCCTCCAACCCGCGTACAAATTCACACGCACAACACGGGTAGTTGCGGGAAGCTAGGCCTTAGTCTCGCGTAAGCGGGCTGTCGTGCCAGTCAATTATTAAAAAATTAAAGTATTTTCGGCATTTCGATATTTGAATCGATATTGCAAATAGTGAGACTTTTTGGTAAGTAGGAAAGTTTACAAATGCGATTTTAATAACGAAACGTTTCTGAAGAAAATTTCAGGAATTTTCTTAGACGAAGAACAAAGTAATTTCAGGTACCTGGCAACAATGTATTGAACTGCTATGGTTGCCATTTTTAGTTCATTTGAACCAAAAGTGGGTCTTTTTATTTAATTTGGGCTTTTGGGCCACTTTTATGACATTTGAACTCTTTAAAGGCAATGTGCAAAAATTTTGATACAAAAAAATTTTTTTTTTTTTTTTTAACAATTTGTCGTAAACATGAAATGGTGCTTTTATTACCTTTTAGGGTCTTTTTTAAAAAAATTTTGTAAGAAAACATTTTAGTTAGGGGGCCACCGGGGCTACTGATTGGAATGTAAGTATTGATGGTGGAGGACCTCACTAAAGTGGTTGTTGTGATAGCTGTGCGCACATTTTATAGAATACGAACAAAAATTGAATTGCTGTAGCTTTGAAAATCGCAAAAAAAGTTTAAAGTTTAGAAAAACTGCGAACCTTATTAACCCTAGAAAGGCCATTGCGATCATTTTGACGGTTTTTCATTTTTAATCATCTGTATTTTCTTTAGTTTTTCTATCAACATTTGCTTTGATGACTATAGTTTGTCCTACAATTAGAGTTGTACAATTACAATTAGCCAAATCCGTTGTGTACTTTTCGAGATATCAGCGGATATAATAACACTAGTCGACAAAAAATGGGTTCATCGCGTGCTCCTAAAAATAACAGTATTTTTTATACTTATCTTCGGCTGCTGAACACGAAACTGAAAATCAAAACATTTTCTTAAGAAGCGTTTTCGAAAAATCTTCAAAAAACACTTTTTCCGTCTCATTTCAGTTATGAGGACATATCTCGACCAACCATCCGACTAGCACATGTGGCTTCGTTCAGAAGGCAATTAACTAACCTTTCCAACGATATATAGATTGTACAAATCAGATGAGATTTGGGGAAGTTACGTACGGTGAAAGTTAAAAAAAATTGAATTTTTTGACCATTTTAAAAAATTATACATTTTCGAATGGTTTTCTTATAGATAAAAATATTATCTCCTCAGGTTTTAAAATTTTAGTTGAAAGATATATTATTTGAGCAAATATTAAGCCTAACGTCAATAGAATTGAAAGAAAAATGACAAAGTTATGATACACTGAGAGAAAACACCAACTTTTCATTTATTACACCGTGCGAAACAATTTTTTTTATTTGCCGAAACCCATCCAAATGTTGATATAGACGTGAAACTAGAGGTAATTTATAGTATCCTGGCATAGCCAGTTTTTCATTTTCTGACCCAAAAACCTTCTTAAAGGACTTTAAAATTTTAAGGATATACACATTTCAAATATTTTTTTAAATATTTGCGGTTGTGCAATGTTGAAAATATGGGTATCAAATGAAAGAGGAAAATTGTCTTACCTTTGTAATTGTTAATTACCTTCTGAACGACGGGCCACTTGTGTTAGTCGGATAGTTGGTTTACGAGATATGTTCTCATAACTGAAATAAGAGGGTAAAAACGTGTTTTTCGAAGATTTTTCACAAATGCATTTTTAAAATATTTTTGGATTTTCAGTTTTTTTTTTCAGCAGCCGAAGATTAGTCTAAAAAGTACTTTTATTTTTAGGAGCATTTTTCGTGTCGAAGAAGTCTTTGTAGGTATGAAAAACTTGCGGTCTTTCTAGTGTTAACAGAGTGAAAAACTCTAAGAACTTAAACAATTTGTTGAGCTCAATCCAAAACCAGATGTATCCAGTCACAGTTTGAGTACTTTTAAAAAATACCAATGTTTTTATGTGTAAAATCAAAAATAAAATGAGCACTACTAAAAAACTTTATAATCTGCTGCTGCTATTTTGAATAATTTAAATGACATTTGAAAAAAAAAACAAACCCATTACTGTTCCAAATTTTAAGCGCAATTTTACCGCATTGGCCACCTGCTCATTCAAAACGTTACTTAATTGATTTGTCAAACGAAAGAGCGAAAGAAAAGAAAATTGAAAATTGTTTTTAATTTTCAATAATTTGTGACCATTATGAAAATTTCAACTAACAACAAACATGAATTTCTTCACATGAAAAGCGAACATTCACTTGTCGATTAAAAGCATCAAATTAACATTGAATCGCATTGCATTGCATCGAATCGAATAAAACGAAAATAATCAAATTAAACAAACATTTAATTATTGAATGGCCGAAAACTGACATTGGTTGCCACACGTCGATCGGTGTCAACAAAACATTCAGGCAACAACAAATAAATTTCCGAATGAATGAATGACTGAATGACAAATTCGAAAACGAAACAAAACACTTCATTACTGTCGCATTAATCGCATCAATCAGCGACGACGCACAACTCACATTCACACTCGCCACAAAAATGCGACCCCAACGACCAAACGACCGAGTCGAGCTGACGCTGCCGGCTACGTCACACAAAAAGGTTCACTTTCATTGAGTTGACATGAAAAGTAGCTAAGCAAAAACAAAAACCAAAGACAAGAAATACATTTAAAAGAAAAACCCCCCAGCAACAACAAAAACAATGGGCGCCAAAACAGGTTGACAGGTCTAGTGCGGTGCCGTTCGAAACGCCAACGTCGTCGGCACGTATGCGTCAGTTGTGGCGAGTCGGGCACTGGCAGCTGGCGGCGACAAGGTGCGGTGCGGCTGTTGACCGTCGCGTCGAGCATTGTGGCTTATTGGCTTAGCCGCCTTTAATGAAGGCCAAATCGAGACGTTGAAGCGTTGAGTCGTTGGGGCGTTGCAGCGTGTAACGTTGGGTTGGGCTGCGCTTAGGCGAGTTCATGTACTACAAAATGTTATTAACCTACTCCGCTAATCTGCTTTTAATTTCTAAGCTCGCTTCGACTAAGAACCATTCGAGAGTTTCTGCGCACAAAAAATAAATTTCTTTTGCGGCAAAATGTTGGCAGCCACGCAGTAGTGTTGTTGCAATTTTCGGCAGTTGTATAGCGAGTTTTATTTTCCCACTGTGTTGTTTGTTTGAACTTGGGTGTCCAACTGAAATTTTGTCTTTTGTTACTTTACTTTGATGTGTTGTTTTGTGTTGCCTTTGGGTGACGAATAAAAGTGAAATGTTGTGCACAATTTGTCGTTTAACTTTTAGTTGTTCCGCTGTTGTTGTTGTTGTGTGGAACACTTTCACTCGAATTTAAGTGACTGAATGTGTTCGAAAGATTCGCTGTTATTTGTATTATTTTGTTATAATTTTTTTAGAGCAACTTAAGCTTCAGCTGTGGGATCATTGCAGCGTCTTTCAGTCTGAGGTCATTGCAATCTGTATAGGTTTAAATTGGCTTAGGGTGCAAAACATATCAGATATGATATTTTCAAGGACAGTCAACCAGCTCTCAGAACTCTTAATACAGTTTCAATAACATCAAAGACTGTTTTCAGCTATAGAAAACCTTTTAACGACACTGCCCGATTACTTTGTACTCGCCTATGTTGATTCAAGGATATACATATGAACATTCCATTCCATTCCGAGGATGTATGAACCGAGAATTCTAACAGAATACAACCACAGATACTTAACTCATCAAATAGATGTCCACTTCCCTGAAAAAAAAACAGTAAAAGATCAAATTTTTACTATCTTTTCAGTCCATTGTTGACCAGATCTGTTGCCCTATCCGTCTCTTATTTTGGGAGTACAAATTAGTTCGGTCCGTTTTGAAAAGATGGTTCTAGCTATTGTGAATGGTTCATAATGACAGCTGATAGCGTTGGTTCCAAAGGGGTTAGACATCTCTAAAAAATATTCATTTAATATTGCTTTGAGTTTATTACATAATCTTGTGGGATATTGGACATTGCTTCTTTTGGTTATTTGATTTGATTGTTCTTTTGTTTGACAGATTACCGGTTCACTTCTATTGTAGAACTTGAACATTGGTTCCTAGTAGTGTCCGACCGAATATTCGGTTTCGGCCCAAATAAGTGGTTTCGGTTTCAGTTTCGGCCAAAAAGTGGCCGAAAAGCCGAAACCGAAACTTTCTAGAAAATTTTTTTACATTTTATTGTGTAGCAGATATATAGTAAAAGGAGGAGTAATTTGGATGCCACCAATGTAAATAAACTTTGTTTTAGCATATAATATTAAATTATTTAATTTTGAATATTAGCGAGTAAGATACGAAAGGGTGATTTCACTGCACAACAAAATCAAATTTTTTTTTAAATAACAAGGTTCTGACAACGGATTCTGGTAGAGGGGACCAAAACAAAATATACGTGTATCGGCGTTTTGAAATTTTGAATAAGTACGAAATAAACACTTAAACACATTTTCAGTTTTGGCTTAATTCTGGCGTTCAAATTAATTTCTGAGCTTTGATGTATTCAGAGACCTATAGTAGAATTTTATGGCGAATATTTTCGTGGTACATTTTTCCTTAAAAAGTCCTGTTTTACAGGAAATTTTTTGCTTTTTAGAAAAAAAGGGTCAAATTGACCCTTAAAAATAGTAGCTACAGGGTTAAAATGCTCCACAAAAATATTCTTTGTAGTATTTTACATCAAATTGCTGACCCCATCAGATACCTAAAATGTAAGGTTACATGGTTTTCGTATGCCGATTCACCATAAGAAGGGGCAAAACTTTGACCCCCCCTAAAAAAAAAATTCAGACGTTAACTTTCAAAACGCCGATACACGTATATTTTTTTTGGTCCCCTCTACCAGAATCCGTAGAATGTTTCGGTTTCAGCCGAATATTAAAAAAAAACCGAAATTCGGTTTCAGTTTCGATTTCGATTTCGGCCCAAAAAAGATGTTTTGGTCAGACACAAGTTCCTAGTTTGGATTGCCCAAAAAACGAAATATTTTTTCGACATGGAATTCAAAATGAGACATGAAGAAAAGTAATAACCACCCATGGACAATTTGATTAATCTGTCCATTAATTTTATTTCAAAATACCGAACTGATTTGAACTCCCCATACAAATGGACCAAACAGCATCTTAGCTCTTACTGCTACCTACCAAACACTCAACGCACTGTCCCCATTCAGCAAATCAAGGACTTGGTTGCTCTGGCATCAAATAAACTAAAACTACAAATCAAATAGAAGCCTTTCACCAATTCATCAATGGACGCCATTCAAGCGCCGTTTTAATTGTACATCGTACATCGATTTTAGATTTTAATTAAATTCGCAGCTCTTGCAATAGTCCGCCCAGTTCGCTCTCACAAACCTTCTGCGAACACACGTTCCGTTCAATTTGGCTCGTTCGCAGCCCAACTCGGCCGGTTTGCTGTGCTGCCACATGGCAGTTAAATTGTCTAGAAATGCGGATCGAGCAAGAAATAAACGTAATACGCAGAATTAATCACAAGATTATGCAACCGACAACTTAATCGACAAATATCCTGTGGCATTGGGTTACCAGTGCCGGCCAATTGCTCTCGTTGCACGTCACACACGGCGTATGAACGTGCCGCGGCGCACAAATGCCGCAACAAAAGCAAAACTTCGTATAACTGAAGTTTTAATAGGCGTGCAACGCCACAACAGTTTCAACCTGTTCGTCCATTTCATGGATAGATTTCATGATGTGAAAATTTCAAAAGATATAAAGCGGCACAAAATTGCCGCTCATGGCCGTTGCGACCGAATAATGTGCGCTACTGGCAAAAATCAGTTGTTGTTGTCGTGCGGCAGTTAAGTCATACATACGTTAAATGAAAAACAAATTGCCCACAACTACAACAACAACAACAAGTATGTGGTAGAAATATTGGCGTCCCAACGCGGACACTGGTTGGCGCATTGTACGTGCGCCGCGTGGCCCACTGACGCAGCCAGCTGGCCAAATTGGCGAATTGCATAGCCGCAACATTATTTTAAACCCGTTTCAATCATGCAAAAACGTTTTACTCATATCATGCAAATGGTTTTTTGAATGTTTTTTTTATAATGTTTTTTTAATAGTTGGCAGCTCAACTGTTGGCCATCAAGTGGGCACTGTAGTGAAATGCAAAATTTAAATAAATATAAAAATTTGATGGCCATGACAATGATTCCACTTGGCAATTTAGCAACAGGTGCAATTACAGAAATGCCTTAAAAAAAACTCCCAATCAACGAAAACATTAACAAATTTATGTTGCAACTATAATTCAACATAGGAAATTTGAAAGAAAGTGTCGAAAGCCCACTCGACACTGAACGATTGAACATTTCCGTCAAAGCATAGCAATTTTAGGTGTCCGTCTTTTCACCGGTAAGCTTCGTACACATAAAAGCTGCATACAAGAAACCAACCTAAGAAAGGCTGAAGGCACTTCCGTTGTTCTAAAAAACTTCTTTTAAAAAGAGACCAGATGAGGACCATGATTGGTGTTCTGACGGCTCAGTGAGTGATTGACACCCACACCAGAAGATTGGATTATCTGTCCAATTACTTTGCAAGAAAACGCACTTTACGTTCTATGAACTTCTCCCACATTATCTAGAAGAAAGAAAACTCAACTTCTAGACAACGTCTTCTTCGATAATCTTAAGGAAACAGTCGATAGAACTTTTCACAGTCTACTAAGCTTCATAGGGGACTCAAACTGGTTCAACGAATGAGCCGAGTTAAGTTCGATTGAAGAGGAAGGAAACGCACTTCACTTTTCTTTCACTTTTCCTGAATTATCTAAAAGAAGAAAAACTCAACTCGGCAATTTCTTCTTCGACAATCTTAAGCAAACAGTCGATAGATCGATCAAACTGGTTCAATGAATGAACCGAGTTAAGTTCGATTGAAGAAGAAGAAAACACGCTTCACCTTCTTTCACTTGTTCTGAATTATCTAAAAGAAGAAAGACTCACCTCGGCAACTTCTTCTTTGACAATCTTAAGGAAACAGTCGATAGATCGATCAAACTGGTTCAATGAATGAACCGAGTTAAGTTCGATTGAAGAAGAAGAAAACACACTTCACCTTCTTTCAATTGTCCTGAATTATCTAAAAGAAGAAAGACTCACCTCGGCAACTTCTTCTTAGACAATCTTAAGGAAACAGTGGATTGAACTATTCACAGTCTACTAAGCTTCATAAGGAACTCAAACTGGTTCAACGAATGAGCCGAGTTAAGCTCGATTGAAGAAGAAGAAAACACACTTCACCTTATTTCACTTGTCCTGAATTATCTAAAAGAAGAAAGACTCACCTCGGCAACTTCTTCTTCAACAATCTAGAAGATCCAGCCGATAGAACTATTCACGGTCTACTAAGCTTCATAAGGAACCCAAAGTGGTTCAATGAATTGGTATGAAATTGTCAACATTTTTCCCTGACTTTCTGTCAAGTTTTTCCGTCAAAAAAATCTCATCATTTCAAATGACTATCGAATTGGCTCAACCGACAGTCACATTGAACTGCTGCACACTTAAAACAGACACATGGAAAGTTTAAACAAAAAATCGCAAATCCCTAAAAAGTGATCAAGAAAAAGTCAAGACGCAAATCTCAGAGGATGCAACGGACAAAAAGTGCCAACAAATGGCAAAAACAAGGCAACAATTGCCAACGATTGCCGCATGCCACAAATTTTCAAACATTCCTTGTTGTACTTGTAACCGTTGTAGTATTGCGTGTTGTTGCAATTTGTTGTACAACATGCACCGGAATTGCATTCAATGCGCACAAAATGCATAAAGTCCAACTTGAGCAACATTTTCGGCCCAATCTCGCAACATGTTGCACTCGCCACCAAATCCACACTTCTATCTTATTTTATTTTTTTATATTTTCTTTCAATGACTTTTTCAATTTTTCCATCAATATTTGCGCCCCTTTTGTGTTTAATTTACAATCATTTTGTATAAAATTTGCTTTTCTCATGCCACGGCCAAGTCGCTAATGTTGCCCTGCGTCGCAGCAGCAGCAGCAGCAGCAACACTTAAACTAAATTCGCCGCCTAAGCGAAATATCGGTTTCAAATTTCCAGCTTCTCAAGTGGCGGCACTCAAGTGGCGGTCGAAGTGATCAGAGCGCAATTTTCCAGCATTTTCCCTCGACGCTCGACATGAAAATGAAAACACTTTTACTCGAGTCGAGTCGTTCGCGCGCGGAATTCATGTCAAGCGTTTGCCTGCGAAATTCCTAAACTACGTAAAACGGCACAAGTGCCGCACGAAAGTCGAAGAGGCAAAAATGCCAAAGTGGCACTTTGTGACGTTATTGTGCACGGCGGCACTTGTTGTTGGCGCTGGCCTCGGCGCGGAAAGTGTGCTGCGATCGCAATTGCACTGCGCGAGTGCAGTGCAGTCGGTCGCTGGGAGCGCACAATGGACAGCAGTTGTGCGCAGTCAGTGTGGCACTTTCTTTCTTTCTGTCTGTCTGTCTTGTTCGCCAGACCCGGCAATTGATGCCGTCGAATGCTCTTGGGGCCGCTTCAAGTTCACAGCCGTTTAGTGCGCAAATGGTGCAGCAGACACTGGCAAACGCAAATTGGGCAACGACACCGGCCGCTGCCAATGCTGACAGCAAACAATAAACAACTTAATTCAATTTCGAATTATGCTCGGCCGGGTGTCAGTCGCAATCGGCGGCCATGCCATTAGTTAAGGTTGTGCTGGGCCGGCTGCAATGGGCGGTCGCGGCTAAACGCCCGCAGGCCGTCGAAAGTTGCAGTCACTTTCTGGAGCGTTCTACCATGCAATTCGGGGGTATTTAAGTAGTCAGTCAGTCAGCGCCAGAGCAAAGCGAGCAGAATGAGCGCAACGAGATAGAATCGATGCAGCACTTTCTATGTCAATATTCGGACTGTAGATGTGAACAGTTTTCAGAAGTAGGGATCATGTTAACTCATGAACCTAACAGAAGTACTGGCATTGTGTCATCTGGAATACAAAATAGTTTAGTATGGACACATTACCAAGAAATTATTCTGTCATATAAAAAATACAAAAGCAATCACAATGGTCCATAACAATGAGTCCGTCTCTGCCTCCAAGTAGAAGAGCGGTCGGCACCCGGACATGCAAATGTCAGGGACCATAAGGAAGTAAAATGAAAGTATTTGTAAACTTTTTAAACCTGGTTCGAACACCTGGTTCATTAAACCTTAACCAATGTCAGGGAGAATAAGGAACTGAAAAGAAAAGATTTTTAAATTTTTTAGAGCTGGTTCGAACACATCATTCATTAAACCTTTGTGGAATTTGTGGTATGACAACGAGGCCTAAGTGTGTCTCTTACAGCTACTACAACCTACCTGCCTACTGATCTTACTTACTGACGTACTTACTTACTTACTACTTACTTACTTACTTACTTACTTACTTACTTACTTACTTACTTACTTGCTTACTTACTTACTTACTTACTTACTTACTTACTTACTTACTTACTTACTTGCTTACTTACTTACTTACTTGCTTACTTACTTACTTACTTACTTACTTATTTACTTATTTACCTACTTACTTACTTACTTACTTACTTACTTACTTACTAACTTACGATCTACTTACTTACTTACGATCTATGATACTTACTTACTTACGATCTACTTTCTTACTTACGATCTACTTACTTACTTACTGCCATCTAACTAGAATACTAAATAGTTTTGTATGGAAAATTAATGAAAACCCTGCTTAGAGAAATTCTTATTCAAAAAATGTGTTATAAGGAGATCCAAAATGCATGAGAGTTTAATTTTCAGCTGCAAAATTTGTTCGCTGTTGAAATAAAGATCAAAATACACCTAAAGTAGAACGAAATGTTTGTGTTCTGGAAATCAATTCGAAAAAGTTATTAGTTGGATCACTAACAGCATTTCTGCTATACTTAATTTCTTAAATTTATAGGTTAGTTTTTTGACCCATTCTTACATTCAAACATACATCTATCCGATCATCCGGTGTCCATCAATGCTATGAAATTAAACTTAGAACCAAGAAGCAAAGTTTTTAGGAACTCTTAAGGCATCTACACAGAAATTATTGACCACTTTGAGGTGAAAATTTTTGAGCCAATGACTAAAGACTTGAAGTATTTTTTAATACTGGAAAAATCAATCACGCTTACAACATTCCAAGGTTTGTAACATTCCAATGACAGTAAGGAAATTTTAGCTCTGCCTCACATTGAACAGACTTACCAACCCTCAGCTCAGCTCTCTTCTGTTATGTTCTGTGTAAGTGTCATTAAGCAGTCGCGACTTTCAATAAGAATATTTAGTTGGATTAGTTTTCAATGTTTTCAAAGAACTTCTAAAACATAAATCATGAAAACCTTTAAATCATATGTTACCATACAAAGTAGCCAGCAATTTTATAAAACCCGCATGTCACTTGGCATTTCTTCCTTTACATCGCCGACATTTAATAATATTTGATTAGGGAAATTTATATACTGGAATGAAGTAAAATGTCATAATTTTATATTGCATGCTGTGTTGTTGCTTTCAGCTGCAGCAAAGTCATCATTAAACCCACCAACATAAACAACAGACTCCGACCGGCACAGGTGTCTGCCGGTCTGTTTATGTATATCCGCCGACTGTGTGCGCACTGCCTACGCGAACGGCGTACAGCAAATCGTTAGAAGCGTGCCACAGTCGCAGGACACACCGTTGTACGCAGCGCGCTGACTGACTGCCCATGAATGCGGCTGCGTGCAACATATTCCGCTACATGTGTCCTAACTGTTGCCGTTGTTTCCTATCGGCCCAGCTTTCAGTGCAACTAACAACAACAACAACAACAACAACGATAACAACAATAATAACAACAATGCAACATGAAATTCCTTAGCCAATTGCAGTTGCCTGTACGCGGTGTGTGTCCGTCCGTGTGGCTGCTGCTCGGAATCTGGCCGTCCGCCGGTTCGTTCGTATGCGTTGTGGCAGCGGCAGCAGTGGCCTTGTCATTAAATACAGCAAAATGATCTACACACACATGCATCAAGATCAAATTGCATTTTTTTGCCATCATATTTATTAGCCATGCCGAGCTGCGGCACAAACCGGCGCATTACCCAGACCAGACCAGACCGTTGCCAGTGTCCGGCAGCCGGTGCGCGGCCTGCTGTTCTTCTTGTTCTTGTTCTTGTTTTTATGACCAGCGGACATGTTCACATGTTGAAGGCGAAAATGCTAACAACAAAACACATTAAATAGCAACAAACCAAAAAAAACAACATATTAAAAGTGGTTAAAGAGGGAATAAAATACGAGCGCACCTTCCGTGGCAGCAAGTTGCCAGTTGTTGTTGTTGTTGTTATTAATATTGTTGCTATTTCTGTTGTTGTTGTTGTTGTTGTCGTCATTGCGCTTGCAGCCGTAACTATTCTGCACCTAACATCGAATGTCGTTAAGTAATTCGGTTTGTTGTTGGTGCGGTCATCACTTCCTCCTCCCAAAGTCGATGATTTATTTTGTTGAATTCAATCGAAGGTGAATTGCAATTTCTGTTCTTCTAAATGGCTGCAAGTCGTGATTATATTTAAAAGTATGATTTTTTAAAGACTATGCCGAGGCGTTGCGTTATATAGACTGAACTATATACACTGTGAGCGAGAATTTGTAATGTAAAAATAGATCCAATTCTTGAGGAGAATCGACTTGTCAATGTTTGTCCGTTTGTCAATCGGCTGGTTTGTATAAAAACTGCAAAAAAACGCCATATTCTAACGAGGCTAAGTATTTTTTATATTTTTTTAGTTTTGTATCCCCTTCAAAATTTTCAAGTCCTTTTAAAAGGACAAAGGATGTAGAAATGAAAAACTGAGTACGCAGTATAACTATATTTGGTCTCTAGTTTCACGCACATATGGATTTTTCCCGGTGTGAAAATTGCTGTCGCACGGTGTAATACATCAATACACCTATTTCTATATGTTTAGTACATAACAATTTTTTATATAGAAGCTGATCATATATTTATTTTAGAATTAAACATGTAATGTTCACAACAGAAAAAGAAAAATTGATCTGTTCCTCGGTCTGTCAATTTGATTTTTGTTTGTTCGTTTCGTCAGGCCGTGTACAACCCACTAAGAGCACAATAGCACTAATCCAATATAATAAAACATCTGTATCAAGATTTAACTGGGGTTCCAACAAAGAACTTGTTATAGAATGTGTTTGGTCCGCACACTTTTGAGTAGAGTTGCCATATAAAAGTATGTTACCACCTATAAAAATGTTTCAATTAATCAGAACAATCTGAACATATGGATATATGGAACTGGGCATATAGAAATGAACATGTTTGGGACGCCATAGGATAAGCCATTGCATTCCATTCTATTTTATACTGACTTAACTAACCATAACAACCCCTAAGTGGGTTACGGTTTGCCGCAAATGTTCTTTCCAGTTCTCCAGTTGGTAACACCAAAAGATGATAGGGCGACTTTGATCCATCCGGAAACACAGTGGTCCTCTTTGCCGTCGACCACCAACTACCGCGTAAAACTGCAAATCGTCGTATAGACCAGTGTTGCCAGATCAGGAGATTTCCTCCTAGATTTAGAAGATTCTTGGCCTTGTAGGAGAAGGAGATGGTAATACATTTGACATCATTTGTGGCACGAAGCCTTGAATATTGAAAGCTAAAACGTGTAATTTGTTTTAGTTAAATTTTGTTGCTTTAAAGTGTATAAAATATGCAATGAATGAAGAAAGTTTACAAAAGCGAATTTCATACCCATATAATTTTTTTATGTTTGGCTTGTGTTAAGTTGTTGTTAAACTGAAACAGAATGAATAAAAAGGATGCAATAAAAAATAAATAAATATATTTTAATTTTCTTATGACAAGTTTAATTCTTTGGTATATAATGACAAAAGTTATTCAAATTTTTGTATGAGATCTTTTAATTTTTGCGAGGAAATTTCAGATTAAGGAGAAAGTCATTTCAGGTATTTGGCAACACTGGTATAGACACTACAAGTTGTAAGTCAATCAAAAGCAATTAAAATGCTTCTACTAGTTAATCTCAAATCTTTTCCACCAAAGCACCCTTCTAGGGTTAAGCTGAATAGTCGTCACGCTCATTGTCCATCAACACCTGACTACGAGTAACAGACAATGAAGTAAAGTGTTGTCAACAGCAGACAAGCGACAACAGCAGCAGACCAGCAACTAGCGGAGCACCGCATATGGTCAACTAATTTATTCGAGCGTTTTGTCTGTTACAATTAACTTAATTGACTTTTTATTGCGCATTATGGCGATGATCTGCACTGCTCATTGCTCATCACTGCTGCACTCGAAGCTCGGCTCGAAGACAAACGATTAATTTACTCATTAGGCCATCTGCGGCGCAAGAATTTAGCGCAGACATTTCGCCGCCCCGATCGCACAACTTTGCCATTGCAACATTCAAATAAAAATTCCTGTAGTCCAAGACCGCCGCAAAGCCGTTTGATTCTGCGAAGCAGCACATAAATGGCTCATTGTTGATTGGGGTGGCCTACATATAAAACACACACACACACACATATGCACACATAAGTATATATGAAATCAGTGTAAATTCCCACGGGGAATTGTGGCGCATTGAATGAAAAGCAGAAATTCCGCTGCTGCTGCTGTCACAGTCGAACCTGTTGGAACGGTGGGTGCCCAGCATAATAACCGTTATTGGTCAAATGGCTATGCTGGGCATTGTTGTGTGCGTTGACAGTTGTGAGGGGCCAAAGTGTCAGAACTGACAAATGAAAATGCAAATTAAACAAAACTGCAGCAAGAGTGCAATTTTTTGGTTTGTTTGATTTTCAGTAACAAATATATTTATACATAAATATAAATATATATATATATATGTACATATATAAACAAATGTTTGTTAAACCTGACCCATTAAAACCTGACCCCAGAAAGGCTTGTGCGATTTCCATAAAATTTTACACAATCTTATTAATTGACCTAATCAAGAAAAAAAATCAAGCAAAAAATTCGTACCATGTTTTTTTTTGTCATGTTTTTCGCAAACATTACACAAATAAACAAAATCAAACATTTGCAGAAAATAAAATGTGCCAATAAAATATCAGCTGCTTGAATTTTGACATTTTCACGCGTTGCGTTGTATGAAAATTGGCAGTGTTTAGGCCCAACGTTGCATTCGCGCAACACAAAACTTAAAGCATATTTTTTGTTTAAAAAATAAAAAAAAAATTTTCAAAACTTTTTTTTAAATAGTTTAGCATTGCAAAATGCAGTCCACTAAGGGATTTTGATAGGTTTGAAGATTAAGTATTTTTGATTGAATTTCAAAAATTCCCCAAAAAAAACCTTTGACTTGGATCGAAAAAAACGTATGATTATTTAAATAATTTTGAAATTTGAGTATGGCAGAATCTAAAACGATCAATTCTAATCCAATTCTACCCATTTTCAAGTCGTATGTCTTTATGAATTACTTAATATAGCGAAATTCCCAAACGTTGCGCAAACGCAACGCTCAGGGCTTAATGGGTTAATGGCGCATGCAAATCTGAAAAAAACAAAGCGCACACTTGAAAATAAGCGCGCAAACAAAACACTTTATACAGGTTTAGACTGTTTTTTGTTGTTAAAAAATTGTAAATTTTTGGCCATTGTCAAACTTGTGAATATAAACAAAAGTGTTGGAGTAATGGGAGCTTCAAATATTTTGTCTAATACATTTAAAAAAGCGGTAAAAAAGCGATAAGCGGTTCTCAACATGGCCTATGGAATTTTCTCAAACAACCTAACGAAGCACGTGATCGAGAACGACTACTAATAGATAGTTTTTCTATACGTCAAAATCTTTTAAAACCCAAACAAAATTTACCCCTTTCATCTGTTCATACTTAGATTTGATTTTTTAATATCCCTGAAGAACTCAACACACAGCTGACGAAACTTTGGCGAAGTGAGGTTATGAAGTGAGGTTAAGTTTCTCACTTTTCATACTTTTCAGTTTTCTTTTTAACATTTGAAACAACAAAATGGATAACCCTTTAGTAATGACAATTGTTGTCAACACTATTGGCAATGGTTGCTCGGTGTTCGTTTGCTCCGTTGTTGTCGATGGCCAAACAATTTCAAATGTCAGCTGCATAAAATGTGACATATCGACGCAGCGCTGGAAAGTGTCAAAGCGCCGGACACTTTTGTCCCAATTTCGCCACCGAGATACGCTGTACGACTATGTCAGTGCAATACAGTGAGTGTATGTGTGTGTGTATGTGTGTGCGTTCGAGGGTGATGCAGCGCCTGCAACACAACACCGACCACTGAAATTTCAAGCGCAAACAATGCGCCAGCGTCCAAGTCACCAACGTGGCCGTTGCCATTTTTGGTGCGGCAACAATCACATTTGCGAAATTGGCATTTGGCTGGTTGGCGCGTTGTACCGTTGACCATTGCAATGACAGGCAATGAAAACGTCGTCGGCGCACAATGCGGGTGCAAGTGCGAGTGTGATTTTGTTGTTTGCATTTATTATTGTGCGCTGTGTGGTTTTTGTTGTTGCTGCGAGAAAAAGTGTTTCGAGAGAAATCTTTTTATCAATCGGAGATTTTGTCGAAATCGAAAAATTTCGTACATTTTTTTATTTTGATTATCATAAAAACAACTGATTGGCTCTGACAATTGGCAAGAATTTTAAATTTTTCGCTACTGTTCGACACAAACAAATAAAAACAACTCCAACTAAACTCATTTTGTATGCAGCGGACGAATGAAGCCACAACGATCACAACAGCAAAAATAAATAACGACCGCGAATTCAACACTTTGGCATGTCAAATCAAAACAGTCAGATGGAATGACAGACAGAGAAGCGTGCAAAAAGACAGTAAGAGGTTTTATTATGCAAATGCGTTGGCTATAAATCTAAGAAGAAATAATGGCAGTCGATGCAAATTTTCAATTTACTGTTAAATATTTTTAAAGAAATTAAGTGAAATCAATGGCGCACTTTAGAAATGGTGAACATTTCGCGAACATTTTGAGAAACTTGGAAAATTTGGTGAGCTATAGAAGTAGAAAGTAAAAAGACGTCAAACCCAAGATCAAAGTTCGCTCAAAGTTAACGATTGTTTTCAAGGTTAAGTGTGGTGTTGTTGAAGTAGGTTAGTTAGGTGAGTTAAGTTGGGTAAAGTTAGGTTAGGTACAGTCGAACCTAACACAATTATTGACCATAGGCTATGCTGTGCATTGTTGTGTGCGCTTATAATTGTAAGAGGCAAAAGTGTCAGAACTCTCGAATAAAAATGTAAATCAACCAAAAATGTTAGGTTAGGTTGGGTAAGCTTAGGTTAGAGTAAATCGGGTTGAGTTACGTTAGGTTGATTAGGATTATATAAGGTTGCACAAATGGTTACATTTCAATATTGCCTTAACCCTTTCAATACTGCGGGGATATATAAATCCCAGATAATGTTCAAAAATTACTGGTGCGAAAAGTATTCGCTTTTAAAGTCCTGGGATGGGACTAAACAGTAGTCTGTAGTCAGTACTTCACAACACGTGTTTTGGTTAGCATAACCTAACTAATTCATACTTGGTATACGTTTAGAAGTGTCAGCGTGCTCTTTGTGCATAAAAAAAAAATCTGAAATTATGTAAACATGTTCTTTTACTTATTTACAGCACATTTAGTTCAATTATACAGAAATATCTTCACGGGCCAAAAGTCGTATTGAAAGGGTTAAAATTTGCAATTTCCAAACGATGTTGGAAAAGAAATTTTAGTGCTAAAATCTAAATAGCATAGAAAATTTGACATAGAATTTGCCACTTCAAATATTTGGAACCCTAACTAACATAAAATAAGACTAAAAAAAGTACGAAATATTGGTTTCTGGATTTCAAATGATGTTGAAAAGGAAATTTGAGTACTAAAACCAAACACCATAATTTCGTCATAGAATTCACAACTCCAAGTATTTGCAAACCCAACCTAAAAAAATATTGAAAAAGTGCGGAATATATGTTCGTGGATTTCAAATGATATTGAAGTGCAATACTAAAATTTGCACTTCAATATAAAAAAAAACCTAAAATCTAAATGGCACAGAAATAATGGTATTAAAACTGGAATTCTTAACTACGTATTTTTAATCCTAATAAAAATCTGGGAAATTTTCAGATATGCATTAAATAATTTTTTAAGAGTGTATCCAACATATTGTAATTAGTTACAGTTCATGGAAGTAAAAATTTCAAGTAAGGAAACTAGAACTTTTGGTGTTTTTGAACCTAAACAGTATTGAAAAAAGTGCAAAGCAATACTTTTTTATAAAAAAAATAAGAAAACGTTTAATGATTTTTTAGGGCTGCAATTAGTTGTTGAACCTTGAACATCCAAATTAAAGTTCAACTGTAAAAAAATTACATATTTGAAAATCTCCCTATGTTAGCTTTTGATTTTACACTATTATTTTCTTTATGTATTTCCAAACTTAACTAACCTAAAAATATACTGAAAATAGTTCGGAACATTTGTTTGTGGATTTCAAACAATATGGAAGTGCAAACTTTAGTACTACAACCTAAATAACATAGAAATTTGTCCATGAAATGCTTAACTTCAGATATTTGCAAACTTAACTAACCTAAAAAATACAAACAAAAATTAAGAATAATTATATTTATTTTTATTTTTTTATTTAATAGTTAGTTTTAATTATTGGAAACAAAAAATTCAAGTAAGAAAGCTGGAACTTCTAACTTTTAATATTTTCAAACCTAACTAACCTAACAAATATTGAAAAATGTGGTGAATATTGTTTTCTATTTGATAAAAAAAAACTTCAAATTATATTTTTAAAAGTATATCATTTGAATCATAGTTAGATGTAATAGTTAGTTATTTAATTCTAAAATTCCAAGTTCAAAGAAGCTGTAAAAAAATTATAGCATCTCCCTAAGTTAGCTCCAGATTAACAGTTTTTCTTTTTGTTAACAAACACTAAAATGAATCATCACATTCATTCAAGATGCCACCTCCTCCCTCTCTACAATGCAGCAACTGAACTTGTGTTCTGTCAGACATACAATACGCGTCCGCATCTTCTAACCGCCTTCTAACCATAACCACCATTAATTAACACATTTTTCTGCGCGTAAAATTCAAAACGCATAACATGACCAAACAATATGGCACGCCGCGTTGCGATCTGGCCAATCTGGGCGTCGTTTGCATTCTCGTCGTGCCTGTCATGACGCGCAACTGCACGTCACTTTCGGAGACAGCGCGCCGCAAGTCAACGCCACGCAGCGACAGCATCATCGGACGCAATTAAAGCAACAGCAACATGGCCAGTTGGCCATATCGAAGAGCGCTGAAAAACGCCAAGTCACCGGCCGACTGGCTAAGCGCTAATGAGTAGCGACATTTTACATGGGCGTGCAAAAAGTGCGGGAGGCGGCGGTGCAGTATCAGACGCACACGACCACACTCCGATACGGCGCGCAGAGCGCGCTCAGCTGACATAAAAGGACCGAACGCACAACACAACTGTGCAGACAGCAGACATTCAATTGCAGATTATGAGTTAATTTACAGACTTAAAGCGACGCAAGACGAGACGATCTTTGCGGCATAACATGTGTTAACAAGCGGATCAGCCAGCAGCCGGTGCAGCCAGCAGCCGATGCAGCAAGTAGCGTAATAATCGCCAACTACGGCTCAGGATTTTTCGCACTTTACTTTAATGAGTTATTGCGGTGCAGCGGCGGCAGCAGCGACGATGGCTATGCACACTTTGCGGCGCGGACAGTGGCCACTAGCAGCGGATTGGTTTGTTGCAGCTGCCTCGGTGGGATTTTTTACAATTTTACTATTTCCTTGCAGCGATGCAGTCATGCAAGCGACAATAATCACTGCTACCACTGCTGCCGTTTCCTACAATGTCACTGCAGGCACTGCACAAACACACATCTGGTTGCTTGCGAAAAGAGGCGGCATCGACTGTCGCCGTTTTAAATTAGTTTATGAACCAGTTGGAAATATCACAAAGCTGATCGAACGTAGCAACTATTTGCTTATATGAAACGCATACACATACATATGAAGATGCAGATTTTATATATGTTCATACATATGTATATGCATTATAAACTACATCAGCTGGAGCAACCTGTGGTATCACAATGGGCCCATTTCGCGGCCTAAGTGTGTCTTTCGGCAAGTCCCATGTCCAGACAGCCACCTTAACCTAACTTAACCTAACCTAAAACACAACATAAGCCTGCGGTAAATGCCTCGGAATGCGATGCCAAGTGAATCTGTATAGCCAACAAATTGACTTGCAAAGCTGCCAAGCTGCAAATCCTGAATCATATCCACTGCATCAGAGACGAAAATTTAGTTAGTGTCATCCTTTGTCATCGTTCTTAAAGTCAAATTAATCTTTATAGGGAAAAATTTTCTCCGAGAAGCCGCTGAGCTCTAAATCAGGAATCCATTCCACTGAAATATTCAAATAGAGAGGAGAAAGTTAAAGTAAGTAAAGCTAAGTTAAAGTAAAATAAAATCGACTTCAAAAGCATAGAGTTTTTCAAAAAGTCTCGTGGCATCAAATATTTCAGCATAATGTGTTCTGGCAATTCATGAGTTTTACACTTTCAGTGACAGTTCCAATTAACTACTTCGAATTAAAATTGTATGCATAGCATACAAAGGACTTGAATAGTGGGTCTCTGCTTCTTTTTCTTCTTCTGCTTCTCTTTCTTTTTAATACTTATAATACTTATTGAACTATATACGACGTTTTTCTATCAGAATGAGCGTTCAACTTTTTACAAGTTTATGGAAATACCCAATTTGCTCCACAAATATCAATTGACAACAATTAAAAGTAAAATTGCCTACAACGAAATGCATTTTCTTTATTTATTTATTTTTTTTTTGGGATTTGAAAGGGTTGGCGTCGCCGAAAGCGAACAAAATGCCAGGTTCTTCGTCGAATTTACGCTATACGATGCGTATCGTTATATTTGTTGCATTTACTTGTTAGTAAAATTTATGAACATGAAAACTGTAAGGAACTAGAAGTGTGTTGAAATTAATTTGTTCGTTCTAGGGTTACCATTTAATGTCAATTTCATCATAGAATTGAATAAGTTGAGATACTTTACTATGGTCATAAGACCGAAAAATGTCACCGAAGCTAGAAGCAGCTTGGAATATGCTAAATTTGCGTCTTATGCTATCACGAAGCCTACAGAAAAAGGTTTGATGTGTGTACGTGTCAATCTCACCACATTCGCATAAGTTTGAATTTACTGCTCTGAAACGAAAAAGATAAGCGTTATCATAGGTGTGGCCGGTAAGAATCCTATTGATGATTTTGATGTGTTTCGCACTAAGTGTAGAGTTATGAAACCAAGGTCTTGATTGTTTCATTGGAAAGATCTCTGCAAAGAGATTTGGCTTGTCATGGGAAAAAAGCTGGAACTCATCATACCAATGTTTATAGATTTGGTGCTTAATAACCTTTAGAGCCTCATCAGTGGTGAGCTCAGGATTTATTATAGTACTACCATTGTTGGCATTTTTCGCCACTCTGTCTGCCCATTCATTGGCTGAGATACCTACATGACTCGGTGTCCAGACTAGGTGTACCGCAGAAAGACTGGAGCAATTTAATTTGTTGTGCACTTGGGCTACTATGTAATTCTTGGTCGTGCTTTTCGCCAGTAATTTGCACGCAATTAGGCTGTCTGTGAAAATGACAATTTTGTCATACTGTTCTTGCATAGCGAGGTCTATAGCTATATTTATTGCACAGAGCTCTCCAAAGCTGGAAGATGTAGAGCACTCAATTTTGAAGGAATGTTCTGAATTGTTATGCAGGTTCACTATTCCACAGCCTGTTGATTCTTCGCAGACCGAAGCATCTGTGGCAAATATTGAGAAACCCTGGCTTTTGTAGTCATTAATGATGCAAGCATAAGTTGCCTTGATGGCTGCTGCAGAGATATTTGTTTTCCTCTCGGGAAGTGTGTTAACTTTGACTATCAGCCTTGAGTACGGTTCAAATTGGTGATCAGTGTTCAGTTTTAAAAATACATCTTTAAATGTGTTGTATGTAACACTATAACTTGATTTAATATTGCTGTTTAACATAACTGAATTGAAAAGACCAGGGTTTGATGCTTTGATCTTGGTAAGCTCTTTGGCTGTAAGCCATTGAGCTCTTTCGTGAGGGGGAAGTTCGTTTGCTACAGCATAGATTAATGGCACTGGCGTGGAGGGTGAGAGCCCTAAGCCTCTTCGTAGGAAAATATTCTGAAAGGCCCTTATTTTTTTATCAACAGTTTTAGTACTATTTGCAGCAGAGGTTCTGCAGTATTCGATTTTCGATCTGACTAGTGCTTTATACAAGTTAAGAGCCACCTTAGGATGCAGCCCAGCTTTAACAGAAGTGATCATTTTGAACAAATTGATATTTTTGTCGGAGTCCCTGAGAGCGGTTGAATAATGCTCCTGCAGCGACAGAGAGGCACTGATGTGCCGCCCCAGAAATTTGATAGAAAAAACCTGCTGGATGGCTTGGGCGTTGAAACTTAGGTTGATCACCCTTGATTTGTTTTTGTTTATGCACATGATCTTGGTTTTCTCTACATTGAAGCTCAGATTTAGTTCACAACACTGTTGGCCAAACTTGTTTATCTTATTTTGGAGATTGTCCTTTGCTACATCTATGTCTGGATGGTGCGAGACGATTATAAAATCATCAGCAAATTGATACAAAGTGGTGCTTGAGTCATTAATTTCATGTAATTTGGCAGTGTATATGTTGAATAGAGTTGGTGACAGACAGCTGCCCTGTGGGAGCCCGTCCCTTATTTCTACTGTTTCATTGTTCAATTTTAGGTATCTTAGGGCAAGAACGTTTACCATCCATTCAATGTAATTGACATCCACCTGAAGCTGTTCAAGCTGAGATTTTAATTTTACCAGACTGACGCAATTGTATGCGTTGCTGATATCGATGCTACAGATAATAATTTTGCATCCTGTTTGCTTCTGGACTGCGACCTCGTGCAGAAACTGATTTATGCACATTGCCGCTGATTTTGATTTTCTATATGCAAAAGACCTTCCTGGGAGAAGTTGATTGGATTCAAGAAAGGACGTCAACCTGCTTTTTATGCAAAGGTTTATGCATTTCAGCAGCATCGAGATCAAGGAAATTGGTCTGAAGTTTTGATAATCGTTAAGATTCTTATCTTTTTTGGGAATCGGAACTACTTTCACTATCCTCCAACTATCAGGGATTTGGTTTGAAATAAAAATGTCATTTAGAGCAGTAAGTAGCTTGCTGAGAGACAGGTCAGGAAGTGCTTTAATTAGTTTGTAAGTTATCCCATCATGCCCACCCGCAGAGTCTTTTGTTTTGTTGTTTAGGATACCTATCATTTCCTCATAGGAGATGGTGAGTTCCGTATTGGGGTGGATCTGTCTGTTAATGGTTAGACTGTGAGCAGACGCGGGTACTTGATTTTTAAGCATTTGGAGATATCTGCCATTGTTGTCATTATTCCATGCTGAGCATTGACCCTCCCTATAGTCACCTCTCAGAGCTCTGACAAAGTTCCATGCATCCCTGGTACCTGGATTCCTATTCAATTCATTTATGCGTTCATCAAAGGATTGTTTTTTTGCTTCCTTTACCAGCTTTTTCCATTCCTTTTGTAGATCATCGAGAGCCTTCATATTTTCTGGTGAGGGTGCATAATTGCATTTTTTAAAAGCACATCTGAGTAGCCGATATGGTTTTGATAGCGAGTTATCCCACCAAACTTTTGGCTTCCTTTTGTCGCTCAGTGTGTATGTAGCTGCTTTAATCTCATCCTGTATTTTTTCTTCGATGTTACTTATTGATGGCTCGAAATCTAGGTTTTGTACAGCTGCATACAGTTTCTTTTTAGCTAAAAATGTAATTGCTTTTGACAGAACCATTCCAGCCTCAATGATAATGGGAAAATGGTGACTGCCTCCGAGTCTCATAGTTTCTACCTTCCACGTAAGGTGAATGTTGCTGTTTGTAAATGAGAGATCAAGAACAGAGCCTCTACTTGAGTTTAGATCCTTTTTGAATGTGATGGAACCAGTATTTAAATGCCAGAAATTTGAGCTTTGTGTCAGAAGTCTGAGCTTCTTGCCTCTCGCAGACTCCACTGTGTCACCCCAGAGAGTCGACCGAGCATTAAAATCGCCAAGAATCAAAACATTCTTGTGCCTGTCAAGAAAGTTGAAGACTTTTTCAATTTCATATTGGAAGTCGGCACTTGCCATGCTTGGTTGGAAATATACTGAGCAGATAACTAAGTTTGGTTTTAGGTTAATGGTTTCAGCAATAATGACATCATGGTCAGTTACGAAATTGAGTTTTTTGAACTTAATGGATTTGTTCAGGGCTATGGCCACTCCGCCATAGCCATCACTTCTGTTCTTGGTGATTGTGTTATAATTAATTAGCTTCCTGTGATTTTTCCCATTTCCATCGAAGGTTTCACTAAAACAGCAAATATCAACACTGTTTGTGTGAAGAAAGTATTCTATCGAATCAATATTGGATTTTAATGATTGGCAGTTATACTGTAATATTTTCATTATGTAGAGGAGAAGGATTCATCAACAATAGATTGACAGTCCTTGTTTATTAAATATCTATCAAATTCATCTTTTAGTTTACTTATGTCTTTAATAACAACATTATTGCTACTTCCGGACAGATTGTGGGTTATTTTGAAAAGATGGGACAATAATTTTTCGAGTTGAGAAACTAACCCTTTTTGATATTCCGGCTTGTTAAATACCGGCTCGGCTCTTGGGGACACCCTTGGACTATCTGCGTGAGGTTTGAAGGCCTTTATTGGGTCTCGACTCTTTGGAGTGCTTCGGAGCACCTTGCTAAAAGGTTTCCTTGTCAATCTCCTGTTGACTATAGTGTCAGTATTCACGTCGGCTGTAGTTTCCTTGGCAAGTGGAGGGAAGTTGGTGTCGTCGCACTCTAAAATATCAAATCTGTTGCTACTGACTGGATAATACACTTCCATGACCTCTTTTCTGGACAGTTTTTTGACCGTCTTAATATGATTTATATCATTTTCTCTTTTCCAAATTGGACAGCTGTCTCTGCAAGTCGAATCATGCGCTGTATCGCCACATAGGATACACTTTTTCCTCTGGCATTTCCCTTCTCTACATTCTTGGTCGCCACAAAAAATGCAGCGCTTTTTGGATTTGCACCCTAGTTGCGTGTGGCCAAGTCGTCCACAATTTCTACATTGCCTTAGACTGGGTATGAAGTATTCGACCTTCAGTCTTGTGTAGTCTATAACCACGGCATTAGGAATATCTTTTCCTTGAAAACCGATCTTTACCGTTGTGGTTGGTACGTATGAATTTGTTTCAGAGTCCTTGCGTGTGAACCGCTTCACATAAGTTATTGGACAATTTGCTTCGGTATTATTTTTTATGTACTCTTCGGTATAGAATGTTGGAATCCCACGAACTACTCCATAGGTTTCCATGGAGGATCTGGGGATGAAGGCACGTAGGTTTTTGTTTTGCAGCTTCTTATCGCCTACAAAGAGGTTAGCTGACAGGGCATTTTTAAAGGTCACTTTATATAGAGTTTTTCCCACTGCTTTGATTGAGTCCACGCTTTTAAGATTCATATCCTTAATTTGCCTGTATAGGGTAAGTCCGTTACTAATTTTTTCGTTCTGTAAGGCAGTGCACTTAGATGCATCTACCAGGACAAAACAGTTGCCGTTAAAATCCGGTGGGTATGTCACTACATCATCTCCCTTGGTGACCGGCGTCGGGGAGGAATTTCCTACACTTACATCAAAATCATCGGTAATCATATCGTTTTGAGGAAACTGAGCATCCTCATCAATTGTCCTTTTATTTTGCGCAACTTTCCCTACATGATGGGCCACACCTTTGGTAACACTTACCAATTCCGAGTCTTCCATAGACTTCAGTAGCTCCACATCATCAACCCTTTTAAGCCTCTTCGGCTTCCTGACGCTAGATGAGCTAATGTTGCTCACGAATTCCTCGAAACGGTCCGCCGATGACGCCGCCGCCGTACCCGGCGTCGGTTGCGCCATAGCGGCTGTACTTTTGGCTTTTATGATGGGTGCCAAATCCGCGGTTGAAACACAATTAGAAAAAAAACCCAGGAAATTCCTAAGTAGGTAGTCAGGCAGGCACAGAGTCTAACTGCTTAGTTTAAACACTAGTTTTAGTGACGCTAGAGATTTACGAAGAGCACACAGGCAAGAACGTCCGCACAGCTCGGAGGATAAATCGCGATTGCTTTATTTATTTAGATCACAATAATGTGTTTGGTGGCATATATGCACTGTCCTACTTGGCAGATATAACATATATTGTATATATATAACACAATTTCAAGTGCACTTATCTTTTAATCAAATCAGCTGCATTTCAATAACTTGCAATGCTTTTGCAATTTCTATCAAAAGCACAAATAAACCGTGTCCACACATAAACTCGATAGCATTGAAATGTCATGGCGAGCTTTACAGCACCAACGGGACAATGCCCGACAAAGCGCACGACTCCCCACATGACAATATCAATCGACAATCGCCAATCGGTAATTTTTCGCTATACTGTTTAGCATAATGCAAGCAAATAGTCGCATCAAGTTAAACAATAACGCAACTCATGCGATCGCAACGATTGCAATCAGCAATGCAAGCGGCATTTTTGTCCCTTTGGCTCAGTAGCCACAACACACTCAAAGGGTTCCCTGCAGTTTGATTGTTGTTTCGGTAGTCGTTTCCAAATTTGGCTGGCAACAATTCATAATTTGTTGATATATGCTTTTCGACAGCAATTCAATATTTTCGCCATGCATATTGGCCCTTTCTGTGCTGCTCATTACAGCGACTGCAAAGTTACTTGCCAGGCAGAAGCACTGCCGATGCTCCAGCTACCAGCTACCACCCGACACAGTCGGTCAACTTTCATTTTATTTTTGCCGCCAGCTGTACAACGTTGTCTATGGCAATCTCGCGGCACGTCCAGCCAAACCATGTCATAAATTGTGTCGCGTTTTGCTGCTACTGGTCGCCTGGCATCTTCGATTTCCACAAATAAGGCACCTCTAAGTCAATGCGTTGCGCCAATGCTCAAAAGTTTATGTCAGCAATGCAGCAAATAAAGTGATCGCACACACACACATGACGCTGCCTTTGGCTGCATGGCTGCAATGTGCCAGTAGAATATGGCTGGCAAATTTTTTCCAGTTATCAATAAGGAATTTTTAGCCAAGAAGTTATGAAAAAATTATTTATGAATTTTTCAAATGCAAGCAAATTAAGTTTTAAATAATTTAATGCACCGTTTGCAACTCAAATCGATTAACTCCACTTAATCAAATATTTGTGAGTCTGGAGCAAAGTATTTCATTGAAATTGAAGATTAATAAATTTGTTAAATTAGAAGAAAAGTCACTTAACATTATGAAAGTATGTAAGAGAAATGCACATTTTAATAATAAAAAGTGGCAACCATTATTTTTATAAAAATTTTATAAAAAAAACAAACATTTTATTTTCACATTATTTTTCTTTCGAGTCTGTAATCGCATAACTAAATCTCAAAGGATATTCACACATTTTGCATCTAATAGAAAATCCATTATAAGTTCGACAAAATGTTGTTTGCTTTAAATTTTAATTTCATTTAGGTTCTCAATTTTATTTAACCTCTTTTTATTGAACATGAAATTAAGCTATAGATTATTATTTCGATTTGAGGACATTCTTTCTCTAAACGTTATTCTAAACAAATAAGAATTTAAAATTTGTTTCTTTGTAAACAACAATGGATCTTTTTGTTACAAAAGTCACTGCAGAAGTCATTTTTTAGAGTAAATGAACTAATTTGATCAAATATTTCACATCAGCCTTAATTTTCACATACAATTTGGTTAGATGTGAACTTTATGTTGTTCTTGTTTAAAATCTTTGACATAAATGGGCAAAAAATGCCTACTAGATGACAACTTTCGAATGGTTTTGTCTGAAATTGACCACAAAAATGCATAAAAACTTATAGTAAGTACAATAAAATGATTGCCATAATCTTTAGGTGTTTAAAAAGCAATATTTGTTGTGGTTAAAAGTTTCCTAAATATTGTTTAATGTATTTTATGCAAAGCACAACCTAAAATATAAGTTTTATGCCCAAACCATATTCAAAAAATATTTTAATAATATAAATTTTGTGCATAACATTAACATTACATGATTTCTATGCATAACATGAATTTTAAAAGCAATATCCCACACAAAGTTTAAGAACGACAGTAGACAAGAGTTTCATTATATGAATACAAAATATCTGGTATTACTTAAAAGTTACCAAATTTCCTCATATTACATTAAGAAGTATTAAAATTTACAAACAATAATCATTTTGAGGAACACATTATTTTTTTACAAAAGTTACAATTTAAGTAGTTTTGGGTTAAAACTTGAATTTATGTTAAGTTTAAAAATATTTAAATACTTAAAACTTCCTTCCTTCCTCCACCAATCAGTTCTGATTAGTTTGAGGCATAGGATGCATTAATTCCATGGTTTTGGGGTTCTATTTAAATAATTTGTTGTTTTGTTTTTGTTTTCTTAGTAATAACTCTTCTTGTTTCAAAAATATCACAGCATGTAAGCACCAGGCTTTGAAATTTTTTTTTTTGCAGTTCTTTGTTTCGGACTATCCCAGTTTTTACAAAACCAAATTGAATTTTAAAATAGTTAACAACATAAACGAAAATACATATATTAAAAATAACAATTCAATTAAAATATATGCATAATGGATACAACAATAAATATAATAATAAATTTGAGATCGCGTTTGTGCCCCTATTCCGCATAGAAACCAAATAACGAAGAAAACGAATGAACAAAACGCGTTCAACTCGCTTCTGGGTAAATTTATCGTCTGAACAATTTGTTAACTACATAGATAACATATATCACGCCCTTCTAGGGCAAAGCATAACAACAAAAGTACAATTTCTAAAACTACAACAAATCATGGAAGCTTCATGTCGACACTTGGTTCTTTAATTAACTTTTGTACACAAGAAAATTTGGGATGTTTTTTATCCTGCAATAAATTAAACATCACGTTCTCGTATGTGGTCATGACACAGCCGTAGTGTTGCATTCGACTAAATGCCATGTTACGGTCCTGATTCGTCCGCGAGCAACAGCAGTCGACCACCACGAAAACATTGATGTCCTTGTCTATAAGATCCACTGCAGTTTGTTCAACGCAAACGTGAGCCTGTTCACAAGTGGTCGAGAATGAAACATATTTTCCATTATTGATTCACTCTCGAATATTACGCTTACCTCCAGGCCGAAGAGTACCACATCACGGGGTTTTTTACCAAAAATCTCTTCCATTTTGCACTCCACCTCCGGTACGACCATGCTGAATCGCGTCTTCGGCACTACACAGCAGGCGTTGCAGATGTCCAGCTCCTTTACGGTGTGGCCCAACTTTTCCGGATATTGTTCGGTGACAAAGAGCGGCACTTCGAACTCCTTGGACGTGCACACCTGCGCCGAGAAAGCATGTCTTAATAAGATTTGTTTGGACAAAGACATTAATAGCATTGAACGAATGGAACTGTTGTTGCGGCAGACGGTTGCTTAGACGAAAAATGTACAAAATAAAAATATGATCTCACCAGATTGCAAGCGTTCTTGAGTAGCCCTGCAAAAAGTGGCATTGCAGGCCGAAATTTCTCTTGCACGTCACAGAGAAACATTGCAGTCTTCTTCGGGTCCAGAAGACGCAAACGATTCTTATTCACCAGCTTGGACATTACTTGGCACGGCTTGTTCCAATAATCATTCAAGAATTCTGAATAATATTTTCTAGACAAATTTCAACTCTTGTTTGATTGTCAGAAATCTCGACCAGCTGTTGCTGTGATTGCCATTCTCACATTTCCATTCACAATAGACATTGCGCGGATAACAGTTCACAATGCGTTTTCTATGAGCAGACAACTTGTTGAGACACAAACTTACTGGCAACATATATCCAAATAGTTTACAATTATAGATTTCTCACAAACTGTTAAAACTTTATTAAAACCGATCCACATGATATAACAAAATATTGTCTACAAATGCTGATTAGCGCAATTTTGCAGTGCTACCAACTGCTAGTGCCCAGCTGAACGAGACAGCAATTCCTATTCCATGCCAGTTTCCCATATATACACACACTTGCACAGCTATGGTGAACTAATTTCCGTAATGCTGCCACCTAAGCACTATTTTTATGAAAGCAACAAATTTAGTCATAAAATTCAATTTACTACGCACTTTTCGCCACATCCTACAATAAATCAATTATACATGCAAACCTAACTATTACGTGTTATTAAAAGCCAGAATCAGTGTTACTCGTTGGGACTACTTCTGCTTGACCCCCAAAACTGCCGTAATCTGGCAGCTCTCGAAGTCTGCCACAACGGCACGGAGACGAACGGCGACTGAAAAAACGTTCCTCAAGAAAATATTCATTTTTTGTGGATAAGCGCATAGTTTTTAAACTAAACCCTTAAATTTCGACGCAGTGTAACTCGTACGATGCACGCAAGCTAAAAGTGATAAAAACATAGTGCAGTTTTGCCCGTGAAACGTTTAAAAATAAGTAAGGATAAAAGTGCCCACCGCAGTTCCTCGACAGGTCGCGTAGTATCTGCGCGTGTGTGTGTGTGTGTCGTGTGCAGATCAAAAATCGACTAAAAGACAAAAAGCAAAGTAAGAAAACACAAATCACGATGAAAACAATCAGCAGCCCCTCAGTGTGAATTCAGCGCCTAAATGCCCGCAGATCACATGCCGCTAAAACCAATCAAATGCTACTAATGCAAAAATCGCCCATAAAATTTTGTGGTAATCTCTTGCGAAAAAGTGAAATTTCCAAGCAACAGCAGCGCTGAAGAAATAGCACAAGAGCAAAAAAATACACTTATTTGTGTCGTTTGCTTTGCTTTTTTCTTCTCTACCACAGAAAGGTATGCGAAAACGAGATCGAACGCGCCGAGTGGAAGGTAGCCATCTCCCTCGATGCTCTGTAAAGTGCTGAAACAGCAAACGAGAAGCAATATCAAGCGAAGTGTGTCTATTGTGAATCTGTGCGAATGGTGTGTAGAGATTTTCACCACGCTCTTTAAAATCGCCACCAAAAAAATCTGACATTTACACCACAATTTTCCATTGTTGGCCTGCGTCGACAGCGGCGCTTGCGAGATTGCCCCAACAATAAAATTTGGCAAAAGAAAACGTGCAATTGCATTAAACTAATTTCGAAACAGGTGCAAGAAGTCAAGAGCAAAGTGCAGTGTTTACAGATACAGTGAGCGAGTGCGCGAGAAAAGATGCGGAAGAAACGGAATTCTTCAACTCTGGTGAAGTCGGTGTTGCTGTTGCGTTTGCGTTCGTTGTTTTCGTAGGCTGTGTGCCGTCTCACGGTCTCGTGTTTTCGTGGTTCTCCCTTGCACGCTGCTTCCTCATCGCTTATGAGGTTTTCGCATGCTCATCCCCAAGCGTTCGGCCGCTGCTCCTACGCTGCACGTCGTCCCCCTCAAGCAAACAAATAATTAAGAAAAAAGTTAAAAACATCCCAGTGTAATTTGTATGAAATTGTGAAATTGCATGCTTTCGTCGTCGTATATATTCGTAATAGAAAAAGAGGCAACAGAAACAAATGAACCCTCCTTCCACATGAAGCTACCCAGGCACTTGCAGCACAGTTCGACGTCGTTTTTCCACTAAACGGAATCAAAAGAATTGCCAATGAGTCGACGACAGTCATTGGATCGACCAGGTGAGTGAAAATGAAGACGCAACGAAATGTGTGTGTGAGGAAAATGCCCATGCTTTGGCTGTTTGGAAAACGCATTCGTACGTGCCAAAAATAGTCGAATACCCACCACACTTAATCACCGTGCCGAGCGCAATTCACCACAGCAGCTGCAGCTGTTGTCTTTTTCCGACCTTTGAATGTTTTGAAGATTTTCTATGGTATTGCTGCGTTTTGCTTCGCTGAAGCAGCAGAGAATTGATGAATTTCTCAAATGAAGTGTGGTGAATTTTCTGAGAAGATAAAACACAAAGTAAACAGTGCTGCCATGCGATGCAATTCTGAATGTATGTAGTGGGGGGAAACATGATTGGCTCGGCAAAGTGGCAGCAGGTAAGTTTTTGGCCATTCGCTAAGAACCAGCCAGAGGAATTTCGTCAAATTTTTGTGATGAATAAAATGGCTAGAAGGAGCCATGTATAACGCCTTCAAATTGTGACTGTCACAAGCTTTGACTGACCACCAAAATACGGCTGCAAATCTTTGATAAGTTGGAGCAAGTTGAGTTGTAAAACAAACTTAAGAATGTAGTGTGGTAGAATATAATCACAAGTTCCCTCTCTTCCCCCAATATTCTGTCTGTCCATGCAGATACAACGCAATGTTCGCGTTGGTCTTAAACAAAAAAACAATTATTTGAAAGCAAACACATCTATCTTATCAACGTATCATTGATAACCTCCAAAACCCTGTCTGGGTCAACCCGCTAAATTGCACAAAAACCCCTTTTCGCACACTTTTTTTTGGCATTTACCTTAAGCACTGAGAAAGCAACAAATTTGCAATTCAATTTTGCAGAAAAGAGAAAGTGATGCGGACACAGCACAAGCGACGCGCAGACCGTAACATCAGCCCCCGCAACTCCGTCAACAAAAGCCGCAAAACTCGCAGTGGTTAAATGAACTACGCGGGCGGAAGGGTGACATAAACGGTCGCTGCCTTTGTTCCAATGGCCACTTGCCGGCATTCTAGTTCTAGTTGAGGCATTCGCCGGCACGAATTGCGGCTTATAACGTGAAATAAAAGCCGCCAACGTCTGCTGCCAATCAAAGTGATGCCACCGCTCGCCGGACAGCTCCGGCCAGGCAGTGACCAATCGCCAACCGATGGTCAATGGAAAATTAAAATTCCAACGCAGCGTCGGCACCCCACATTGCACATCGATGCAGTTTACGACTGGCCATGATGGCCACGTTTTTACTTTCAATTTTATAGTTGTGCCCGCCGATCTGTTGTAATTCGCAAAGCTGTCCGTAAGACAGAGGAAAATCAATCAGTACGGAAAGAACATTATCGACATCTCGAGCAGTCCAGCCGTTGCCGCATCCTTTGTCTATGCGCTGGCGATTTTCCCCAGTTCCAGCAAATGACATCAGACAGCCGCGCAGACGGCCGGTGGCACACGGGCGGCTAGCTGCGACCGATGTGTATCCGGTGCGCGCAGACGACGGCACCGACTCATAAAATCGACTTCATTTGGTGTTGCTGGCGCTGGGCATTGTTGCTGCCTGTCCAATTGCTTTTCGCTATCCAATTCCCTCGTCTTTTGATTTTCGTCATACCTGTGTGCAGTTGGCGTTGCATCACCAACAACAACAACAGCAACAACAAACGGCCAACACAGTTGGCTCAAACACCGGCAACGCAACGTTATTAATTGTTATTTTTGCTTTTCTGGCGTTTTCCGCATCAGCCGCGGTCGTGTGTCAATGGGCTGCGGGGAGCTCTTGAAAATGGATACATACACATCCGCTTTATCGGATACATAATTTGATTTGTTTTTACGAGGCTTTCGCTTCGCTCTTTGTTGGTGTTTTCAGTTTTTGCGCACAGGTAAACGTCAAAGTTTGCGGTATTAATTGCCGCATTCGATATGTCAACGCTGAGCTTCATCCGGGATAATAAAGAGCTGTCATGGCGGTTGGTGCGAAAAAAATGCTGCCGCTGCAAGTTTGCTTCTTGCCGATTGAGTTCACAGAGAGTTGAGTTCAATGCCGTCCAGCACAATTCGCGACCTTAGCGTTAGTCAATTGATTTCTTGTAAATGTCAGCGCCCACGAAAGATTAACATTGCGCATGCGAAAAGAAGTGATTCGGGTTCAGGTTGAATGTTGCCTGCCTAAAAGTTTCCTAATCACTTGTCATATGCAGGCAATGAGGAAATCATGGAGGTTCCTTATTACTTAATTTTTACCAAAATATTTGTGTTTCAAATATTTCTTAACATAGAAGACAGAAATTAAATTATGAATATTAAGCATACATTTTTTTCCCCCCACAAACTAATTTTGTGTGCCTCGTTTAATTCATGCTTTATTACTTATCTGAATTTTACGACATTTCAATAAGCTAATTACTTACTTTTATTTACTTTTAACTTTTCCAATGCGAGTAAAACTAATCTATTTGAAACTAATTCAGCCCAACATCTCTCAAACATGCTTTAAGCATTTTAAATGCAATCTAAAAAAATAATTCAGCTTCACATTATATTGATTATAAATATACTAGCAGGGCCCCGAGGCTTTGCACGCAAGTTTGAAGTCAATGGGCCCAATAAATCAAGTTTTTTCATATAAAACTTTAACCCGTTTTGCCCCGAATTTCAAAAAACTACCGTCTTAGCAAAAGTTTATTTATTTTTAATGTTCAAATTTCATGTTTGTAACTTTAGCTTCTTGGGCTGGGCGATGATGAATCAGTCAATCAATCATAGATATGATTTGTGTGGGCGGTGCCGAGCTCCTGTTATGCAATGCCCGAACCCATTCTTCCAGTCGAAGGGTGCAACGCAGTTTCATTGATGTGCGACTTACAATTCCAAAGTTACGCAGAAAATTTGAGTCATAAAATGTGTGTCACGCCCCTTGTCTAACGCCCATAAAAATTTACCAGTAGAATGACACATCTATGGGACGACGATATACAAAATTTCAATGCCTACCGACTTAAAATTTCGAAGCTATTCCACATTAAAAATTTCCACATTAAAATCTCGTCCAATACTCTCCCCCCATTCCCCTTATCGATGGGCACGTCTAAATCGTTAGTCTGTGCCAGATGTCATTGATGTGTGACCTGCAGTTCCCAAGTTATTCAAACATTTGGATCGTTTGAAAAGTGCCACGCCCCTTGTCCAACGGTTATGAAAATACCAAATTACCAAACGTTGGCGCTGTACCAAATTTCATTGCTGTCTGACCTATACATCCGAATATATTCAATATTAAAAATGTGGGTTGTATGGGAGGTGCCACGCCCACCAGTTGTGTCGTATTCGTACTATGTTTACCGAGATTTAGTTAACCCTTTCAGTCACAATTGGACATTGTGACTATTGGACTACAGCCCATACAATTCATACAGAACGGGTTTATTTTCATGTCGGAAAGGGTTAAGACGAACATTTTGTGTAAGATTCAGCTCAATCGGCCGTCTAGTTTTTGAGTTTTAGTGTCGTGTGACCAACAAACAAGACATTTATTTTTATATGTATAGAGATATATCTACATTAACGCAACTAACTACTTCGAATCTTTATTATTAAGGCCATTAGTTATTACTCCGAATACTCCTAAACTCAGTTTTAGTTATCCCCTATTACTCATGGATAGCAATTTTCAGAATATAAATCTTTTTCATAATTTTTCCGCCTTCAATTAGTTGGAGTTTACCCCAAATTTCGCTATTCGAATGCTCATTTACTTGATTTTCAGTCTCTTGATCCTACTTGAAGTATTTTCAATAAGACAACTTAGTTTCATAATTTCACAATTTATTCCATTCACATTCACAATAGTCCGCGTACTCCTAAACTTTGTTTTTGTCTATTCCGTCGATTAAAACAAAAAGCTTCATACTTACTCAGTCATTTTGACTTCTTATCTGTGTTTGGATTCTCGCACTAAATCATTCTGGAAATCAAAGTCGCCTCACTGACTGACGACTGGCCCACTAGACACAACATCGTAAAGTGACTTGCGCCAAGTTTGGTAGAAATTCCCTAATATTTACTGCTGAGCTTTCTCGCAAATTCATACACGTCCAGTTTATTGACGACTGATAACCTTGACGTGCGCCCCCACTGGCAGAAGTGAGTGAAGTGATTGCAACAAAGCATGACAAACACATTTCGCAAAATCAACAACACGTCGAGTGTTTATTGCGTTCGGATTCAGTTTAGCCAGCGACGGCCGCTAACGCCGAGTACGAGTAGCAGCTGCTGCGCGCCAGTTGGACATTAATGACAATTGGCAGTGATTAAAATGTACGTTTATTTCGCTGTTTGTATGTACAAGTCGAGCTGGCAAGTGGAAAAGTTATAATTATACAGCAACAAAAGCAACATGCAACAGCAGCAGCGAAAAAAGTAAACGCTCGGCAGTTAAATTGCCATTAGTTGGACTTTAAAGCATTTAGGTCATCACTGAAAAGTGAGATAAGCGCACATTTCGAGGGCGATACGGCGACTGGCTTATCAACGATACACACGAAAAACGATTCGACTAGTTAGCCGAGCTGCGCGACTAAGCGTGCACGAACGCTTGTCAGCGATTATGACTCGGTTTTGTCATCTCATTTGCGCCGCAATCAATCAGTTTGTCGTTGGGTATTGATACAACAACAACTAAAATCGGCTTATGCATCGCCGACACGCCCACTTCACTCGTGTATTTTATGGCGGCGACATAAATTAGACGCGCGCACACACAAACTCCAAGCAAAAGATTTCACATTCAAATTAGTCAACTTTATCGGCAGCAAGAGCAGCTGCAGCCCCCAACTCTTGGCACCTAAGCACCGCAGCGCGTTCGAAAAACGCCGCACACCATTCGGAAAATCGATTTGTCGAAATTCGAATGACGTGCCGGCACGTGTTGGCGCCACAAATGAAATTCATCAGCACGATGTTTTTAGTTGTTGTTGTTGTGGTTTATTATATGAAATCGTAATAAAAACAACAACAACAACAACGATTTGTAATTGTAATTGTCGCACACGATCGTGAGGTGACGTCGGCCGCCCTTAGTGGCGTTTGCATGCGCCGCCAACAACAATGCGACTGTCAATTTTTCATTTTGTTGTCGTCGCCGAAAAATCAAGTTGCGTGTTTGCCGATTTCGTCAATACTGCCATCGTGCATGCACATAAAAAATTCATTTATTTAAATTGTTGGCCATTAAAGCGCGCCTCCATTCAACCAACAACAACAATAATTTCCACAATAAAAGCATCAAATCGCAGAGCCAGCAATGTGTTGTTGACTACTGTTTGGGTTGTTTAGTTTCGCGCCATTACACACCTCCAACACAGAGTCGCTCGGCACAGGCAGCCAGTCAGTCAGTCAGTCAGCGCAACACCATCTAATGCACATGTCGCTGGTGCCCCCCCAACCCTCCTGCGCCAACCGCACGCCGATCCCCTCCGCGGGCGCCACTCACACTCGAACCAATGCCAATTTAGCGTGCATTGTTTGTGTAGCTTGATTTGCCGGTGCGTTTAGCGCGCAGTCGGAGAATTTTCGCTAGCGTGCAGCGTTTCGTAATTTATTCATTGGTGGCGCTGCCGCTGCTGTTGGAATTTTAATTCGATATGTTTTTCGTTTTCCACTTGGCGCACAGTTGGCCGCATTCGCACACGCTCGATGTGCCGTACAGCTCTATTACAGCAACCCTGACCTACAAATCGTAATAAATCATCAAATGCATTTAATGCAAATGCACCAAAACACCAACAAAACGCCGCACGACATTAGGTCCTTCGTTTCCGCATGACAGTTCGGCTGTCACAACTTGTTTGCTCTTTTTCCACATCACTTCGCATCCCGACACATTCCATCGTCGTCTCGGTTTGTCATCATTCTCGTGTCTGTCTGTCTGTCTGTGAACTGTGTGTTTTCACTTTGTTGTTGTCGCTGTAATGCTACTCTAAAGTTATGGGTCAATTCCGCAAAATCGTTTGATAATTCAATGAACAATGAACAACATTTCTAACTAAATAACACCGTTTCAGGCAAAGTTCTTGTTTACCTTTTTCCATTATTCTTTTAAACCGAAATAAGTTTTTATCTCTTGATTTTCAACTGACTCGCTCCAAGCCATCTACAGTTGCAACGACATCATCTGTTCGACGATCACATTTCAACCGCAGAGTTTGTTCACACTTTTTTCCCCCATTCGCTTTTAACGATGCTACACAATTTGCTGTTTTTCCTTCTTTTTGCATTGGGACGTACCCAACAGTTTGGGTTTTTATCTGAGTGTTTACAAAAACAAAATTAATATTGATTAGCATTTTAACAGCTTTATTGAGAAAATTCATTAAAGATGTCTGCCAGAAGCGTTTATAGTCATTTTAAATAAGCGATAAATTATTTCTTAACCTAAATGCTGTGGTAGAAGCTAAATTATTTCGAAGCTAATGTTGAATTGTTGTGTAATGATTGCTTCAAATAATTGAAATGAAAATTGCTTGTGAGGCTTGTTGATGAATAGCTGGAAATAAATAGTAAAGAGAGAACAAGATTCGTTTGGTTCAACCCTATTAGAATCAATAGTTCTGAACAAAATGTTATAGCTTTAGTCCTTTAAAAGTTTTAGCTCCTTTGAACTTGAATTAGTTAGAAACAAATAATCACGACATAAAACCTAAAACGTGCTGAACTAAATACAACTTGTATGCAAGCATCCAATTTCAAGAATAAGATCTCATTATGTAGAATTTGCTCCAATAGAAAATTTAATCACAGAATCCTCTTCCAACTGATAGAACAAGTGTCTTATAAGACTCTTATATATAGCATTAGTGCTGCTGTACACTCAGATAGGAATTGAGTAGCTGAAACCTCAACAGATGGAATTCATTGACCCTTGCTCGACCAAAACCATAGCCTGTATACCACAGACTGATGTCACAAAGTGATGAAGATGTATAGCTGTGTTTGAAAAGTTCCAGAGAATGTTATATCGTAAGGTCTTTCATACTGTTCACATACGCTGTGAGCGGATGAAGATGTATAGCTGGGTTTGAAAAGTTCCAGAGAATGTTATATCATAAGGTCTTTCAAACTGCTCCCATAAGCTCTGAACTGATGAAGATCTATGGCTGTGCTTGAAACGTTCCAGAGAATGTTATATGTAAGGTCTTTCATACTCTTCACATAAACTATAAACTGATGAAGATGTATAGCTAGGAACCAGAACCAATAATCGGCACCAGTCTTGCAGACACCCTGGACTGGATCAAATTCTATGTAAACAGCTTACATAGGGAGCGTTGATCTAGTTTGGGAAGCTGCAAGACTGCCAAGTGTTTTGTGTTAGGCCCGAGCAGGAAGGCAGGGGTGTTCTTTCTGAATTTAGGAAGAAACGTTCTTCGCCGGATCGTTGGACTAATCATAGGACACAATCCATGGTGCCAACATATGGGCACAATTGTCCAGAGGAGGTAGACAGCACAAAGCATTTTCTCTGTGTATGTCCCGCCTTCGCTAGAACGAGATTACGCATTTTGGGTTCTGGTGTTATGATGATGGACGAGGTCCATTCTACGCGATCTCCTGAGATTTATTAAAGAATCCAGGAAATTCCTGCAAGACAACTTCTCCATCCCTTCCCTACTACTTTTTTCTCTCTATAACCCCACCTCACTTTCCTCTATCACACCCTTTTCTTCACAATTCTCAAGCACAATGAGCTATCTAGTTTGAATGCTTCAGAATTTTGACCCCCAAGTGGTCACTTTCTCGGCTCTCCTCATATCCAACCATCCATCCATAGCTAGGCTTGAAAAATCCCAGAAAATTTCACATCATAAGGTCTTTCATACTGTTGACATAAGCTCTGGGCAGTTCACAATATCGCAGGCGTCTCGTAGTGGATTCCACGTCTTCTTTTGGCCTTTTTCAATCATTCGTTTCGCTCTTATTCCGTCTCGTGACTGTGATTTTTTGTGTTGCAGTTCTTCAGCACAATTTAAACATTTATTTCTGGGCTTTCTTTCTTTGTTGCTGTGATTGTTGGCTTTTCTGTTGACTCTGCTTGCTGCCTGTTAAGATTTTTATGAGCATCACAAATACTGACGTTGTATTTGTATCGCTTATTGCAATTCTTCGTTGTTTCTCTGTCAAGTTTCTTTCAATAAAATTCGGCAAAAATTCGTTTGCTTTGTTGTTATGTTATCGATAGAAAAAGTTGATTTTGTTTTTTTGCTCATTGCACCTGACTGCCTAACTGGCAGTTAGCCCAAAATTTTGGCTGGCAAGCGCACAGCGCCTGGCGGCTGTTCGCGCTTTTAATGAGTATTAATTGAATTAGCGGTTAGAATTGAGCGCGCTGTCAGCTGGTTGCGATGCGGGTATTTGCCTCTGGCTGTTGTTTGACTTTCGCTTTGAAGGCCAATTGGCGCACTTCGGTTGTCAATTGCCAACCAGCGCGACTTGTTCTAAAGACTTGTTTATTTATTTGCGATTTGGAGGCTTATAATAATTTTGTTTACCATTCAAGTTGTGCGTGTCTAAGCTGCACAAGTTGATAAAGTTGAATGTTGTGTAAAGTGCTTTCATGATCAATGAAAGCAAAATCGTGAATAATTTGTGCAATCATTGAAAGCTCACATCGATTTTAATGAAAATAAGAGATTTTTTTAACCCACATATCGCCATTCAAAACGATTTTGTGTTGTGCCGTTTTCGAGATGAGTGGTCAACAACTCGTTAATGAGGAGACTACAATGCTCGTAAACAATTCAATTATCATAACAAATGTGCTATAATTTCCATTTCGCGGCCATTTAATACGTTTCATATATTTGCAATTATAAATGCGTTTAAAAAACAAAGCAGCCTGAATGTTGTTATGGCATTTCTATTGCTATATATAAAATTTCTAAATTGCTTATGTGTTGATATAAAAGGATATTTGTAAATCAGTCTTCCATGACGATTTGAAGGGTTAATGTTGCGATTTCTAATGACGCACCTCGAGTTATTTCGAAAGGTCAAATCACTCAACCTTGACGCGCTTTTGCGGTCGTTTGCAGCACAGCCGCTGCCGAAATACTCGCAGAAGCCTTGTCTGCCCACGTTCGACATCTCTCCAAATCTCCATTTCCCATACAAATGAAATCCGATCGAATTAAGTTGCTGCGTCTCGAATTGCTTTCAATTTCTATGGCACTCTTCATGTCGTCAACACTCCTTTGGCAAGTGCTCGTTTTTGTTTGATTTCCTTCCATGCTCGTTCTATATTTGCTCGCTTTGTTATTGCCGTTGCCGTTGCCTTTTCGTTGGAATTGTCACAACAATTGTGTGCCATTTCTTATCAGCGTTGCTGTTGTGCTAAAAATGAGACAATCAACCATACATCATAATGCTTTTCGTGTTGTCAGTTGTTTGCTTTGCTGTTTTCACGCCTTATCAGCAATCGATTTTTATTGCACTCATTGTCTCACCGCCGCGCACAACATTCGTTCGTTGTGTGCAGCAATTCGACGCTCAACGGAATACGAAATGGCACCAAACGTTGCCCAGCGGTGGAATCCCTGATAACGCGCGCTCATCGCGGCTGTTCGGTGAAATTGCAACGCTGCCGCCTTGTTGCCGTATTTCCGTTTGGCAGACGCCGCTCACCTGTCAGCGGGCGGCGGCAATTAGCCGTCGGGCATACAACGCCCTCCGGCACGCCGCCGTTATTGCCTTTGCAAGTTTTCGCTTGCGGTCTATTGCGCTATTTTCATCGCCAACTTTTGTCAGCTTCAAGTTTGGCCACAATTGTCGCCGCAGCTATTTGACATACGGCCAGTTTCGGTGTGCGTGTGTGCGTGCGCTTTGCGTGGGATTGCGGCGTGCCGCATGAATGTCTATCGCAAGTTTTCGGGGGTTACTTGTGTGTGTCGTCGGTCGTCGTTTTATGGACTTGGTCGTAGAAAGTGCGAGCGAGCGATATGTATCTATCCATTAAGTGGCGTGGAAAAAAGCAATTTTAAGACAGGGGGCGGAAGGCGGAGCGGGCCGTTCCTTCGGCTGTCCCTGCTGAGAGAACGTTACAGCGCCGTTTCCGCTCTCTCGCAGGCGCAGAGAAAGTATTCCGTGTGACTTCTTGTCATTAAGCCGACACGTACTTGTCGCTGTGCAAGACGGCGCCTGGGCCGGAGCGAGAAAGGATTTCTCCGCTGTTAGTTTACAGCGGCGTCGAGACAACGCGCTTTTGCTGCCCGCCTGTGGTTGCCACATTTCCGTGCACAATGGCAACGTTGCGCCGCACTGTTGTCACTTTGGTTTTAATGTACACAAATTTCCTTTCGTCGGTGTCGACGACAACAATGACAATAGCAACAACAACGACTCCCACCCAAGTGGTGTCGTGTCCTGTCGCGCGCGCTGGCTTTTCTGTGTCACACGCATGCACGCAATCCGAGGCGCGCACTCGCTCCCAACCTGACTTGGCGTTGGCCTCGCTCGTCGCGCATCTGCGGCGATAATTTCTTGTATCCATTCGCGTCCTCAGCGCTGTATCTGAGATTATAATCTGCAGCTCGGGCGGCACTCGCGCCGCGACGTGCATGTCTCGTCGCCGCCCCGCGCCAGTCGCACACAGGCGCATTTAATCGATTTGCAGGCGTTTGGCGTTTTTAAGGGTTACTTTATTGTTGTGTTGGGCCGAGCATTTGGCAGAAGTTTGAAAATGAAATGAGTAATGAAAGCCATTCACGCTTTTCCGCGTCTGGCGCATTTGGATGCCTTTTCGGTGCGTGTCGGCTGCTCTCGCGAGAGTATGTTTTGATTTTTTCACCCCTTTTAGCCGACACGTAACATTGGCGCTGCGGTGTGCTCGAGTTGGTTATCGCCTCTGCATACATCTATCTATATGTGTATATAGTTTTTATTGTAGATAAATTGTACAGGTTTACACATCGTAATTAATGTATTTACGTGTGGGCGAAAAATGGCAACGTTGCTTTTTAATTAATTGATGCCATGAGTTATGAAATGAGATTGAATTAGCATTCGGCGACTTTGACTAAAGGGTTGCTGAAATTTTCAACACACAACACAGAAGCTGTATTGATAAATTCGGTATTCAATTAATGTTCTTACATATTTTGTGACTTTTGACTTATTTAAAAGTATTTCATTGCACAACGCAACGGATTTTTTGTTGGTACCCTGATAATTTAATTTGCATTGAAAGGGTCATTGGGAGCATTTTCAACACAAGTACAAAACTTGAAGAAAAGTTTGGTCTACACATGACACCACAAAGCGCCTTCTTACCTAATTAGTTATTCAATATTTGACCAAAGACAGCACAGCTATTACTTGAAATGTCTGTAATCTATATTACTTCGTTGCCTACATTAATGTTGCAAGAGAAATGTCTGTCTGGCAAAAAATTACGCAACTGCTGTGCTCAATCAAAAGATTTAATGGAAACCAGGATCATGTTTCTAAGGTTTTATGTAGCAATAAATATTGTCCTTAACTTGTTAGCAACAAATTTTCTATTTAGGAAAAAATTTCAAATATTTCAATTCACTTGTTACGAAATGAAAAAAAATGTAAGCTTAAAAGGCTTAACCCTTCGCTGCATGGCATTGCATATATGCAATATTAACTTTTCATAGATTTGGAAACTATTCTATTCACCATTTTACAGTCGTTCATTCTTCAGTTGAATCTTTTATGTTAAAACATTTGATTACTAACGGAATTTTGCGAATAACATTGAAAGTATGTGCAAAAGAATCGAAAAAACAACAAGTGTTTCGATTTGGTGAAATAATATTTGGGTATTAATGGCGATGGTGATATGGCGGTTGTCGTCGTTCAGCTGTTGAAGTACGAGTATACAGTGACGCCTACACTAAAAAATAGATAAAACCGACTTTCATTTCGGCGGTAGCGTTCTCACCAGGATACGGAAAATGTCCGCAAAACTTCTTTCATAGATACAGGAACTCAACAAAATTCCATTGTTACCATCAGAACTTAACAAGCAACAAGAATAATATGACAAAAATGTTTTTTCTTCACGGAAATTAAATCATGCAACGAAGGTACTTTCTTTCGTTAACCCCACCTCACTCGAATCTATGGGCTAGACCCTCTAGAGTTCACATAATCGGCTACCCTCATCCGTTCCATTCCATTGCTTAAGGTAACCAATTAATCTATCTATGGGTTTCGGAGCACTAAGGTTTCTCTGGAAACTGAATAGAGAAAGAACAGGCAAATATTCCATAGGGTTTGATGCCATTAATTGGCATAACTTCAGCAGAGATTATTTATTGAATTGGCGCCTACATAGAAGATGGGCAACACTCATATAGAAGAATAGTTTTGGGTAAAATTGCTACGCAAAGCTATGTAAGAATCTCAAAGCCAAGCAGAATTTATTCACCAATTCGGCAATGTTTTAGTATTTGTGATCATGAATTCCGAAGAAGCTTGGTAAGAGAACCCTCCATTCGCAGTTTCCCCACTTCAACTGCTCCTTACTTTCTTTCCCATAGAACACAAGCGAAACTTAGAAAGATTGGATTAGATTCTTTTCCGTAAAATACAATGAAATTGTAATTTCTACTACTTGGAAAATCCTACCAGGAACTAAACTCTGAGGACACTGCAACTCCCCTTTTACTGGGTGCTTTAGAAAGTCATTCGGGGGACCCTAGGTTAGGTAAGGTAGGAAAAGGTGTGTACGGCACAGAGACCGCACTTCCACCACAGGCCAAATTGGCCCATTGTGAATCCCTTCTTAAATGATTCTGGAACTAACCCCTAATTCGATCTCTTGATAAAGGAGAGCAGATCCGAAATTTCAACTTTTGCAGGGTACGGAGTCGGCATTCTTGCAGCGCCGGGCAGTGGCACAGAAAGTGTTGAATCGTTTCTACTTCTTCTGCAGACATCACAGGACGAAAGGCGCCATTTGCTAAGCATAGATCCAATGTCACCGCCGCCACCGTGGCTCAGTTGGTTAGTGCGTTGGACCGTGAGTCGAAGGCAGCAACCTCAGGTTCAAATACTGCCTGTAATAACACCTAAAAAAAATAACGGGAAGACTCGTTTTCTCTTTCGGTGACTGTTCTCTCAGCTGGAAATGGCAAACCTCTGAGAGTAAAAATTGCTTATGAAAAAGCTCCCAACCTGCCGTTCGGAACCGGCATAAAACTGTAGGTCCCTTCCACCCGCGTACAAATTCACACGCACAACACGGGTGGTTGCGAGAAGCTAGGCCTTAGTCTCTCGTAAGCGGGCTGTCGTGCCAGTCAATTATTATTATTATTAATTAGATCCAATGTCACAGTGTCCAATGATGACTTCAACGAGCTGTCTAATAGAGTTTCGACTCAGGGACAGTACAAATCGCGTTTTCCTCAAGGAAAGGGAGGGCCATCCAGGACCCTAACTTCATCCACAATTGCACTCGTCAACACACCGCTTATCATCTTTTCGCACGTTACAATAGAACTGTCATTTCAACTGTGTTTTAAAAAGTTGTTATGCTTTCCACACATTGAGTCTTCTTCATAAGTTTGTAGAGTAACTGACACAAATTGCTCAGATTTTTGCTGTGGACTCTTAGAGATATTTCTGTTTTTTTTTTCATTAAAATCATCTAATCAACTGAATTGTTTTTCAGTTGCTATTTTTTCGAAACTCGTAGTACCAGATATAATTCAAGCAGATTCATTGGTCTACGTTGAGCATATATATTACTTATTTCAGTATTAATACCACTGTGCGTGAAATTTACCCTCTAAAATTCAGACATGGGGGGGGCCCATAAAAATGTATACTTTTGTTTCTTCTGAATATATTTTTAAAATTTTTTTTTAACTTGACTCTGGGTCCAAAGCCATTTCATATTCACCTTCGCCTTGGTACAAAATTTATTCAGAAATATCAAATGTTTTATATTTCATTGTAAAGGGAATTTCACAGGCTACAATATGGTAGCAAACTTATTGTACCTTAGTAATGGATTTTTTCGAGAAAAACATCAGTTAACAAAAAATTTGTATAAATAAATATTTTTTTCGCTTAAAACTTTTTATTAGTAAATCTTACGTATCTAATGTTGCACATCAGAAGAAAGGTATGATAAATACCTTTCGTTTGATACTCATATCGTGTAAATCAGTTGGAGATTAATTGAGTTTTTTTGATAAAAACTTTGAACTTTGACGCCGAGCCACGCCTTTTGTGGGCGTTTCCCAGGCAAAATTTTTAGTTTGTTAAATGCAGGAGCCAACCCTCTATATAAAAGCATACTCATTTCTTTTTTCCACGAGGGTTCACTATACTGTTTTTATGCCTCGACGAAAGTGGGGTTTTTGGGACATTTTTGTCTAAAACACAGTTTGAATGTATTTTTTATGGATTGGTGTCTTAAGCAAATTTGTTGGTCGTGAAAATATCTACAAACTTGCCGAAGACAGTAAAGCGATATTCGGAACGAAATAGGACCTATTAGCATTTAAACGTTCGAAGACTGAAGCGACGAACTCGACTAAAATGAGCAAACTTCAAAGTCGGATTTATCTTAAACTAGAGCCAATCCAGCCAAACGGCTGGTGGATCTCAACTCAGTTTACCTATAGAAAAGTCCTCTGAAGGTCCCCCCATGTCTGAATTTTCGACTTGCATAGTGTAATTAACAATAGTTGCAAATGTTTAGTCTCTAGCGAAATGGTTGAATTATTGTCAATGAATTATTAAGACACATTTAACCCTTACGTGCTCTCTGCAAATTCTCCCTATGTATGCAACGTCCTTGAGCGCCTCATTTACTGTTAGTTTATTATCCTTCAAAAGTGCTGGCAAGCGCCAAATTTCATTCACAGTTGACGGCGTTCCCGTCGCGTTCCGCCCGTCGGCTACACATTTATAAATCACAATTCATTTGGCTGAAGAGCATCGCCACTTAGGAACCCATTCAGCGCATGGTAAGTAATCGGCCGACAGAGTTTGTTAACTTTTGTAAAACCCACCACAGACCGAACCGCTACGAGACGAGCCCCCTGCTATTTTGCGCTTTATGCTTTGTTCGCCGCTCGGGCCTGGTGTCGTGCGCGTATTCGTGCAGCTTGTGTGCTATGCCGTGTCAGCATTACAATGCAATTATAATTATACAGAAAAAAAAACAGCGCACAGAATGCCAAACCAAAATCACAAACTGTCAGACTGCGGAAAAAAGATTTGGACAAACGCCTTTGCCGCCGTTTGCCACTCGTCGTAATGCTTCCACTTGAACTGCTCCGCACAATTTCTATTTCACATTAGTATTGTTTGTGCGCGTGTGTGTGCGCGAATTATTATGTTTGCTGGTGCCACAGCAGAAGAAAAATATAATAAAAATAAAAGCAAGGCACAAAATCACGAAACAAATCTCGAATGCATCGGCGGCATAGCGGTCGCAAATCGTGCGCCTGCAACCGACCGGCACTCGAACCAAATGGCGGCGGCCGCGCAGCATTCCATTCGATTCGCTGCTGCCCCTTTACTCCATTGTTCATCATAAAAGAATGCGAAAATGTACACGAAACATTGGAATCCCCTCGGTCGACACGGGCTGAGTGCTGAGTGCTGGCCGACCGGCTGCAGCTCGCTCGCTCGTGGAATGAGCTGGGCGGCCGGGCTGGTCTAGCCGAATATTGAGCCAGCCACTGAGCCGCTAATAACGCTGAATAATTCGCATATTTCTCGTAATTGTTTCTTTTATTGGCGCTGTTTGAGTGGGCCGCAACAACAACAACAACAACACCAACAACTGATGGAAAACGAAAAGTAACTGAATGGCAATAAATGCAGCGAAGCCTTAATTTTTGCCATCTTATTAGGTAAGCAAATGCGCGTGTAACAGCACGTGCATAGTTGTTTAAAATATTTTTGTCACCATTCCAGTACTTGTCACAATATTTTAGCCACACACGCTGCGAAGCCAGACAAAATAAAATTACTTTTGCGGGCTATTAGTTTTGAATGCTGACAGACAGAACAAATGACAGTCTGGGCAGCAAGAAACCAAAATTCATTAAAATCTATTTTGATTGAAATTTGGCCTTCAGACTCGAGTGAAATTCATATTCATTTTATGACCTCAGCTGTCGATCCATAAACAGTTCGACACATAACTGATTCAGTTATGATTCAGCTTTTAAATTTGGTGTTAGTAATCAATTTGTTATAAACAATTCAAAGTAGTTCAAAATAGTCAACAAAAAAAGTTTAGTGTGGTTGCATAATTTGATTGAACAAAATTTGCTGAATAGATTTTGTATTTGTGAGTCGCTGCTGAAAGTAAATTGAACCATTTTTTAGTAGAATCATTGCACGTGTGCAAAAGTGAATCACGTTTGATTAAGTTAGGACGCCAAAACAGCTGCAAAGCACGGATTCACACTAAGTGATACCATGTACAGTTTTGGGTTTTTTCAAAATGTGTGTTTTCTCAATTAAGTTAAGTTCTAACTTTTTTGCACAACTGTTCTCTGAAGTTACAACTGTTAAAATACGGTTAAGTTAAGTACCTCTGTGTGAGACACATTGGGCCTCTATGGGCTGTGGTGATACCAGAAGTGTTTTCTGTTTGAAATATTTATGCAACACTATTTTTTCCAACATGTGTTATAACACAAATTTTAAACTGATGAAAGAAATGGTAGTAATTCTTATTCGAATTATTATTTTTATTCAAATAATATAAAATACAGGTTAGGTTGAAATCAGACAATCCAGAAGCCTAAAAAGGCTATGTCCTTCTTCTTCCCATCTGAATGGCAAAGGACACAGCTACTGAACAGCACAGTTGCTGCATTTGCAACAAAAAAATAGCCAAGAAAGAAGCACGACGTATTATCTCAGCGTCATTGCTCACTGTTCATAATTCAGTGGCACTGCAGTGTTAGATTGAAGGATTATATTGACAGCATTACGAACTGCTGCCTTCTGGCCGAAAGATAAATGTTAGACTCTACTGTCAACCCCTAAAAAACGGTTAAATGAAAAGGTTTTCCAAAAGCAAACGTTCATTAGCAAAAAAGCATTTTATTTCCAGCCACCTAACACGTTCTCCTTCATTACCCCAAGCCAGGCCGTACACTGATTTCATGACTCCCAGAAATGCGGAGGGCATTTCTCTATGTCGCCCGACTCATAAGAACCTTAATGGTTGCCTTTTTTCAAACGGGCGAGTTGCGTAATTGGGGTTCTTTCCCTTTTCTGGTAACATAGCAAAACAAAACTGACCTATGAATGAGTGCCTAATCTAAATTAACCTTCCTCCATATAGCCGTGACCTGGCACCATTTGACTATAATTTATTTTAGCCGCCGTGGCTCAGTTGGTTAGTGCGTTGGACCGCGAGTCGAAGGCAGCAACCTCAGGTTCAAATACTGCCTGTAATAACACCTAAACAAAAATAACGAGTAAACTCGTTTTCTCTTTCGGTGGCTGTCCTCTCAGCTGGAAATGGCAAACCTCTGAGAGTAAAAATTGCTTATGAAAAAGCTCCCAACCTGCCGTTCGGAACCGGCATAAAACTGTAGGTCCCTTCCACCCGCGTACAAATTCACACGCACAACACGGGTGGTGGAAGCTAGGCCTTAGTCTCGCGTAAGCAGGCTGTCGTGCCAGTCAATTATTAATTATTATTATTATTATTTTAGTCACTTCAGAACTCTAGAATGTAATAATAAAAGACGTTTATGAAAGCAAGTTTTTGAAAAGAAAATATGTATGTCGTGTAACTTCTGAGAACAATATTGCCTTTAAAAAAGCTCTTTACTCGCCCTTCGAAATCGGCATAAAACTGAAAGTCACTTCCATCGGAGTTCAATTTTAATGCTACAACACGATGGGTTGCGGAAAACTTTATTTTATTTGGTTATAGTGCCAGTTAAGTGTGTATCTATGGGCCAGTTCTGGCTTGAAGAAAAGGACATCTAGCACCTAAACCCCCGTAAACTACAAAGCTTCATTAGGTCTGTCGGTCTACGGGATGTTCACTAACAACTTGAAGGGGACACATTAGATCACTTCTGATCTCAGTGCAACAAAAACAAATTCTATTCTATTCTAATTATATTCTATTCTAAGTGTTCTTAAAGTGTTTGAGTTGCAATTTAAACACTCGATTCTCTGAGTTGTGATCCAAAGAACTAGTCAATATGTTACAAAAGCTGCCGTAGAGCAGTTTTATCGAGGGGGAAATCTTTGAAAGCTGTATGGTAGTGTGAAATTTTCACGGACTGAAACCTCCTCACTGTTAGACGACACCACTTCTGGGACCACTATGGGTATGTAGGTCATCAGTCTGTCAGTATTCCATTCGTCTGCTTTCGTCTCCAGCATCGAAGGCACGAGTTGTAGATTTGCTAACTATAACTAATATTGTAAGAACATTTATGGTAAAAATTTGTGGCATTGAATGTAATGTCTGCACTACTTCAAAGTCTTTTAGGATACATTTTGATTTCATTTCATTTATTTCAAGTCTACAGTAATTGAACTTACAGACTAAGCAAACAACAATATAAGAACTTAAAAATAGGATACCAATAGGAATAGAACTTAAGAATAGAATAACAATAAGAATAACGTCATTTATAAAAGCCGTTCAGAAGTGATTTTAATTCTTGCTTGGAAATGGAAAGATCGAGGTTAAGAGAACCACAGATCTTGTTAAATTCGGAAAGCGCTCTCACCAAAGGGGCATTCAAGGCGTAATTAGACCTGCAGGGAGATATGACAAATAAGTCGTAGTGACGAAGGACACGAGAAGGAACATTGAAATTAATTAGACTCGGGAGGTAAGGACAATCAACAGAACCACTAATAACATCATGGACGAACGCCAAAGAGAGGATAGTTCTTCTACTCTCAAGAGATTTAAGGTTTATGAGAGAGCAACGCGATAGATACGGAGGAATGGGATTGGAAAAGTTTAGAGAGCGAAGGCCAAAATTCAAGAAGTACTTTTGAGTTCGTTCAATACGATTACGATGAGAAGAATAATATGGATTCCAGACAAAAGACGCAAACTCTAGACGAGATCTAACAAAACAAGAGTATTGGAGCTTGAGCGTGTAGGGATCAGAGAATTCGAAACTATTACGACGGAAAAATGCTAGCAAAGAGTAGGATTTAGAGATAATGAAGTTCACATGATTAACAAACGACAACTTGGGGTCACAGATTACGTCAAGGGGTGTCTTTGTTCCATAGAAATGATGTTTTTTGCTTTCTTGTGCGTCTTGTCTGTGATTGCCGCTCATAATTATCCTAACACTCCTCCAGGAGAGAGAAGTTTGGCCTTTGTATGGATCAGAGTAACAGAAACTGGTCATTGTAGACAAGTACTGTCTCGGGACCTGAAAGATGTAGGGGCGCAATTAAATATTTCCTAGAAGTGGCTCTCTTCTGGGTTCGCTAGCAGAAGTGAGCCCGTTAGTTGCTTTGCGAGGAGGGAGGCGCAAGCCAGGCCACAATGGGCAAACTTTTGCCAAAGCAGCATTTAACTTGGTAGCGCCCAGAGTGAGTGGTCGCTCTAAACATGCACTCCTAAAATTTTATTTTTCAATTGTGCTTCATCTAAAATTGCTCAAAAAATATTGACGCAAAATTCGAAAGAAAAAAAATTCCGGCATATTCGGGTTACTAATAATTATAGTAAAAATGTATCAGAGTTAGTCAATAATGGCAATATGCAATATGCAACCAAGTCAATTCAATGCTCTTCTTTTAATTTCATACGCCTATTATTCCATTCCTGCTATGCATACATATTTCGTGGCATAATTTTCCTCAACTTATGCTAAAAGTAAAATCTCAGTTACGTCAGACACAGTAACAAAAACATTAAACTCCCAACACATCCCAACCAACACTTGGCACCCCTCGCCAGCCCATCTCGCCTTGTAAGCATTGAAATGCATTAACATATTACCACCGCCGCCGCCCGTGAAGTTGGTTTAAGTGCGATTTCATTTCACTTGACTGGTCTCAAAAAATCAAAAATTCACAAGCCCCACCCTGGCCGCATCGCAGCGGTGTGCAGATTAACTTGACACTTGCGCTGCCAGTCCGGGTGCGTTCTTACGTTACCTACCGCTTGCCATATTTGCTTGGCGTTGACGCCGTCACGGGCTTTCTGCAATATCGACATTAACTTTTACTCCGGCTTAATCCACAATTTTACGCAAATACTCCGCTCCGCCGCCCAGTCGCGGTCGCACTCCGCTTTCCCTCCACATTACTATGTATGCTAATTTGGCTGCTACAGTGAACGAATGAGTGTGCAGTAAATTTGGAAACAGTTTAAAATTCAAAATTCCGCCGCTGCCACTTGCATTCGCCTTTCAGGCTCCATTAAAAATTCATATGGTAAATATTTGCACAAGTGTCATTGATTCAGTTGGATGTGGTTGCGCGTTGCTGCAGCGACAACGGTAAATGCGTCAGTTGTTGTCGTTGTTTTTGTTGTTTGCTGAAGAGCAGCCAACAACGGGTTAAGTACGGGATTTTGCAACGTAAGTCAATTTGCTGAAGTGGGCACTTCTCAGCCGTTGTCTACATGTCGCTGGTTGCACGGCTGTTGTCTGGATGTTGTTTGCCGTTGTCAACATGCGACACAAGTGTCGAGTTATTCTTACTTGTGCTCTCAAATGGTTGAATGACAGCTGATACAGCTACTGTAAGATTAATGCGAAATTTGTAATCCGTTGAGAATCGTTTAGACTTGACTCGATTTCGTTTGGTGTGTACTCGTTTCAATGTTAGACACTTGAAGTGAAATTGAATGCTTCAACCGTGGGGAATGTACAGGGAATTTAACGCGTTGTGAAGTGTTTAAAATGAGCTTTGAAGTGTTTAAAATGAGCTGTGCAGAATTTAATATAAAACACTATAATTTGTAATTTTTTCGAAATAATTTATATGTGGGTTTTGAAAAATTCCCGTCAGAAAATCTTGTTATACAAATCGCAAATTTTCGTCGAAATAAATGACGTAAAGTAAGCCAAAGATTCTTAAATTGTTTTCTGCCTAGGAAGCACAGTTTCATTTTTTTTCTTTGAACTCTTATTCCCAACGTTTTTTAGTATCTAAACTGATTCATTATCCCGTAATCAATGAGATGATGTATGATGGATATTACTGTCTAATATGTAAATAGTAACATTTAAGTTGATACATAAATACGGTTCGGCTCTATAGTGGTCCATATTTTTCTGCCGTGACCACAGATGTGTTTTGAACACGAGAACTTTTTAAATTTTCAAGTATGTACCGTCTAACATCCAGTTTAATGAACTCTGATGAACACCGATTAGAAAAGAGATGATGTCGTTAAACAATTTGCCTGCTCTTCCATGAAGTTTTTAGTTGTTTCTGTTGAACCAGACTGGTCTCAGTTTAAGATGGACGATAATCCATTATTAACTTAGACGAGATGAGGTGATAACGACAGCCTTTTAGTTCTTTCAAAACCCTATTTAGATCGGACCGGTTTCAGTTTAAGATGGACGATAATCCATCACTATCTTAGAAGAGATGAGGTGATATGGAAATACTTTGTTCTTTCAAAACCCTATTTAGATCGGACAGGTCTCAGTCTAAGATGGGCGATAATCCATAACTAACTTGGAAGAGATGAGGTGATAACGACAGCCTTTTTGTTCTTTCAAAACCCTATTTAGATCGAACAGGTCTCAGTCTAAGATGGCGGCAATCAATCTCCGGCTTAGGCAAGATGAGGTGATATCGAAAGACTGGTTTGTCCTTTCAAAACCCTCTTTAGGTCCCCTATATGATTCTTAATTTGATTACCAAAAAAGAGATGGTTGGTTGGTTCAAGTGGCGATGTATCGACATCGAATAAGCACGTAGGTGTCGTTTTGTTACCACTATTTCCGGTAGATACTATAATGTATGTTGATGTGTCGTCTTCTGGACAATATAGCCTCTATATCTGGTCTAAGATGTTAATGAAGGCTAGTAAACTCGCTACAGAGCACTTTGCTATCATCTCGAGATTCTGAAATGTTGACTTGTCTAGCACTGTCTATCTTCCTCTTGATAGAGCCGGACAAGCGCAGAGAAAGTGATGGACGGTTTCCTTCACGTTCGGGTTCTTGCAGCTGTGGCAGCTGGTATAGAAGGGGATTCCCATTTTTGCCGCGAGCTCTTCAAGTAGCCAGTGATGACTGCGGTCAGTCTTGCCGCAGTCTTGTCACAATGTCCAATATATTGGACAACAGCCCATACAATTCATACAGAACGGGTTAATTTTCAAGTCGGAAAGGGTTAAGAGCTCTGCGGTCCTATTTTTATCGTAAAAAGGAGATAGTAGTAGTCATAAGTCTGAGCGAATCCCAACTCAAGCAACACTAAATATAAACTTTTTAACAGGTACAAGCAAAGCCACGACAGTAAAGTTATCTCTCTCTAACAGCCATTCAGAGTCGGCATAAAACAGCCATTCAGAGGGGTTCATTCCATATCCCATGTGGAAGCCTTAGTCGTGAAAGAGATGTCGTAGCATCCGAATTTAATGCACTTGTAATGCAAGATTAAGTTGCCATTCATTGCATAATCTCTTCATGTTATGACAGAAGAAGAAAAAGTTTCTAGCCATGAAGCTGCCAATACACAGCGAGCCATACTGAAACTTATTACTCCCTAACTTCCATGCGCAGAAAATTAGTTCGCGTACAGCGCAATATTTATAAGGAACATTACAATTATTGGGCAATTTTCCGCCATAAAACGAGCTGTGCAATTCCAAATATGTCAAAATGTTGCCCGTCTAACGTTGCATGCCGTGCCCGTCCAGAGCCGCGGGCGCATTGCTCACTTCACACCGGCGACCGATTCATGTGCGTCGTCCACACATTCGCAGCGGTCTTTCGGACATATCACATTTCCGCAATGAAATATGACACCAAGTTGACAGTAATTGGATTACTATTGTCCGCTTGAGCAGAGTGCGCTCGTCGCAATAAAAAGCAAACACAAATTAGTAGCAACAACAATGCATGCAATTTTACTGTATCACTTCATAGCCCGATTGCCTTTGGCAATCATTTGCACTTTGCCGTGTCGGCTGTCTTTGTTGGTTGCCTTTTAGGCAGCGAACATGACATGAAAATATTTAAAAAAGAAAAAACACTTGTGCCACAAGAAAAAAGTCAACAGGCAGTGTTTTATTGCCCACTTTAGAGGGGCGAACAATGCAACGAGACCCAAACCGCGGTGTGCGAGAGCGACTGCGATGGGTCTTGGACGGCTCTCGCAGTTGGTCAGTGGGTTAATGACATTGGACGCACGAGCAACATTGCACTCCGTGTCGTGTCGTGTTGTACGCAAGTTGGCTATGCTCGTACAATTTTGCAAGTTCGTTTTGTTGGTGCAGCTTTGCGCGGCCTTCCGCTTCGCCTCCGTTTGCTGCATGTTTCAAAAGTAAATTTATTGCCAACTTTTCGCTGGAACATCGAAGAGCAAAGAACGAGGCGACTACATTAAACCGTGCGACGTTTTGCTTGCTTCGCTTTGCGTCCGTTTCTTGAATGCTTTCCGTTCTTCCGGCAATAAAAGATTGCCGTTAAGGAATTGAATGTCGCCTTGGCTGTCGAAGTCGAAAGTGTGAAGTTGTGCTGTTGCGAGTAGCCCAAAGAAAACGACTCGACTCGGCACAACCTCACACTTGCCGCTCGGCCACTTGGCAACTGCTCTCCCGGGGGTGCTCGCCGGCCGCCCAGCTCGTAGCAGCACTTTGAGCACTGCCAGCAATTGAGGTCATTGCTTGTGAAAAAGTTTTATGTGTGCAAGTGCAAGTAAAATCTGATAAAGGTGCTCGACTCAACGGTCACCGACACGAAGTGGGTCAAGTTGTTGGGCGACTGCTGCAATGTGCAGCGCAAAGGCGAAAATCCACTCGCCAGAGGTTAAGTGGGCCAAGCGTGCTGGCAGCGATTTTTCGCCACGTGCTGCTCCCTGCTTTTGCGGACAGTTGCCTTTCATGTGGGTAATTAATAACAATTAGGCAATTGGAATTATGCAATCAGCGAACTAGTGCACACAATTGTGCCATTCCTGCCGAGTGCCGCTTGCACGCTGAATGGTTCTTGTGGCCGCGCCGGGCTCTTGTCCCAATTTCCATCTACTTACCCAAAGTGGAGTCCCTTTCATGCGCACAAGAACAATTACACGCCATGTGCTGTTGTGCCAATTAGAGAATGCGGATTTGTACATTTGCTTCGTTGCAAATCTCTCCATGTGTGGCAGGTGAGTGGTGACGGCAGTGTTGACTGTTTGGAAAGAGGGATCTCCCTGGGCCTAATTTTATACTCCAATCTGACTATTTCTAGTCATGTCTATGCGGATGTCCTCAAAGCCTTGTCAGTGTTTGCCTTAAGCCATTGTAAAACTTCGCAAGGTCTCTCAAACTTTTGTAGGTTGAATGTCTTGTTTAGCATCCAGTTTTTATGTCCACATTGTAAAAGTTCTCAAGGTCTCTCAAACTTTTGTAGGTTGAAAGTCATTTGTTTCGCATCCAGTTTTGATGTCCCCATTGAACTCAAAAGTGTTTTCAAATATTCATCATTGATTACTTCATGTAAATATTTCAAATCTTCTCTCATAAACTCGAAATCCCTTCAAACCAGTGGATTTATTAGTGATTGTTGACTGTTGCAATCTTTTGGGCTAATGAACTACAATGTTCTCCAGTCATTCTAAATCTCATTAGACCTCCAGTTTATGTTTTGTGAGAACCGTTGTACAAGTTTAACAAAATCTTGAAGTCATGAACCCTTTCGAAAAATTATTCCAGAAAATTGTTAAATACATTTTGTACACAATTTTCGAACCAAAACAATAATTGGTACCAAATACACCAAAAGCCAAACAACATTTTTTATATTTTTATTAATTTTTCCTGTTTGGAAAACTTACTCTTGATTTTGCTATTCAATATATTTACGAATTAAAAAACTTGTTAATTTTTTTTTTTACAAATTGTAAACTTTTCAATGTCATCTATTAGTAATTTTCTATATTTTCTGTTCGAGTTTTATTTTATTAACCCTTCAGCGGTGCTCAAAAATATACTCCAACTACTGTGTTGCTGAGTCAAATTGACACAATTAAAAAAAATCATTAAATTCATTTAACACAAAATTTAATTTAATTTACTTTTATTTCATTTTTATTGAATTACAATAAAACAGCACAACAATTATTTGGAAAGAGTAACTTTTTTATTTATTTTGGAAATTTATATAAATTTATCTAAAGGATGATTTTAGAGCAATAAAATCAAATAAAATTTAGGCTCTAAAATCATCCTTTAGATAAATTTATAAAATTTCCAAAAAAAAATAAGAAAAGTTACTCTTTAAAAATAATTGTTGTTCTGTTTTATTGTAGTTTAATAAAAAATTAAATAAGAGTAAATTAAATTTTGTGTTAAATGAATTTAATGATTTTTTTTCTAATTGTGTCAATTTGTCAAAAGTGGTTCATTTCAACCGGAACTGCTGTGTTCCTGTGAAAGGTTAAAAGATCCATCACAATTTTTTAAACTTTGTGGTGTTGAACCGATATTTTAAACGTTACATTTGTGATGCTCTATCACAAAATAAATGTATTGAATCTTAAAAGTCAAATTTCTTACATTTTTGCAATAATTTTTTTTTGTTTATCGTAACAATTTTATGTACTTTTGTATCGTGTGACAAAATTCATTAAATAGAGTTTTTGTTGGCGCACTTTGAATTGTATCAGACTTTAAATATTTTTGTGACATGTCACAAAATTGATTGATTAGAGTTTTTAAAGTCAAATTTAGAGTTTATAAGATTAAATATTCAATAACAATTGCAATCATGTTGCCATCATTGTCACCCATGTAAACTTTGTTTGCCTTATGATGTCAAGTATTAATTTAATAATTTTTGTTTTCCAGATAATTGACACAACCGCCCATTGCTGATTCAATAGCACTCAAATTCTGTTTTATTAAATTTAAGTCTGCGCCTCTGCTTGCTTGCCCTGATCTATGTGCATTCATTCTACGCTGGGGATGATTTTCTGGCAGTGCCATTTTTGTATTTCAATGAAATCATTTCAATTTTGCGCTACGAAAAACGCATCACGCTTGGCAACCGAGTGGAAAGACTCCTTTTCAACCAGCACAAAAAGAAGTTGAGGGTTGCTTCTGCATGGCTGGCGGCCCAAATTAGGGCGTTTCATATGATTTAATTTGTTATCGGAATTAAATGCAACGGTTGCCAACGCCTGGTGCGATAACACTGAGCAACAGCCAAAATTTTTCCGAGTTGTAGTAAACCTTTTCTAAAGGATTTTTGGACGCTGATCACAACTGCGTACTTAGTTTTTTGATTGTTTGAGCGGTTTGTAAGTTATTGGTGGTTTTTGCTAGGAGGTGTTTTCCACAATTTTCCATCTTTGAATTTTTATTGCATTTATAATATGTTGAAAAACACGATAATTTTTTTATGACACAATAACGAATCCTCAAGCTATATTTTTGACCATAGTCGATTTCGATTGGTCAAGGGTTAACACGGCTATGGCTCTTCAAAGTTCAATTTTCGCGAATTTTTTATAAAAATTCATATAAATTCGGGGTTGCAATTTTCAACTAGGAGTTAGTGTGCAATGTATAGTGTAAGGTTGTAACTTAAACTTATAGAACAGATTTTTTGTGTTGCATGAGCCATTCTCGGCCTATACTCATTAGAGTGTAAATGCGACTTCACCTTCTGAACACGAGTTTGTATTGAAATCTTCTAATGCTCTTCGCGTCATTGACGAAAGTATCTAAAGTATTTTCGCAAGCGTCAACATTTGTCTTTTCAAGGGCAATAACAAAATTTGAATTGGTTCATTACTGTAGGAGCTATTCTAAAAAGAGTTGCATCACACAAGTAACAATTTCAACCACACACACTTAGCAAACTACTTGTTGTTTTTCCATATTTCATTGCGACATATTTTCAGGGCGCAAACAAATCAAAATACGAAAGGTGAAAATTTTATGAATTAAGGGCGTTTGATGAATGTAGCATTTTTATATTGCTGCCTAAAATTGTGCTCCAATATTATAGCTCAAAAGTAAATCCTTGCTTTTGTTGCTGAATTTATAAATGGAGAAGTTACATATTTGTACACATACTCTATTACAAACATGGTATTTCAAAAATGTCTTTTTTAATTGAAAGCCGCAACATTCTTCTTTCACTATATGACAATATATATTTTTTGGAAGCAAAATTCTTTTGTGTATTCGCAATCTTGCAAAGTAACTGAAAATTTGACTTTGCAAATGAATAACTTACAAATTTGAACCGATTTTAATGTTTTACATTTTAAATACACAGCTAGAGTATTGTTAATCTATGTTAAAACAATGGCATTTAAGACTTCAGGTTTGTAGGAGCTACATGCATGTCATGGTCAAAAACCATGTAAAACGCCCTCTAAGGAAAACCATCAATATTTCCTAAGCCGCTCAAACAATCAAAAAACTAAGTACGCAGTTGTGATCAGCGTCCAAAAATCCTTTAGAAAAGTATGGTTTGATTTCAGAAAAAAAAAATAATGTCGATTTTGTTGCTCTGTGTAATCAGTCGGAAAAATACTCTAATGTCTAGTAAAACCGTATAAACATTTGAAAAGAAAAATGCGATTTAAATGTTTGTTTTCGAAATGAAAGAAAGAAAGAAGGAATGATTTAAGTGATGCTTTTGTCTATTCCCCCACCCTAAGATGTTAATTAAGTAAACAATGACCGTAATTGGGTTTTAAAGATGTTAATCGTTTGTAGTGCTGGTCCAGATTCTATTCGTTTCGATTGGATTAAAATTGCAAATCAATCAAGCATTTTCTACTGCACATCTCTCAGCAACTCTGTACAAACCGCACGCTTTTATGTTATAATCTCGAAATTATTGAAAACCCTCTAATAACTGGAATAATACGACCATAACGACACACAAGATAAGGTCACAGCAAAACATCTGCCCTCCACCTACGAGAACAACGAGTACGTAAAGAGCCCAGCCAGGATGAAAACAAAAATAAGAAATCATTTCCTACACTGACTGTCGAGTTGGCGCAAAGGTGCACAGGTATGGCAGCGATGTCGAGCACCACTCGAGGCAAAGGTGCTCGCACGCAGGTCCTGCGATGCACTCAGACAACAACAACAATTACTGCTTACTCCTTTCCCCATTTGAAATAGCAGCAGTAACAGGCGCACCAACAACAACAACCCGCCGCACCGCTCGACCAATATCGAAAAAAATTCCCTTCGAACGTTGCGCTATCAGCTGTCGTTGTGCTCCTGCCGTTGCCTGCTACTTCTTTTCTAAACTCACACACACACACACACACACTCGAATGCAGCAGCCAGTGCATAATGCTGCCATTATGCCAAGATTTTATTTTTCACTCGTAGCCATCGTTGTCGTTTCTGTGTGTGTGTGTTTGTGTGTGTATATATCAGGTCGGCCGTCGAAATGTTCACTACGCTCGCTTCCTGCCTTTTGCACCGAAAACGCAGTTCGTTTTTTCCATGTTGGCCGTGTTGCTGCCACTGTGCTGTTGTTGCAACAACCGAAAGTATGTTGCGGCGTTTATTTCTGCCTTCAAATAAGAAAACACATACACACACATCATGGCACATCGTCAGTTGCTATAGCAATTTTTCTCATATTTTTTTGTTGGGCTGTTTCTGCGAAGCACTTCTTCACTGTATGTGAATTTTTCTATGGCTCCGTTCTATCCTTTTTACTTTTTTTAAATATATATTTTTTTTTTGAATTTTGCTACTTATGTCTTTTTTTTCATTTCATTTGCTGGTTGCGCTGCTTCTTTTCATTAAAATTGCCCGACGCGCTGGCTTGCCGGTCGGCCTGTTTGTCTGCATTTGCAATTTTTATTTTTCCATCGTCGTCGCTTCTGCACGTCGTGGAGTCGCACATTAGTTGGTGCTCCACAGTCTCAGTTTACGGTACTTGGCGATGTACATTACAACAGTGGTATGCCACACAAATTTTTGGCAAAAGGGGCAATGTAACTATGTCAGGAATATGTTCCCTACTTGACATAACCTAACAAACTTAAATATAGCCTGTAGAGATATTCAAGATCTACTTGGACTTGCTAAAGCTAATCATTTGTGGAAGCTAAGATTGGTGTAGAATCTACAAGTCTATAATGGTCTAGTCATGCTTAAGTCTAGATGCGCTTATTTTTTCTCTATAGGAGAATTTTAATAATTTGCAAGGTTACTGTCGTAACGTCCTAAGTGGGAAGAATGGTATGAAAACGTCCATGAGAGAAGGTAGAGTGGAACCAATGGATGGAAGACTATCGAGGTACAGTGAGAGGACATACTAGAAAGGACAAGAAAAGCTGAAGACTCCAGCTACGTTTTAAAGGTATTATTTTTAAGATAAACCTATAAATTCATTTATCGATTTTGCAGTAGGCAGCCATTCAATGTCACAGTATACTCAAACTTGATGAGGACCACCTAAGATAAATACTTCTAGTATGGCTCTTCAAGCTTGATTTGCCATGTTTAGATGTGTAAGAGGTATTCAAATGATGCTCTGACTGAGTAAAACTTAAGCAAACACCACAAGTCTGGTATTGGTATAAGAGGTTTTAATGTTAAACTCAGATTTAGTAAGATCAACAATAGACAAAAATATAGTCAGTGTCTTTAAACACATTCACGATTTACCTAATTATGGCCGGTCTCGATAGTCCAGCGGTTAGCGCGCTGGATTCTTATACCGAAGCCCTAGGTTCGAGTCCTAGCTCGGGTTGGTGAAAAACTCGTCTACTTCTATCGTTATCCACATGAAGCTGATGAGAATCACAAATGCGCTCTTGGTAGGCAATGCAACCCTCCAAGTGTGAACGGAAAATTGCCAAAAAAAAAACCGCCGTTCGGATTCGGCGTTAAACTGTAGGTCCCCTCCCTTCCTTCTCCCATGCGTTTGAAATGTGTGTTGTAATACATGTTAAAAAAAACAGTGTTGCACACACATTTCAAACGTGTACAATTTGTGGTATCACAATGGGCCCATATAGAGGCCCAAGTGTTTCTCATGCAGAGGCAGCCACTATAACCTACCTACCTACCTAAGTATGTAAATTTATCAAGTTAACCTCAGCAAAGATCACTTTTTCATAGTCAAACTGTGGGTTTGTGTACGGACCTACATCAAAGTCAATCTACAGAGTTATTTCGGTTACGGTTTTCTTGAACATAGTTCAGCACTTAGTCTAGATAACCCTTATTATAAATTCATACTAATTACCACAACAATAAACCATCTAATTAGAGACTCTTAACTAGACTCGCACAATCCAAGGAAGTGTTACCATTGTACTTCCTAAAACATTTCAAAGCATGCATCACTCTTTTCAAACAGAACTTGGGAATCATGACACTGCCAATGGGTCACCCGTAATTAGACTCACAGCCAATGAAGTTATTAGGAACAGTTCTTCAAATTAAAAGGAACTTACAACAGACACTTGAACTTGAATGAAGTTATTAGGAACATTTCTTCAAGTTGAAAGGAACTTAAAGCAGACAAGTTAAAAGGAGCTAACAGCAGACACTTGCCACCTTCCAAGACAATCTAAAACTCTTCTTACTTTTATCCAATGAATTCAGTTTAAAACAGAATGTTTTGGTTGGAGCTCGACAGATATCAAAGGTCGCAGTGTATTCATACCCAAATTAAATATTAATTTACTTTTTGATTTTGTTTATTTTACTTAATCTAAAATGTCACATCTATGCATTCATTCCCCTCCCTAAAATTGCGCCACTGTTTCGGGCCACTTCATCATTATGTATTCTACAATGTGTCGTACAATGTTTAGTGTCTTTGGTTTCCCTTTGAATGCTTGTTCGCTTCTTTTTTCCTCTACAGTTCAGTATTGCTTTTGCCTTTTGTGGGATTGTGTGTTCTCTTGAACTTGGAATGGTGAATTTTATTTTCAGCCAACTGCCAACAGCTGATGCATTTGATGTCTTGTGTACACGTAGTTTCCATTCCCCACCCCAATTCCGTTCCTCACATTGCCTTTCTTATTTGATGGTATTTTGTGTGGTGCCGTGATACGGTCTTCAGTTTTATGTACCTTTGAACTTGTCAGTCAATTGGCGGCATTTTGTTACCTCCACTCAATGTCGACAGCAGCAACCAGAAATTCCACATTCAGTTATTGGTATTTTTCCAACGAAACTATTGCGGAATTTTGTGCTCACAGAGCGCTAAATCCGATTTTTGTGCGCGCTTTTATAACGTTTATGCGATTTTATAGCACATCTGCCACGATGATACCAATCGAGCTAATATATAAAATTCCCATATACAGTTTAGCAAGTTTTGTCTAATTGTTCCCACGCTGAAAAAATGTCTTCTTTCCAACTGTCACACAGCCCTGAAGGCAACCAAGGCATAGTTTTGTTATGAGTCAGTGTTATCTATGCATTGGAAATCCTCTAGGAACAAAAAACTAACAGTTTTGTTGTTCTTATATTCCCTGATTTTTTTCTCACAGATCTGAAATTGTTTTCATATTTTTTGCTAGAGCCAGTTTCCATTCTGCAACTCCCAATCTTCTAATCCTAACCACTAATCACTAAGCAGTCACGATTGAAAGAATTGTATGAAAAAATCACATATTCTTTTTTTAATTCTTACAAACTTTCAGCACATTTAAAGCAGTCAAAGCTTTGCCCGTAATCCATGTTTACACTTCAGCAAAAAACCAAACCCCCCGTTCAAACAAGTCGAGTGTGTTTAACCGTTCGTTGGCACTCGCGCCAATCGCATTCAACAGCGCCAAAGGTAAACATCGTAAATCAGGACGCAATTCAAACTAATTTCCCGACAAATAAACGCACAGCGATAAATGTAAATCATTTCCTTCATGTTTAACTTTGACACTTGCGCTACGTGCCGACCGATATTACATACACTGAAGTGTTCAGCAACCACAGCTGCGCAAAGAGGTGCCGCTCCATAATTCAATAATGTGTACATTGCCGTAAAGCCCTGACTGGTGTTGCCAATTGCGGTCGTTGACAGCTCGTTGACGGGTGTTTTCTTAATGCCGACTAATTATGTGCATTTCCGATGCTTGACGCGTGACTCTCGCGGCGGAGCTCGAAACAGTAAAGTAGCAAATTTTGTTCGTAGCAAGAATTAAGCTAATGGACATGTCTAAGGAGTGAATCATTTGAACAGTCCTAACGCGAGGGATTGAGGTTAGGAACATATACTTCCTAGTCATTGTAGCGAATTTAAGGCTATAAGTAGAAACCACCCTCGAAATGGTCAAAGAAAACAATATCTCTATACGAGACATTGCAGTTCTCTCAGTAGTCAAGTGGCTACTCTCAAGACTGATAAGTTGTTTTAAGTCCCTGGACAAGATGGTTGAACAGCGCGACGTGTACCTGTCAACAGTCAACAAGGAATATTATTTGAACGTTATGCGTCGTTTGTGTAACGCTATCCGCCTAAAAAGGCCGGAATTGTGGAAAGATAATTCTTGGTTTTTACACCACGATAATGCACCATCCCATACTGCACTCGTAATTCGTGATCATTTCGCCAAAAACTCAACCCATATCGTTCCGCAACCACCGTATTCACCTGATCTGGCACCGTGCGACTTCTGACTGTTCAGCAAGCTTAAAAGATCGCTCCGGGGACACCGTTTTGATACGATAGAGGAGATTCAAGCCGCAGCGAAGACGGAACTGAAGGCCATCCCGGAAAGTGACTACAATCAGTGTTTTGAAAAATGGAAAATCCGTTGGCATAAGTGCATTGCATCGGGAGGGGATTACTTTGAAGGGGATGAAATTGATTTGGAAGAATAAATAAAGAATTTTCAAAATAAATACAATGTCACCTTGGACACAGTAGTGTGTTGAAAAAACAGTGTTGCATACACATTTCAAAAACGGGTGAAATATGTGTTATCACAATGGGCCTCACAATAGGCCTCCGAGTGTGTCTCTTATAGAGACAGCCACCATAACCTTACCTAACCTACCTGCTAGGATTCATCCACAAAATAAAAATGCCTAATCGGGCTCTTGAATGACTTGCAGTAGGAACACATCACACCTTCCTTGTTGTGCCATCACAATAGACCCAACCTGTGACCCACTTGTGTTTTCCGGTAAGGTTCGCTGACAGCCACTTCATCCTGAATACCTATAAAAACTTTATATAGGAGAGAAGGTAATCAATACTGCAACAGATCAGTCCCATATTTACTGGAGGTACAAAAAAATTCTGCTTAGACTAAATAGAGGCTCGCTCTGCACTGCAGTTGGAGTTGCTACTATATCCTTGGTACTCATGCTTAAAGAATGGGTCCTACATTTGTCAGGTGTATTTCTACAAAAGTTGTAGATACAAACAAGAGAAGGAGGCTATGTTACAGCTCCTCTGCACCTGGCTGGCTCCTTGTCAGTTGCGCAGGAAAGACATTAGATTCTTCTACTAGAAGAACCTTGCCGATATCTCAAATGCTTAATACGCCTCCAGTAGGACTATGACCTGAGGTATCACAACGGACCAATTAGCCAATGTGTGCCTTCAAGTCTAGTCTACATAGTTGAAGACAGCCTTCTCCACCTTCCTGGATCTGCGTCCGAATTCGCTCTCCACGGTCCAGCATTTGGAAATTAATTAAAAGCGATTGAAGCACTTTGCGATCGAATCATTGTGTTCTTGACATTCGGAGTTATCTGATCTTAGAACCAGCCATTAAAAGGCTGAAGATGTTTCTGTTCCAACTACGTCCTGTGTCATAAGTAAACCTTTCCAGCTGGATAGTTATCAAGGATTGAAAAAGATTTCAGTGCCTAGAGATGCTAATCAGTCTATATCGCTTAGGTTCCGGTGTTTCTGCCCCAACTACGCCATGTGACATCAGGTCAACCTTTCCAGCTGAATAGTTTTTAAGAATCGAAAAGGATTTCAATGCCTAGAGATTATAATCAGTCAGGTGCTATATCATTTAGGTTCAGGTGTTGCTGTCCCAACCAGGCCATGTGACATCAGGTTCAGCTGAATAGTTCTCAAGGATTGAAAAGGATTTCAGTGCCTAGAGATGCTAATCAGTCAGTGCTATATTGCTCAGGTTCAGGTGTTGCTGTCCCAACCATTCCATGTGACATCAGGTCAACCTTCTCAGCTGAATAGTTCTCAAGAATCGAAAAGGTTTTCAGTGCCTAGAGATGCTAATCGGTCTATATCGCTTAGGTTCAGGTGTTTCTGTCCCAACCAGGCCATGTGACATCAGTTTCAGCTGAATAGTTCTCAAGGATTGAAAATGATTTCAGTTCCTAGAGATGCTAATCTGTCAAATTATTTAAAACCAAAACTTGTTGATTGATATTGGGCTTGACTTAAGTGGAAGTTTCAGACAACAAGAAAGGTACAGTTACAGTTTACAAATACAATTGAATTGTGTGTCACACACACACACACATTACGCCACATTGTGTTCCGTTTTATTCACAAACAAATTGTTATACCCTCCGAAAGACTTCAACTCAACTCAAAAAATATCACAAAAACTTAGTGCCACTCTTGGCTAGACAACTTTGGTGGCCCTCGAAGCGTAACAGCATTACCACAATTACACTCCCCCACTCACGAAAGACAATGAAGAAGAAAGCAACGCATCGTCTCTGCTGACGTTTGTAGGTTAGAAAAGCAAAGGAAAAACTTTGATATTGTTGCGATTGCGGCAATGTGCTGAATGCTTGTCTATGCACGAACGCTTTTGCAAGCATACTTTTAGGCATGCACTTTGAATTACGGCGAATTTGGGATAATTCGCTTGGTGTTAGTCCGATATGGCAAGGATGGTTCGCGAACGAATGAACTGTGCGAGAATGGTCGAGCGTGTTCCAATTGGAAGTTGCAAGAAACTTCGGCGCGATAAGAAAACTTGTATATAAGCAGCGGTGCGCGGCGCAAGGGGAGAGTCTGTGTTGAGCAAGCAAAGGGGAAACATGCAATAGTAGTAGTAAAGTAGTAACAAGTGTAAAATTGTAAATAAAGTGATTGTTAATTTTTGTCTGCGTTTGCGCTGAATAACTGAAGTAGTTTTATTTTCAAGCACAATCGATACGAACTAGTCATTTTCGTAACATTTGGTGTCAGAAGTGGGATTGTGTTACTGAAAGTAAACAACGACAAAATTTATAAAACGCAGACATGGTTAAATTAGAGCTGCTGAAGGTGGACCAGCTGAAGAAGGAGCTGGCCGCCTGGAATTTGCCGACTGCTGGCGGAAAGGTGGAGTTGCAGCTGCGCTTACGAGAGGCGTGTGAATCACGAGGCATCAATTGGGCTGCACACGAGTTCGGAACGAAGGAGCAAGAGGCGTCGGCCAAGGTGGAGGAATCGCCTGCTGGTGCTGCATCGCTGCAAAGTACGGCTGCCGCGGCTGCGCCACTACAGGCATTAGACATGAGCCAGCTAATGGTTGCAATGAAAAGCATGTTCGAGACTTCCAATCGTGAAAATCGCGAAATGTCGGCGCAAATGGCAGCGAAACTGGAAACTACGAATCAGGAACTTTCGGCGCAAATGGCAGCGAAACTGGAAACTACAAATCAGGAAATTTCGGCCAAAGTCGAAACTGCGAACCGAGAAATGGCCGAGCGAATGGAAAACAAGCTTCAGGAAAATTCTGCACGTTTGGAACAGAAAGTGGAAGAAATCTCCAACAAGCTCGATGTGAAGGTGGAGCACCTGGGAGCTCAAGTGGAGCACTTGGATAAACGAGTCGACGGCCTGGATGATTCTCTGAACAGACGAGTTGACGACCTGGATGAGTCTTTAAACAAACGAGTGGACAGTCTGGAAGATTTGATGCACAGAAAGATCGACGAGCGACTTAGAGAACTACAGCTACGAGCAAGGGTGCAGTCAGTTGAGGAAAGTTTTGCCATAGAAGTGCCTACTTATGATGGTACTACGTCGTTCGACACATTCAAATTACAATTCGATATGGCTGCTCTGGAGAGTCAGTGGACCGATGTTAGGAAAGGTCGGAGGCTGATACTGGCTCTAAGAGGTCCTGCGGCTGAGGTAATAAAAACCGTTCCGGAAGGTTTGAGAGGTGATTACGACACCGTCATAAGGGCACTGGCAGCCAGATACAGTGACGAGCACAACAAAATGCTGTATTATTGCGAGCTGAAGAGCCGTAGACAGAGAGCCAACGAGGCGCTGCAGACGTATGCGGCAGATATCGAGCGGCTGGTACCACTGTCCTACCCAGAATTCAGCATAGACGGTTTGGAAAGGCTGAAGATTGAGGCGTTTATTGAAGGTCTTCATGACCCGGAGACACGTCGCAGTACATTGATGATGATGAAGCCGACATTCCGTGAGACGGTGAGAAGCGCATTGACGTATGAGGCGGCCTGGAGGGGAAGTTTTCGACATTCATCTGCGGAAAGGCGCCGAGCCCAATATGGTCGTGTCACGCAAAGCCAGACAGTGAGCTCAGAGGCACCAGCGAGGCCGCGGGCTGTTTCATCTAGAGTCAGTTGCTGGCGATGTGGCAAGCAAGGCCACATATCACGAGACTGCCATCTGCGGGAGAAGCGTTCCGGACAACAGACGTCGCCAAGATGTGCTGACGCTCTGCCACATCATTCTTGCAAAACCGAGCGCAGGCATGATTCGCAAGCCGAAAACAAGGGACAAATTGTGGATGTTCGGTCGGTAAGAGTTCTACAAGAGGAAGATTGGCCTGCGGGAAGGCTACAGAAGGACCAGCGCGAGGATACGGATCTCGCAAAGATCATCAAAGGCAAAGCGCAGAGAGTACGGCCGGACTGGCAGGAGATGGCTGGTGAGAGCCCGATCGCGAAGGCTTACTGGGCGCAGTGGCAAAGTCTACGTCTGAAAGACGGCTGCCTATACCGCGAGTGGGAGAGCAGGGATAGCAGGACCAGAAAATCCCTAATAGTGGTCCCGAAAGGTCGGATCGACGATGTCATCAAAGCAACCCATAACGACTCCAGTGGAGGGCACCTAGGCATCGCAAGAACTGTCGCCAAGATAAGAAGGCGCTTCTATTGGGTAGGATGCCAGGAGTCTGTCGCTGACTGGATCAGAGGCTGTGATCGGTGTTCGGCTGCGAAAGGGCCGATGAGAAGATCGCGGAGCCGCACTCGACTAGTCGGAAACAGGTTAAACGCCAGTTATGGTCTACGGGCTAACCCAGAAGGGTTCCAAGAAGGCGATGTGGTAATGCTCAACAACCTGCAGCGGAAGGAAGGTTTGTCTCCAGAAGTTCAAGCATCATGGGAAGGACCGTACAAGGTCGTGACAAAGATTAATGACGTGGTGGACAGAGTTCAACGCTGCTGCAACAGAAACGCCAGGTTGAAAGTAGTCCATTTGAAGCGCCTGGCGTCCTACTCCGGCGGAGCCTCGGCACTTGTTCGGGACGAACAAGTCTAAGTGGTGGGCAGTGTTGCGATTGCGGCAATGTGCTGAATGCTTGTCTATGCACGAACGCTTTTGCAAGCATACTTTTAGGCATGCACTTTGAATTACGGCGAATTTGGGATAATTCGCTTGGTGTTAGTCCGATATGGCAAGGATGGTTCGCGAACGAATGAACTGTGCGAGAATGGTCGAGCGTGTTCCAATTGGAAGTTGCAAGAAACTTCGGCGCGATAAGAAAACTTGTATATAAGCAGCGGTGCGCGGCGCAAGGGGAGAGTCTGTGTTGAGCAAGCAAAGGGGAAACATGCAATAGTAGTAGTAAAGTAGTAACAAGTGTAAAATTGTAAATAAAGTGATTGTTAATTTTTGTCTGCGTTTGCGCTGAATAACTGAAGTAGTTTTATTTTCAAGCACAATCGATACGAACTAGTCATTTTCGTAACAATATAAACACCTCACACAGCCAAAAGCGCAAATGCTCGAATACGGCAAACGTTGAAACATTGAGCCATGGCATGGCGTGTTCGCTTCTAATACTAACATTTCGAACAAACAAACAAACAAACCACCAAACTGCTGAACGTGCGGCAATAACTGAATTTGATGTTTAACCTTCCGTCTCGAGCACTGATTTTTATGTGCCAGTCAGCCATTTGTTGCTCAGCTATGTATGAACGTCCAATCGTTGATCTCTGCGTCACCGTTGTACATTTCGACGCTTTCTTCGGTGCTTTTTATTATTTCCTACTCACACACACACACACACATTCGTACATTATGTGTACACGTATGCATGAGTACGTTTTTGTGTTGGAGTGTGCAAACTGCAAAGTTGGTTTAGCGGTCAAGAAACTTTTCTTTAATGGGTTTCATGTTTCAACACTCGGATCAACGCAGCCAGCCAGCGCCAGCCAGCCGAACATGTGGCCGCGCGTAGAGTTGGTGTTTGGTGATTTCGTGGCGTGTCTGGATGGCTGTAACTTCTCATGATCCGTTGCCGCCAAGTCGCGGGCGCTTTTAACTGAATTGCGCGGCGGCGGTGGGGCTCTTTCATTACCAGTTAACCGCGCTTAATATGCGCCAAGTTGAAATTTCGGAGAGGCAAGCAAAATTAGAACCTGCAAGCGCGCTTACAGGCCGTTGACCTGACTTTGTGACTAATGGTCGCCGCTAGGGGGCGCGGTGTGAATAAACTTTGCCGTGCCGAAAGAGAAATGTAATTACCAAAATCATTTTTATGTCATTACGTGCAGAAATATCTCAATGATGTTGTTGTTGTTGTTGTTTTTGTTACGTGTTTGGTGGGGGCACTAATATAATGGGGCTGTGTTGTTTGGGCCACTATTAGCCTGAAAGGTTGTGGTAACTTAGCAATGTGTGGCACATTTATTGCTACCGGAAACGGAAATTCCATTTGAAGCAAAGGGCAATAATGCTGCGTGTGCAGCAACACTGGCCCAGACTAATGACATTTTGTACGAAAACTTCTCTGACAGCACAGGCACACACCCTCCATGTCATTTGATGTTGACCTTTACGCCCTAATTGAGACACTCAACGCAGTGTGGTTGTTATTGTTGTCGTTGCCCACTTTTGTATTTCGCGCAGTGGGGCCCGTCTCGCTTTTCGTCGGCTCATTAATGTGCACATTTCGCCACAAAGTTGGCGCCTTTGCACTTGAATTGCGAAAAGTGCTGAAGTGCACTTGTGCGCGCCTTTTTATGTGCGCCGCACACAAGCAAACCAAACCAAACAACAACAAAGGTGAATTTTTACGCGAAAATCCCGCTTGTACTACAAGCTGCAAGTGGCATTAAAAAAAAAAGAAAATAAAGCAGCAACACTACAAACAAATATGAGAAATAATAATAATAAACGCAGTGCGCGAAAAAAGATCATAAAGCGATACTACGAGCGTTTGCCGGCTCGCTCGCGCGCTTGCCAACAAAAGAGCGCGGCGCGCAATTCGCCGCCACTGGCAAACTTTAACGCTTCAATGTTCAAGTGGTAACAACTGGTTGTGGGTTGTGTGATGTACTCGTTGCTGTTGTGGCTTGTTGTTGTTGTCGTAGTAGTGCTACTAGTTTTTTTTCGTTTGCTTTGAACTGCAATGCTTCCGGTCTGACTGGGCCGCAAAACGCCTCCTGCCACCCTAAACGTGTACATGTGTGGGTGTGTGTTCATGTGATTAAGTGTGTGTGAGCGCGTTTTCGCGCCACTCATCCAACCATACATCCATCCATTCATTCATTCATTTTCATTCATTCCTCTGCTTGTTCGTTTATCATATTAAAAGCTGCCAAAAATTCGCCGCCCACCACACCATCAGTTCAGCCGAAACTTCTCCACCACTGAGGCGCATCGTAGCATGCAGTGAGCAGTGCTCGAGTCGCTTACAATTCACTTGGTGTGCTGTACTGATAAGGGTTTCGTGTTCTTTGTGTGCAGTTGGTGAGATTTGCAATGACCCAAATAATTTTGATAATGCAGACGCCCCGCTGCGTGCAAGTACAGACGCCAGTCAGACGTCTACTACGTCAGTCTACTTTAGATCGCTGTATCTTTAAAGTTTTGCTCACAAAGAAAGCCTCATTTACCCATCCAACTCGTGTGGGTTAAGGGGGTCAATACGTGTAAATTTACAAAATTGTCAAAAAATTTTTTTTTTTAAGTAGACTCCAGGGTCTCTTAAGAATATCCCCCCCAAGTGGTTTTTAATTCTGATGACCCGTTCCCCTGCAGCAGCGCTTTATTGATGGTCAATTCGTTCCGCATGATATCGGACGCAAAGTTTAAACCGAATTATTTCGAATTACTGGTTTTTGATTATGGAAGTAGAATATCTCGGCAAGTTTTAGTCCCAATGATCTAAAATTTGGGCAGCAACTTTTTGAAACATAGAACTTCTAAAGTAACTACAAATTTCATTGTTTTTGGCGAAATCCGCGGCGCCATTTTCGGGAAATTAAGAAAAAAAAAGGTAATTTTTTCGGTTGGAGCGTATTTTCGTATTTTCGAGAAAATATTTTTTTTTTAGTTACGTTTCTCATAATAACTAATAGCAATATTTTTTCAGATTATTTTTGGGGCGCCGGCACAACTTCTACTAGAATTTGGGCCCAAAGTTGGACCCCCATCACCGCCGCCATTTTGAGCACGCAAAAAAAAATTGTTTCGTGCACTGCTACCTTTTACTAAAAGAATGAAAAAAAATTGTACATTGCATTAATTTTGTCCGGCGTATGCGCGATTCCAAAAATATACCGTTTACACGTATTGACCCCCTTAATGCCATTCTGCAGCACCAAAATTAGCAAACATTTAAATTAATTACAAACACCAAGCATCCAATCAATTTGCTGCTCGTTTGACTCGCATTAAACGAGCAGCTGTGCACAGCTTCAATTAGCCGCCAGTGGCCGCTCTCGAATTAATAATCTCAGCTCCAGCTTGCAGCAGTCAACGCGCGCGGCTTTCTTAGAACTCCACAAAGCAATTTTACTGGCTCATGCTGCTTACATTTATTCAGTTTCGCAACACCATCGTGGCTCCGCTTTGAGTGTCTCGCGTTGCAATGATTTGAATGATTTATGGTCTTTTTTTCAAGTTCTAATTCTCGCATTTCCGCTTAGCTTCAATTGTAGCCAATTGCCTCAAGTTCTCTTGGAGCGCACTTCAACTTCAAATGGTTTTAGTGGCCTCTTCCGTGCTCGAAACAACACTGACGACAGCCTGTAAACAATATTCGCTAAATGTCATTGCAATTTGTCACGTCTTCTCAAGACGAAACTATGCATGGCAAGGGACTTGCGTTCAAAGTATTCGCACAGCATTTGGCACTGTGTCAAATATTTTTGCCGTGTTTTTTTTTTCTTTCGGTTTTCTTTAAAAATTTGTCAATCATTGACAAAACGACCACAGTCGCATAGAGAAATAGCCAACCTAAGCTATACGAAAGTGTAAGATTTGGTCACCAAAATCTGCCCATCACATGCCTCAAGCGCCGCCAATTTCTCATTGAATCGCTCTGGTTTTTGCTGTACGTTTTGCCTTGCGTAATTTTAATTAAATTTTGCCAAATATTTTCCCCTCAATTAAGTCAGCAACAACGTTGTCTCTAAGTCTTTATTTCTGAAATATAGAAAATTCATACTAAATAATCGCTGACCGCAAATTGCTTCAAGCTTGTTTGCTCTTCGCAAGAAAAATTTCTGCTTGTTGTTCGCTCGAGTTATTTTTAAATGAACGAAAATTTTTCAAAGTTTTATGTCTGATTTGTGCTGTTCAAGTATTATTGAACATTTGCATCGGTGAATAAATTTCGGCATAGGCAAAATTCAGCTGCTGACACCCGCTGCGGTCCGCACTAATTTATCGGTTGCTATGAAACGCTTTTCACGGCAGTGCGCTTGCAACATTTTGCGCTCGAAAGAGGAAATTTAATAATAAATGAAATGGCATTTTGCACATGCACCAAACAAACAATGCAACGTTGCCCAATAACCGACGCTGCAACGTGGCAGGCGGGCGCACTGCCGCTCAATGCGTATTTTCAATGGATCAATTTGCATTGCGTCTCCTGTAACGTCTTAATTGAAACCACATTTCGCCATGTTGTGTTGCTTGCTTGCTTGCTGGCTGTTTGCTGCGTCCTCGTATCGATTTTAGCCAGTACGAGTATTAATATTTGGCAGTTTTAAGCACAAGTCAGGTCGAACGGTCGTACAACGTCTTAGCTGCAGTGCCATTGAACTCTGAAGCTGTTATTAAGAAAATGCTCAACATGCAGCACTAAATTGCCGCTTTTGCTGCATACGAGGGTAATAAAAAAACGTATGAAGTAAATTGAATTTGCAAAATCGTGCCAGATCCTGTTAAGTCATGACTTGATGGAATCATCTTGAATTCAACATATTTAGGAGTCGATTAATAACTTTTTGTATAGTTTAAAATTTTTCATATAAGTTTGGGTATTTTGTTTACAATACTCGATCCATGAAGTCGCTTAATCTAGCGGCTTTGTTTAAAGAATTCAATCCATTAGGTCAGATTTTGTAGGTTTCTCTTTCGCAATATTCTGTCTGAATCTCTGCAATTTCGTTTACAGACGACCTTTTTGGTTCAATTGAAGTTTATGTTGCTTTAGTTTGATTGGATCTCAGCATCTTTGTTGATAAACCGAATGGCCCCACTTTGTATGTCTGTCCTTGGCAAAAGCCTGGATTTTTCTCAGCTGCTTCGTTTGACAGACTTGATTCAAGAAGAGGCATTTTTAATAGCTCTGGCTGAATCTCATCCAGTTAAGTCGCAACTCTGTTGGAATCTCAGCGATTTCATTTACAGGGCTCTATCCTAGATGCCTAATTTTGTTCGAATATCGTTCTCAAATCTGGCTGAAACTCAGCTATTTCGTTCATAAAACTCAATCCCAGAAGCCTAATTTAGATGCCTAATTTTGTTGGACCATCTTTTGAAAGTCCATCGAAGTCTCTGCGGTTTCGTTCACAGCGCTCGATCCGAGTTGCCTAATTTTGTTGAACTATCGTTCTCAAGTCTAGCTGAAACTCAGCGATTTCGTTCATAAAACTCAATCCCAGAAGCCTAATTTAGATGCCTAATTTTGTTGGACCATCTTTTGAAAGTCCATCGAAGTCTCTGCGGTTTATTTCACAGCGCTCGATCCTAGATGCCTAATTTTGTTGGACTATCGTTCTCAAGTTGTAAGCCCGTCCGGAATCTCTGCGATTTCATTTATAGGGCTCTATCCTAGATGCCTAATTTTGTTAGACTATCGTTCTCAAGTCTGGCTGAAACTCAGGGATTCTGTTTACTGGACTCGATGCAAAATATCCAAGTTTTGGATTTTCAGCGATTTCGATCCGAGATTTTAAATTTTGTTGAACTGTCGTTCTCAGGTATGGCTAAAAACTTAGAGAATTGGTTTACAAGACTCAATCCAGTCAGTCAACTCAGTCGAATCTCTTTTACAAATCTGGTTGAGACTCAGCTCTTTCGTTTATGGGGCTCAATCCGAGATATCCAATTTTGTCGAACTCTCCATAAGTCTTGTGTAATCTTAGCAATTTCATCACATCGTAACATTTTAAACAATTCGCATAATTCTTGATAGATTTCAAGCAACATCTATAACAAAGAGTAAATGCTATCACTTGAAACACCAGAGAACTATTTAAACTTGGACATAGTTAACCATAGTGAGCAAGAAATCCAAAAGCCTGTCACAGAACTTAGTCTGAATGATCTTTGCACTCTGCTCTTTGGAAAAAAGAACGAAAAATATTTAAAAGAGAAGATTATAGGCAAAAGTCTGTCAAAGCAATTAGCTTGAAGGGTGCTCGTACTGTGCTTTGTGAAAAATAGGTTTAAAAAAGACTGGGACGGCCCCAAGAGGAGAATAGCATATAGTTTCTACAGGTTCTTCACTTTTCTCAAACGTCATTGCTTCCTTTAGGTGCCTCAATGGTTTAGAGAAAAGTATAACATCATAACATCCCGACCCAATATGTGTCCGCTTCTTCAAGCAAACACCGGACAGCAGCCGAAATCTTCTAGGGACCTCAGTGGAGGAGTTTAGAAATCCGAATGGTCGGTTAGCATTAACTCCTTCCGACTGAAAATACTTTGAAGGAAGAACTTGCAACTTGCGAGAACTGCAGAGGTGGCAAAGAACTAAGCAGAACTCATTTTTATTTAGTCAGTTCGGCGAATCTGATTTGTATTCGATTTGAAAAGTACTTCATAAAAAAAAAATTTACTTACTTTTATTAAATTTTCACTATTTCTGTGCTTTAATACTTCTATTGCTGTCATGTCTGACAATTAATAATTAATAAAATAAATTAAACAAATGAACGCATATTAAAAAGTTGTAGTGTTAAAAATTCAGTTTTAAAGTGAAGCTCAAATTTAGTAGCGTGAACTTTTGTCACTTCCCTCGTAGTCTGCACCAGAATGATAGGATTTGCTGAAATTGCCAGAAATTGGAAAATTCACCAACCGTGCATTGGCTGCTGGCTAAAACCAAAATACATTTACTACATCATACACACACACACACACAGATTCAGTATGTATGTGCAAACAGAATTGGCCTTTAATTATCTCCAGCCAAGTAATGTCAGTAACGACGCACAAAATGATTAGATACTTGTAAAACAACAACAACTTTACTTGTCGAATATATCTTTGACAGTTTACACAAAATGAAATCTTCCAAATTTGACCAGACAAATTATACCGCAAGAGTCTGGATTCTATTTTTTTATCCACAACTCAAGTGTCCATAGCATAGCGACCACTCAATAGCATGGCTCGAATGTGTTGTTGTTGTTGGTAATTAACATAAATTTGCAATTATTTGACGGCTAATTGTGTCAAAGTGCTTTGCCGCGCCGTCACACTTCCACTTCACTGCAAGGCAATTGCTTTCGTACCTTTTTTCTCATTCGATTAAAATTACTTGCGCATTGTGCCCCAAAGTAATTAGAGTAATTTGTCCATATGCAATGCCGCTGCGAGCAGTGTTGCCAATGCGCAATTAACGCATAACTACACACACACTCAGACACGTTCCGCCATTAGCCACACCCAGTTATGCACTCGCCGCTGTCATTAATTAAATGCGCATTTTTGCCGCATTTGCCTTATTGACATGAAAACAAACACAAAATTGTGCAAAAATACAAATGCATTAAAAATCGCACTGAGCAAATGTGATTATAGTTGATGGCGTTGCCATATGCACCGAATTATGCATAACGTCATTTGTTCGAACGCGAACTTTCAGCGGCGTCAACCACAATTTGTGCTCGTTTTCATTTTTTCAACCTGTATTTACTTCTCTGTCAATTTTAAATACAAACTATACTAAAAAAAAACCTCGCAATTGACAGTGACACACACGCACGAGGCACCGGTGCACACCGCAACGTCAATTGCTGCTGACCGCAGCCAGCTGTTGTTGCCGCCAGCGCCACGCGACGCGCCACAAAGATAGAACTTCTCCACTAAGTAAATGCTGTCGAGTTTTGTTTGACTCGATGCCGGTTACACTTCCTGTTAGCGCTGTTAACCGAAACCGCAAACGCTCTTTTTGGCGCGCCTGCTGAAATTTTGCAACTTTACTAATTGTCAAAAAAGAAACAACACACGTCAAAGCCTCAATTTGCGCCCCCTCACTGCCTCGTGCCGAGCAGCGACAGTGTGTCATCAACCGCTATGCGCCGACCAATCTCGTCTGATCTATGACGCCAACAACATTGTCAACGTGAGGCCAGCGCGCCGAGAACTAAGCGCCCAACTTGACGCGCAGCCGTTGCTACTAATTAGCGCGTCGCATTTTCACATTTCAATTTCCGATACCCTGCACTCACTTGCCAGGCAGTGTGCGGTTTCAAGAGGTTGTAGGCGTGGTCAATATGAGGAATGATCAGATCAGTCAAAAAGTTGGAGAATCGATGCTCAAGGTTGACTAACAACAAACGTTGTAAAGCTGCTGAAGAGTTGAGTGTTTTCTGAACAGTTTCGAACAGCTAGGCTGACGATTTCTTTTCTGAAAGTAGGGAAGACTAATGCTCGAAGTTATCATGGGACACAATGCATGAAGTCAGCATATAGGCACTTTGAACATTATCGAGAACACAACTAAAGCATCCTGTCTAAAAAAGATAGTACCCCACATTTGCTTGGTAGGACTCCCAACTTCGCTTGAAAGAGACCTTGTGCTATAAGCTAAGATGCTATGAGAATGAGTTCTGGACTTTCCATCCACTATTACTCGTATCCTGAGTTACTCGCATGTGCTTAGTTTCGTAAAATAGCCCAGGAAAAGCGCACCGAAGGAAACGCAGTTCCCTACTGCCTACTGATTTCTTCTGAACTTCTATTTTCCGTATCTCCCCCACTTGCTACTTTTCTCCTTGCTGCGCGTGATATGCAACGTATCTCATAAGAGAATCTAGCTATCTATCTGTCTTACTATCTCTTTATCCATTTATCTATCTACCTATCTCTATACATCCATCTATCTATCTATTTGTGTATCTGTCTATCTCTCCATCTATCTATCCATCTGTCTACCTACCTATCTACCTTTCTATCTATCCATCTTTCTTTCTACCTATCTATCCATCTTATTATCTATCTATCGATCTTTCTATTAATCTTTTATCTGTCTATCCATTTATCTATTTATCTATATCTGGTGGCTTATCTACTAGAGTCCCAACATCATGTCCTCAACATTTTTCAAGAATTAGTTAATCTATCTATCTATCTATCTATCTATCTATCTATCTATCTATCTATCTATCTATCTATCTATCCATCTGCCCATCTATCTATCTGTCTTTCCACCTATCTATAAATCCATCTATGCATTTATCTATCTACCTATCTCTATATAGGTATATTCATCTATGTATCTATCTATCTATCTATCTGTCAGTCTATCTATCTATCTATCTATCTATCCATTATCTATCTACTTATCTCATTATATCATCTATCTATCAATCTTTTTATCTATCCATCTTTCTACCTACCTATCTATCCATCTTGCTATCTATCTACCTATCCATATTTCTATCCGTCTGTCTAGCCATCTATCGATCTTTCTATTCGTCTTTTATCGGTCTATCCATTTATCTATCTATCTACCTATCTTTATATCCATCTACCTATCTGGTGGTTTATCTAGAATTAGTTAATCTATCTATCTATCTATTTATCCATCTATCCATCTGTCCATCTATCTATCTGTCTTTCCACCTATCTATAAATCCTTCTATCCATCTATCTATCTATGCATTTATCTATCTACCTATCTCTATATATCCATCTTTCTATCTATCTATTTGTGTATCTATCTATCGATCTATCTATCTATCAGTCTATGGATCTATCCATTTATCTATCTACTTATCTCTATATATCATCTATCTATCCATTTATCTACCTATCTTTTTACCAACCTATGCATCTTTCTATCCGTCTGTCTATCAATCTTTCTATTCTTCTTTTATCAGTCTATCCATTTATCTATCTATCTACATATCTTTATATCCATCTACCTATCTGGTGGTTTATCTACTAGAGCCCCAACTTGAAGTCCTCACCACTTTTCAAGAATTAGTTTATCTATCTATCTATCTATCTATCTATCTACCTACCTATCTATATATCTATCTGTCAGTCTATCTATCTATATATGTATCTATCTATCCATTTATCTCTATATATCATCTATCTATCTATCCATCCTTTTATCTATCCATTTATCTATCTACCCAAGTATCTATATATTCATCTACCTATCTGGTGGTTCATCTCCCAGAGTCCCAACCATTGTGACATAGTTTTCCATGAAAAGCATTTAATGAATTTTTAATATATTGGCATACATTAGTTAGCTTCAATTAAATTTACTAGCAATTTACGAGGAATCTTCTTCCTCAACATTTTCCAACAATTCTTTTCATAAAATTAAAATATTATTGCTTAACGAGAGTAAAAGAGAAATAAAGAAACCAAACAGCGCAGCGTCCAAATAAGTCGACCCACACCGATTGAAACACTTTTATTTATTTATAAATTTCTCTACAACTTTTTTTCAACAGTTTTTATGACTTTGTTTATATTTTTAGCGTTTCTGCGGTTTGCACATATTTTTTGTTATTTTTGGCGTTGTAGCTGGCTGTTCATTCGCTCGTGGATGGTTCATTTAAATAAAATTTTGTTTATTAATTTTTACGCATGCACAAGTTGCAAACAGTTACGTTTGTTGCAATTTTAATTAATTTTGCCTTTTCATAATGTTGCGCGTTTCACGTTGACATTGTTGTCAATGTTGTTGATGTTGTTTTTATCGTCGTTGTTACATGCAATGTATTTGCGCTGGACGGGAAAGAAGAGTTGTTGACATGACGTGACAACAAGTGTTGTGTGAAATTGTAAATTTTCGTTAAAAGAAAATGATTTTAGCATAAATATTAAGTAATTTTCTCACACTTCGCAACAATGCGACTTGTCCGATTAAAATGCAAACGACACAGTTATGTTTTATTTTTAAGACATGTTTTTGGTTGGGGGTTGATATTTGGTTATTGCTTATGTGGTCAGTCGGGTGCAAAATTATGTGTAGCTTCTGTGGGGTTTTACAGTTTGATGGTATGAAAGTGGTGAGTTCATGTAAAAGGTTCATACATGTTGATGTTCCTTATCTACGAGTACTTGTTGTTGTTGAGCTCGAACATATTGAAACAAAGCACGTAGCATACAGCAGAAGGGCCTTTATGATCTCAGAAACCAATTTTCAGTGCCACTAAATTCTCTCATAACATGTCTTCACTTTTTAATGTAAAGAAAACTATGCTCTGATATCATAAAATATTTTTAAAGACCAATAAATTATCTCATCAGCTTAAATCTAATTCTTTTAGAGACTTTTTATGCTCATAATGCTTAAAAAATTATCCCAATTTGCCTATTGCTTATTCAAAGCTTGTAAAATGTCCAATAGCTTTTTCGACCTCATAAAGTTTTGAGAAATTGTTTCATAACATGCTTGAAATTTCTAATAAATTTGAAGCCTTTCCAATCTCATAAATGATTTTTAGAGTAGGCCAATAAATTGGCCAACTAAATTGGAAATAGTCTCTTCAAAACTTCTTATCTCGCTGAAGAGCTTTTCTTATCTGCCTACAAATCAATGTTTACTCTATAAATCACTTTCAAACGCCAATCAACCATTTTATAACAAAACTCTTGAAAGTTTTTAATATACCAGAAGACCCGTTGCGATCTCGTAAACTAAATTAAATGAACTAAGAACTTGGAAAAAAAATACATAATTTTTTGGCTTTTGACATTCGCCGAAATTACTGTGCATTGAGTGAAACAATCCCTTAGGCCTGGACAATCACCAACATTAAAATGAAATAAAATCCATAATTAAGAACACCACTCGAGACAAAAGTCAAGCATCATTAACGTTGCCGTTCACCAGCACCGCCATTCGCAACGTCATTGCTCCACATATCACCGAAATATCGCCGTCAGTCGTCGTGTTTGTTGCTGTGTTTATCGCTTTTGCTGTCATTAGGTATGATTAAAGGGAATCTGAAATTGTCATTGCTTGTGCGTGAAAGTGTTAACATTTTAAATGCAATTAGACGCGTATCCATTCGTTGTAATGACGCGAGCCTATCGGACCAGATGAGGACACAAGTCGACGATATCGCTTAAGTAAAATTGCCCTCATCACCGCCGCACAGCAAGCCAACTGCAACACAATACGACCGCAACAGCCATCAAGTCGGCGGCCTGTCTGGGCCCGAACAGGTCGCCAATACCTGCGTCGCACAGGTGCGAGGAGCACGTGTGGTCGTGTGTGGGCGCGTTGAATTCGACGATTCCGTCTGTGTGTAGCAAGGAGGCAACTCTACGTGCTTGCACTTGACATTAACAGCAACAACAACAACAGTAACAGCAGCAGCAACGTCATAATGCGATTTTCCGCGAGAGACACACATGTGTCGCTGTGCGAGACTTCAAAGCACGTTCGAGTTGCATTTATTTAGAAACGTGAGGTGGAAGGGAAATGAAACGGCAAAAAGAAGCGGCGAGCGAAAATGAAAAAATCTGTTGTTAAGTGGTAAAAATGTCATTGCGCATGTTGAATAATAACAAACAAAATGCAGTTATGTGCAAGCGATGCGCGCGCCAGCCACGTCGTCTGCGATTCGAGAGCGCCAAGCGCGAAGTCAACGAACTGGAACGCGCCGACGCACAGTGTCGCGAGTGTGGCCAAAAATGGTAAAAATCAATGTTACAAATGACTAAAATGAATATGACAATCGACAGATAATATCTCAACTAAGAAAAATCCGTTATCCGATCTTCAATATCCTACTCCGTTCCATTTTTATGTAGCTTCAAAGTTGACGTTAGAAAATACGAATTCGTTCCAAGTTTGTGGGTAATTCTTTATGCTGAATGAAAAATCAAATAAAAATCTAATTTATGCACTAATATAGTCATGTTATATATTAAATAAAACTTTGGAATTTTTCCTATATGGCAGTAGTATTTTTTGGTTTGTGCTTCGGATTAACTGTGAAATTCCGTTCCATTGAAAAATTACGTTTTTCGGTTTGCTTCTAACAAAGAACCAAAAGTTTGGTGGAAAAAAGTTTAAAAAACGTCACAAAACACTTTTTTGGTTCCAACCCTAAATTACTCAAAAAAGTATGTATTAACATAATCCGGAGTAATGTTTTGCTTATAGGTGCTTATTTGGTTGTTATTCGCATTTTTTTAGTGACGCCTCCACTAAAAATACGTGATTTCTTCGAAGTGTGGCGTAAAGCTGAATCCAGAAAGCGGTCAATAAAACTTGATTTTCTTATAAATTTACTTAAAGATAAGACGGGCGTTGATGTTAATCATGAACAAAAGCAAAGTTTGCGTCCCCACCTAAACATTTACTTTTTGCAGTGGCACCTACAGTCAAAAATTGTGATTTTTTCGAAGTATGACTTTCGACGTTCAATGAAAGTAGCGGCAAAACAGCTGCTGAAATGATGAGCTGTATAAAGGACAAGGTTGGCACATTGTTCGTATCATCAAAAGTAGGCAGAATGCCACGCCCACTTTAAAAATCTAAACATTTATATTAAAATATGCTATCACAAGCTGAAAAAATTAAACATGAATTCATAAAGGAAAAGTTTTGGCCACTTTATATATATGCACGAGCTGCCACGCCTACTTTAAGGTTTTAGAAAGCTTACCAATTAAAAATACATTGTGGAACGAGTATCGTAAACAGCCTTCTCAAAATAAAGTTTTAGTTGTAGTAAAATACGAATATTTTTAAAAGTGGGCGTGGCAGACCGTCCATTTTTAGTGTGAGCTTTTATGTCATTATTTTAAGCTCAAATACATTCATTTCATAATTCTATCACTAATATTAAGAAAGTTATTTCAATATAACAGTTCCTTTCGTATGGGAGATGGGCGTGGCAGTGGTGGAATTTTAATGATTTTTTGTGAATTTCTTAATTTCCGCCACGAAAATAATCCCACCGAGTTTCATTGAAATACGACAACGCTAAGTATTTTTGGCCACGGCTTATATGGGATCGCGACACTGTGCGACAGCCCGTGGCTGGTGACGGCCGGCGGCAAGTGGCATAAAAGTATTTTACAGTTACTGGGCTCGTTCAGTTGCACATTGTTGTTATTATCGCTGTTGTTGTTGTTGTTGTTGTTGGCGTCTGCATGAGAGCGCAACGAAACACCGGCCGCACCGCCGCCAACACAAACAGCGATTAGCAGCGCCGACATTTTGGCCCTGGCCATGCCACTGAATCGCGCAGATTGTTGTGCCGATTCGCAATGTTGGCGGTGTGGCATTATAATTTGTTGGTTTGTTGTTGGGCTATCGCCGATTGTTTGGCGTTTGTATTTGCCGGTCGGCGTGCAGTGGTTCTCGTTGTTACATCAAACACTCACACACACACACACAACAAATTCAAAACTCATTCGATTTCGCACTCGACGTAATGCTGCGACTGACGATGACGATGACGTTGGTTATTGTTAAAGTCAACAGACAGCAACAGTGTGAGTGGTGGCAATTTTTTTTGTGTGTTGTTTGCCATTGCTTTGTTTTTGGTTACTGCCGCCAGACAGCGTCGTTCGATTGATTTTTGCATTTTTCATTCACCTCACCACCACCCATTCGCGTACAAAACACATTTGTGCAATTTAACGCTCGCTGCGGTGGTTGGGCAAAAAACGCAATAACGGTGCAAAATCGACAGTGTTGCGGTGACTGTTGGTGGTAGCGGTGACATCGACATAGTCTTCATATGTAGATGAAAAGACAAACGCAACGCAGAGCTGATGCGTTGACAGACAGTCGAGCAGTCGTGCAGACAAACAAACAGACGCACAATCGGACGAATGATGTGTGGAGTGGGTCGATTGTTTGTTTAAGCATATTAAATTGGAATTTGTACGAGAATTTGGTTTCAATGTGACAGTGGACCATTCACATTAATTTGTATTTGTTTTCAATATTTTATGATATTATTTTCTTTATAAAATTTTCTTATTGTATTTTGTTTAATTGGTCTATGTATGAATGTCACTTGTCGACTTGCCAATAACTGCTGAAAAGGCAGTGTTTGTTGTTGTTTCTCACGCCATGCGCTCGCTTGCACCTTAAAAGTGTTTGGCTTTTTATCGTATCGTCTGATGACTTGTCACTGTCACTGACGCTGGCAATGATGATTGATTGATTGTTTAGACCATAAATGCGCACACAATTGGGTTAAGCCGAGTTGATTGTAAAAGGGTTGTTTTATACAAGAATGCTTTGGGAATTTTTTTTTTTCAAATAAGTCAACATGACGTTAGAGAAGACAGTTTGTAAAAAAAAGAAAAAATTCATATCACAATTTGATTAAAAAGCAGTGCCTTGACTTGATAGAAATTTATATTTTAAAACTAATTGTAATGGATTGTAATTGCTTCTTTGAACTGCAGTTGCAAAAATACATACAAATGCAGCTGTTTTTTTAATTAAAAGCAATGTACACAAATATTACATACAGGACTGTAGTATGTAAGTGTGGCGCAGACAGGAGGGAGAGGTTGGGGGGTTCAAACCTCACCCTTAAATACAAAAATTTCTAGCGCAAAATATGGTTTCGAGTAGAATTGGGCTCAAAAGTAAAATCCCCCCAAAATAAAATCCTATGTGGGCCACTGTATAGTAGTATGTAAATACATTCAAACAAATCTTCAAATTATGTTTTAATGTCTTCTTTTTCTTATTTCTCTTTTCATGTAATGACTCGTTGACTCCAAAGGTTTGTAATTAATTCTTTATATACAAAACAAAACATTTTCTATTAACTAAAAAAAACTATGTAAAACGGTATATTTTTGGAATCGCGCATACGCCGGAAAAAATTAATGCAATGTAACATTTTTTTTTTCATTCTTTTATTAAAAGGTAGCAGTGCAAGAAAAACAATTTTTTTTTGGCGTGCTCAAAATGGCGGCGGTGGTGGGGGTCCAACGTTGGGCCCAAATTCTAGTAGAAGTTGTGCCGGCGTCCCAAAAATCATCTGAAAAAATATTGCTATTAGTTATTATGAGAAAATATATGTATGTACCGTCTAAAGTAACTAACAAAAAAAATATTTTCTCGAAAATACAAAAATACGCTCCAACGGAAAAGAATGACCTTTTTTCTTAATTTCCCGAAAATGGCGCCACGGATTTCGCCAAAAACAATTACATTTTTAATTACTATAGAAGTTCTATGTCTGGAGTCTATTTCACAAAAAAAAAAATTTTGAAAATTTTTTAAATTTACACGTAGGGGGGTCACCCTTAATTAGGCTTGCCACCCGTCCTCCATTGTGGAGGACAGTCCTCCAAATTACTCAAATGTCCTCCGTCCTCCTAAGAGGGTAAAATGTCCTCCACGAACACGAAACATGTCGATTTTACTATTTCCTTTGGTAGCAAACACAAAATGCATCATAATAATCTGAGTTGAAATTAACAATGTTTCGTATAAAATCAGCCTTAACTTATTGATATCTATTTCGATAAAAAATTATATTTTTTGTTTTGATCTCATTATTATTATTTTTATGATATCATTAAATGCAATATATGTAAGTCTGATTAAAGCAGCAAAGAGCAATCGACAAATATTTATTTAAAACCAAATAGTCTTTGAAAAGCGCATACATATATGTATGTATTTATGTAAATGAATTTAATTATTTATTTTTTAATTTTTTTCGTATTTATGTTTTTACTTGTTTTGTTATCTCTATGTTTAAATGTCAAAATTTTTGGGAGCTTTTTCTGTATACATATGTACTATATATGTATGTATATCAAATATATGTACACACGCACTCTGAAAACTAAAAATGTATGTTTGTGTTTATAGTATTGTTTTGGTGTCCTCCACAGCCATTTTAAAAAGGTGGCAAGCCTACCCTTAATGCAAAATTACATTCGGAAAAATATTTCGGGGAGGGGGTTTCAAAAAGTAATTCTTTAATGTTCATATTCATGTTGTTTTAAAGTCGATCCTAATATTTCGGGGGGTTTCAACTCACACAACAACCCCTCCCCTCCCCGAATCCGCCACTGATGTAAATGCGTAATATGTTAGTGGGGTCGGGTCGGGCTTTCACTTGTGCCCGGAATTTCCGTGGACCCTACTTTTATGGCCTATGCGTCCTGGACCTTACGCGTCCAAATTTTTCTCCATTCTAGATGGTATCCAACTGAAGCTTTTTGTATATTTCTTTTTTTTTTAATTTTCAAGGTCTCTTTTATACTTCCAGACAGTTAGTCTAGATCTTTTCTTTTTCTACTAACTAAACTTTGTGTTTTCTAAACAGCGGAAGCAACTTTGTGAGATAAATCTCACTCAACTGATCACAAAAACTTGTTTCGAACCTGCGATCGTGTCGAGACAATCCAGTTTTGGAGAGGCCGGAACGATCTAGATGCCCTTTCTATAATGCATTAAAAAACTACATGTAACTATAAAAATCAAGTCCCTCAAAACCTCAGGTCCGGGTAAGAACCTTTCCGATCATCCTTTCTTTGATAGAGTTGCTTTTTTCAGTTGGTCACGCCACCAGATGATAAAATCTGCTCTATTAAGAGCGAATATAAAACCTCTTACTTGATTCTTTCAACAAAGATAAGATCTACTTATTTGCTGCTGACCTCCATTTATGGCATCGAGCACCTTTTGTGTCGGAGCTCCATTAACTATCTGGATGAAAAGTTATAGTAAGACCAAGAAAATGTGTAAAAGCTATTCGGCGATAATTGTGTGGAAAAGCAATCAATCATAAAATACGATGAAGATATTGAGGGTCAGTAGCGCACACAGGGGGAAGGGGCTTGAAACTCCCAAAATACAAAAAAGTGCTGGTACAAAATATCGTTTCAAATGGTGTTGAGCTCAAAAGTTGTAGCAAACCCCCTCTCCAAAATGAAATCCTGTGTGCTTCACTGGTGAGGGTAGTGAATTTGGAGTAGTTAGTGAGTATTGTGATGGCATAAAATGTTACTTTTTTTTTAACTTGGATGTTTAATCAAATGCCCTGAAATCTTAACAACTTTAGACAGAAACGATGATAAGGACATCAAAGCGAAAATATTAGCCCAAGAGCTGTTTGGACAACTCAAACCATACACAACCACAAAATATTCACCCAACCAAATGCACTCAGCATTTTGTTCTTTCCCACCTTCCTGCGCCACTGTTTACTTTTACTTTCAAGCACCCCATCGAAGACATTGCTGCAGCCCAGCGCCCATTTAAATTATGCACACGTGCTGCCAGTCATGGACAGACCCACAACACTCAATCCATATCGGATTGCCTGAAATTTAATTTACATAATTATTATCGGTCATATGCGAGGCGACGAAATTCAGTTAGCCTCGGCGCCACTCACCGCCGTGTCGTGGTGGCTTTTTTAGACAAATGCGACTCAAGTGCAGGCGTACCTGACAATTCGATTAGCTTCGAGCACCAACACTCCCGCCCACTGGAACTCGTACGCGTTCATTGTGCACGCCGGCGCCAATTTGACGCAGTTTTTCTTGTTCGGCGCACACACACATTCGCCTTATTAATCGCTGATATGCATAGCGTGCCGCTGTTGTTGTCCAGTTCTCGCGTGGACATTAACCCACTTCGAACACAGCTCGCTACGGCGACTAAATAAAGACAGTACTTCTAGTTCCCCCTCGTGCGTCGCTTAGAACAGCTATTAAATATTCCTAATGTGAGCGCAGTCTTATTTTCGTATCGAACTTGAACTCAATTAAATGCGCTCCAAAAAACTTTTGCCCCCACCACACGTCAGTCCGTCTAATTTATTTGCTTTGCCTGCCATTCATTGCTCTGACCCAAACAAACTAGCAAAGCAGACGTCACTAAATTGTCACTGCCGCACATTGTCGAGCGATCAAAATCTTCAGTTGACTTTGTGCATATTTGATCTGTGCGTTTTGCGTACTTGGCGTGCGTTATTTATTTTTAGTCGGCATTGTGCAGCGGCCGCCTCGCAGCAGATGCACCAAATTCTCACCGAGCCGTACATCCGCACGCATGGCTTAATTGCCGTTCTCCACTTTATGACAGCCGCATGTCGCTTTGGCGCATTTGTGCCGGGCCCGGCCTGGTCGGGCCCTATCGGAAGGCATTAAGTACAAACATTGGTTCGCCGTTCGTCGTATTTCTATCGTTTTCATTTGCATTTCAATTTTACGAGCGCACGTTGTGTTGTACGAGGAATACACATTACTCGGCGAATGTGTGGCTAGCGAATGCAGTTGTTTTTGTTGTTGTTGTTGTGTGTATTCGTTGGATACATAAAACATTTGTGCGTTGTGTGGCAGCACATTAATTACATTTTTGATTTCATGCTCTCCGTCAGCACGTCCGACTGGTTTCTTTTGACATTTTCCTTTTTTCGAACGGAAGACAACTATTTTTGGGAATGAATTTAAATTGAGTTTGGTAGTGCATTTTCGTGCTTATTAGTCGTTGCAATATATTGAATTTATTGTAATAGGCCAAGAAAATGTGGAAGAGCTATTTGCCTGATAATTGTGCGGAAAAGCAATCAATCATACAATACGATGAACATAGTAGGTATGTTTGGGAACTTTTCCAGTAAAAATTAAAGTATCAAAAAAAAATTAACAAACAGAAATATGAAAGAATTTGTCAGTTTTAACTCTTGGTTACACTTGGGGGACTTGGCACATTCACAATACGCAGGAAGAGTTTCATATGAGGTTTGAAGCTGTGCGAAACTTAAGTTTAATCAGACATTTAATGCAAAAGATAAATTGTTCGTTGGGCTCAATATGCAATTCTTCCGTGTCAGCCGAAGCAGGTAAAGCTGAGCAATATGGTTGTGGATCAGCAGACTCACAAACGTATAAAATCTTTGTGGTTCCATTTGCCTACAAATGTTTTCAATAATTGAGTCGTTTATTTTGAAAGTGGTTTAAGTCCAATTTTAGTTTTGAAACAAAGCTTATTTTTCTAGTAAAGTTTACAAAACGTATTAAAAATTAATACCAGTTAACAATATTTTTGAAACAAATCAAACACAAACCCTTAAATATCTCAATATAAGAAAAATGGACTTAAACCACTTTCAAAATAAACTACTCAATTATTTGTCTTTCTTCTTACTGACAGCTCATCATATGTTTTTCTTGTTCTTCTTCTTACTAGCTAAAGGTTACTGGCAAAAATTTCGCCAGTAAAAACTTGCAAGAACCGTTGCCATAGTTGGTTACTTTAAACCAAAATAAGTTATTTTTTGTGATTGGTTACTTGCTTACTTTTATTCGTGTTTGATGACTTTTTGCAGGGGAAGTGTGTGCATTATGTTGTCGTGAGGTGACATGTTAAACACGTTTTGTAAAAGCTTTGTCACAGCAAGAAAAAACGAACAAAGAACAACCAAAACCGATTGTTACATTTTCTAGGTTTTGGTTACTTTTCTAGAAAAATCTTTTTAACAAAATCTGGTCGAGTGGCAACGGTGCTTGCAAGTTCTCACAAAATGAATTGTCATTTTACGCTCTCAGATTCTCTTACTTCATTCACTTTAATTTCATTTCTCTAATTTTCATTCACACTCAACGCATTTTATGCAACTCCGGCTTCTAAAATTTGATCTTAAAACTATGATAGTCAAATCGATAATTATGGGCTTTAACACAGATTAAATATGGTTGGCTATGCAGGGTTCAAATTTAAAGAATTTTCTCTTTCATTTCATACCCATTGCGCTAAATTTTAAAAAAAATTTTTTGGAAATCTTTATGTCTTGGAAGTTTCAAAGTCCTTTTAAAAAATATTTGCGAATATATCGATTTGTTTGTGTGTTTTTAAATTTATTTTGAATTTCGTCGCACGGTGCAATCAAATACCCCGAATCATGCACACCCACAGAAAACACTGGGGCCGCTACCAGGTCTCTTCACTGTCTTTTTCAATATCATTTTACTGCTACAAGTTATAGTAACAAAAAAGCAATAGTGTTTCAGGTTGACTTATGATCAGTTATGAGTTCGGAAAATTGCTCCTCCTTTTTCTTGGTCCTTTCTATATTCTTCTTATAACCGAACATTCACCACAGTGATCGTAAAACGTCGCATTTATCTCGGTATATTTCCTCAATGAGAACTAATAATGAAAACTTTAAAATATTCAATCAGCATAGAGCTACAAATTCTATCTGAGCTTATAAATAGTAGCGCTCTTGTTATTCGACTAATCGATTATTCGGATAAATCGAATAGCATATTATTCGATTATTAATATTCGAATAGCGTTATTCGACTAGTCGAAGGCTAACGACTATTCGATTACTTGTTCATTTTAGACTAGTCGATTGCCCGTTGGTTTTCGATTATTCGAATAGCAATAATGTATTGCAACGATGAGGCACTCTGTGCTGTGCATGAATGCTTTTCCAAGCATACTTTTAGGCATGCACTTTGGAGTACGGCCGGTTGGCTATAATTCCGATATGGCAAGGATGGTTCGCGAAGGTGAGGGGCTGTGCTAGAACAATAGAGAGTACAACTAGAATGTGCAAGAAACATCGGCGCGATAAGAAAACAGGTATAAAAAGCAGCATTGACAGCGCAGAGAGTCGAGTCTGTGTTGAGCAAGCAAAGGGGAAACATGCAATAGTAGTAGTGTAAAGTAGTAACAAGTGTAAATTTGTAAATAAAGCGATTGTTGGTTTTTGACTGCGTTTGCGCTAAGTAACTGAAGTAGTTTTATTTTCAAGCACAATCCAAAACGAACTTAGAGAACAGTACTATATATATATATATTTCGTAACAGTACTATAAGATTTGAAGGTTCGAAATGGACTTAAGGTATAACTTAAAATATCGTGGAGAAAAGTAATATGGAGTTGTAAGCAACAGAGCCTCTAATATTGTGACATTACGATATTTTCCATATTTCGGTTCTGAGACCGAAGTCAGATTCAGTATATCAAACACCTCTGGAAAAGTATAGTCTGGGTGTCACATTGTTTATTATTTGAACCCACAACCTCTTCACTTGTGCTACCACGACCTCTGCTGCTGCTACAATTACCCAATATTTGTCAGCTCATCGATATGCCACCAAACAACCAAATGTATTGCGCATTGGCACGAATACCAACACTTATTGGTAGTATACTTTTAGGCGCAAATTGACGTCCACAATTCAAACTTGATAATAGTTATTGAGGTTAAGTGTAAACATGCAAGCGTTTGTATCGATTTAAATAAATGCTTTGATTTCCATTCCATGAATTTATGAAAATTGGTATAAATTACACAATGTTGTACACAATTCCTCTCTACTTATATACATACGTACCCTCAAATAGTTAATTGCGTTTTGACGGTTTTTCTTCGTCTCAACGAAATTACTGACCTGTCAGGAAAATGTATTTCCTGCGCCCAAAACGCGACGCTCACAAGCACGTTAGTCACTCTAGTAGCTCTCAGGGCTCGCGCGCCCGCCCCACTTGGCCAACAAATCGTTGTCGTCAACGGAGGCCGACAGAGCGCGCGGCAAATCGAGACGGCTGCCCTCTCGGCCGCGCCACTTGCGCGCTTGACAAAAACGCGTTCAATTTTTTAATAGATACACAAAAACTAAGACAGCGACTGCACATGGCCGGAGAGCAATAAAGACGCACCGACCAACAACAACAACAGTGAAATTATCAGCAACAACATGTTTTGCCGAATGTAGACAATTCGTGTTGTGTGTGTACGTGCTGGCAAATGGGACGAAAATAAGAATTTCCCACAGACAATAAGTCAAATGAAGGCAAGAACTTGCCCACTGCAAAACGTTGTCCGAGGAGGCGGCAACAAGCCAAAACCAAAACAACCCAAAAAACAAACAAGCAAAAAAACCTCATGGAAGATGAAAGAAAACAAAATGAAATGATTGCACGCCATCTTGTTGTTGTTGGTGTACAAGTTGAGCTGCTGTTGTTGAGCTGCTCATCATCTTCAGTGGCGTTGTCTTCTTGCATGCTTTCGTTGTTGTTAGTGTTGTCGCTTGAATCGTCATTGTGCGCCGTTCGGCCGTTCTTACCTGACGACGGCGAGGCATACAGCGTCGTGCCTGCGCTTTTGCATACGATTGCTGCTGTTGAGGCTGTTGTCGTTGATGTTGTTGTTGTTGTTAGAGTTGCAGTTGTGGCAACAGCGCTTTCTCACTTTTGTTCTATCAGCGTGTTTATTTGGTTTTCTCAGTTTAAACGATTCGACAGCCCCATAACAACAACAGACCACAAAAAATCGCCGATAGAGGGCACCGAGGCGCGCTCACTCTCGCGCGATTTGGCGGCTGTTTTGAATTTTGTGAGCAGCAGCAGCGGCGGCTCATATGCGCTCCGCCAGCAAAAGTGTTGTACTACGATGTGCTATTGTTGCCGTTTATGTTGTTGCCAACACATTTGTGTGTTGTCATTATTTGAATTGATGGCTGGCGTTGTTGTTGTTACTGTTGTTTTTGTTGTTGCGGCTGCAGCTTGCAAGGTGTGTGCGCTTGCGTTATCTCGTTCGACGGCGTCGGTATCTTTCAGATACTCGGCGTATACGTGACAATTGCTGGGACTTGTCAGGTCCCAGTTCGGTTGTCATTGGTCGCGTTCGCATCGTCGTCACTGCGTTGCATATGTTCCCACCGTACAAACGCGGTCGCTTTTATTCGAGGCGTGTATTTGACTTGTTTCACGCTTATTTGTTTGTTTGTTTGTTTAATTGTTGATAGTATCGCCACTTCACGACCCATCAAAATCACATTACATCAACTCGAATTGGTCCCATGATGTGTGAACGTTGACACGCCAATGCAATGCGATTCCGATTGCGATAGCCGATTGTGTTCTGCAGTTTGATTTATGGCAAATTTAATTTGTCCTCTGTGTCGAGTTGCCCCACGTTTTTTTCCGCTTGCCATAGATTTTCGTTTTGTTTACGCACCTCGGTTTACTGTTGCCGCATTTCCACTTTCCTTTTTCCCAACTATCATACACACAACTATTCCAATGTTCGCCTGACTGAACAACGTCCCTCGTGTGCAAAGTATTAGTTTACCCATAAATCTGCGGTGATAGCTATCTGTCACTTGATGCCGTCGAACTCCTTAACCCAAACCCGCCACGCGTGATTGCCGCCACTGGAATTTGCGCTTCTCGCCGCCTTTTCTGGCCCATTTTTTCGTTTGATGTGGCAAGAAGTCGAGTGTTTTGCCTCTCTCCCTCCCAATTCGTACATGATTCACGGTTGCGCTCTACAAAATTGAAGGGTTGCTCCTTATCACGTCGCGTCGCTATTGCTCGATTCTCAGTTTTTGTGCCGCAACTCGATTGTGCTCCTCTCAATTGGCCCGTGAACGCCGTGAACCCAGCTGAACTGTATCGCCACTTTGCATGCGCCGCGCTCTCCGGTTATTGCTTTTCTGTTTTGTTCGCGCTTCCACGTACAGCGGCTCGAATGTGCCGCCACACGTAAGTACACTTACCGCGTACTTGGGCTCTAACCTCGGCCGACACCGACTGCCCATTTGTGCCCACGGCGCGAGTACGGGCGCTCGTGTGTCTGACTTTGCCAAAAGAGCCCACCAACTTAACAGTCCAAGCAGCCCATAAGGAGAGCGCAAGGCTGAGAGCCAACCCGTGTGGCGTCGTCAGCGTCGTCTGTACCGAAGAAGGGAAATTAATCTCATCGCAACAAGGGCGACTAGGAGCTGTGTGTATAGCTTTTGTATCCACATGCACTCGTGCCACTTCCTTTTTAACATGTTTGTGAGTTCTTTTTTAACATTTCACATTTGTGTATGCTCAATTTATTTGACTATTGATGTTGCCATATTTTCCCAATATCCCTTTATGCCTCATTATTGATGTGTGCTTATTATACACGCGCATTGTGTTCCCCCTAACGCAATAAAAGGTATAGGCAGAGTTTGATGCATGAAAGCGTCAGTAATCCAAAGGTCCCAGTGTGTCGTCACAGTAACTGAAAATGCTTGAGGATTAACGCATTTGTACGTATTTTCATAACAATTGAATATAACAGAGATCGTTATCGTCGATTATGCGTTGTTTTTTTCAATAAAAGTCAGATTGAAAGTTTGGTTGCTTATGGTGGCGATGCCTCCGACTTCCGATTAGCGCTAATGCACCATTTTGATGCCAGACTCTCAGTATCAATGTGCAAGTAACACTTATTCAGATGGTCCCGAACCAGCCAGTTCGAGACGTTGATAAAGGCATGCAAATCGCTTATCCTGCTGCTAGATATTTCCTTAATATCCTCGAAGAAAGGTTTCCCTAGTTTCCTTTCAAATCCCTGGCATGTACAGAGAAAGTTCTCGATAGTTTCCTTCTCAGCTGTATCGCAAAGTTAGATAGATGTGAGGGGGGCCGAAAAAATTAGGAGCAGGATGTCCATTCTTCAAGCACTCAGGCTAGGTAGTCCTTTGTACTTAAGGCTCAAAAAATTATGACAGAGATAGGAGGGGCTCGAAATACAAAAAAGGGGATAGGTAGGTGAGGGGACTACTCATTCCTGCACACATTTCATGGTTTAATGAATCTTAGGAGATTGCTTGATTGATTGATTGATCTTTAGCTCCGGTTTCCAGTCTTGGGGATAAAGCCTCGATTTTTCAGGCTGAGGTGTGTGCCAGGAAACTACTAACGCTCAATGTTAGAAGGAAAAGGATAATCATAATGTCAGATAGCCTGGCGGCAATCAAGGCCCTGGGCTCGATGACATTTGACTCCAAACTGGTCTGGGAGACAGCAAATGTTCTCCAGGATCTCTCAAGGGAAAACCAAGTGATAGTACACTGGATCCCTGCGCACTGTGGGCACGATGGTAATGAGGAAGCGGATAATTTGGCAAAGGATGGGGGTGTTAACAAGTCTCATTACAGACATTGTGTTAAACAGGAATTCATTAATCGAGCAAACCAAAAATGGTCGAACACAATGGGGCAACGATGCTCCAAGCTTTTCTTTCCAGCTTACTCGGAAAGGAAATATAAGTACCATTTGACCTAAGCAGAAAGGAGCTCAAGGTCATGACAGGGATGCTAAGTGGACACTGTCTGCTAAATATGCATAGGGCGCGTCTGGGACTAACGGACAGCGAGCTTTGCAGATTTTGTATGGAAGAGACCTTTGTACATATCATAACTGAATGCCCTGCCTAATACACGCAAGAAAGCGAGTATTAGGGAAGGAGGTAATACAGACGAGAGATTTGTCTGAAATGAATCTAAGGAAACTAAAGGAGTTCCTAGATAACATAACGAACTCCTCCAGTAACGTAGAGGGACATGACACAATAGTTCATTACTTGGACGCAGTGTCTCGGGCAGGTGTTGTCCGAATCCCAAATCTAATCTAAGAATGGACCTCGCTCATCTTCATAAGATCTGAACCCAAAGTACGCAATCTCATTCTAGCGCAGGCACTTCGACAAGTTACTTTTTTCTTCTTTTTTGGGCGAAAATTGAAATTACATTGTTAATTAAATTATTTTTTTTTTTTTGTGGCAATAAAATAAATAAGAATATACTAAACTTGCGGAAATAGCTAATGCGCAGATTACTGATCTACACAATTTCCTGACCAAGACTGTTTCCTGTAGGAAGGTAACAGATAAAGGAGGACACCGACTGCAAAATGAGCAGTATCGCAATGGACCCAGAAGGGTCTCTAAGTGGACAATGCGAAAACAAAATTGCGTATGAAATATCTCCCAACTCACCATTCTGAATCAAACTATGATATATGAAAACTGTATACAGTTTGATGCCGACAGTTTTAATGCAGTTCTAATCGTTAGGTTTTTTCCATCCGAATATAAATTTACACACACAAGATGAACACATACAGGATTTTATTTGAGGCTAGAGATTCTTTACACAACTTCCGAGTTCACCATTTGAAAGATTTGAAACCCTATATGTCACACAGAATTTCTGTTATAGACAAATATTTGGGGGGTTTTGACCCTCAAAAGCCACTTCCGTGTGTTACTGTATAAAGTAAAGTAAACTGTATGCACAATTCTATAGTGTGCTTGAATAATAATAATAATTTATTTTATTAAATCGGCGTCTATAAAGTTAGTAAATCGGGTAAGATGTTGTATGAAGAAATATGTTTTAAAAAGCCTATTGATTTTAAACTTTCTTAATTGGACACGAATCTTCCAATTTTTCGATTAGCAATGTCTGACAGGGTCAGAAATGGGTTAAAACATTAATTAGCTATTTTACTTTGAATTTGTCATCTTAATTTGACTGAGTTACAAATGGGTTAACACTAGAATGCCTAAAAGGGACAAATGACTTCATTGATATATTTTATTATTTTATTTATACGGACATCTAAGCCTCATAAAAATATGCGAAACATACTTGTCATAGCTCCTTGTGACTTATCCCTGCTCCCACGATTCAAGTTACCACTTCGCGGAAAGTTTGAGTTTTGAGACAATTGAGGCGATAAAGGAGAATTCGCAGGAGGAGCTGAAGGCGATCCGAAAATAGGAGGACACATATTCTGTCACCTGTTCACTATTGATCGCCTATAATTCCACAAATGTGAACCTTTTGACTTGAAACAAATTGGGGGTACTTTGAACATTACTTAAACAAGTTATTAATTGCCCTGAGGTTTGTAACATACTTAAAAAATTCACGGGAAAAACAAATAATAATTATAATTTTTTAATAATTGACTGGCACGACCGCCCGCTTACGCGAGACTAAGGCCTAGCTTCCCGCAACCACCCGTGTTGTGCGTGCGAATTTGTACGCGTGTGGAAGGGACCTACAGTTTTATGCCGGTTCCGAACGGCAGGTTGGGAGCTTTTTCATAAGCAATTTTTACTCTAAGAGGTTTGCCATTTCCAGCTGAGAGGACAGCCACCGAAAGAGAAAACGAGTTTTCCCGTTATTTTGTTTAAGTGTTATTACAGGCAGTATTGAACCTGGGTTGCTGCCTTCGACTCGCTGTCCAACGCACTAACCAACTGAGCCACGGCGGCTGGCGGGAAAAACAAATAATAAAAATAATATTTGAAATATATTTTATATTATACTCGTAGTATACAATTTTCTTTTTAACCTTAAATATTTTAGTAGAAAATATATTTAACTATATTTATTTTATCAATTGTTGAACATTATTTTAACAATTTTAAGTTTCTAACATACTTAAAAAAATTCGCGAAGAAAACAGTTTTTGGTATTGTCGCTTAAAGTAGGACTGTGGGTCGACATGACCCAGTGTGTTCTCCGAAGGTTAAAACAAATACTAAAAATATTCTTTGAACTATATTTTATGTTATAGTATAAAATTTGTTTTCACTATTGAATATTTGAGTATGAAATATTTTTAACTTTATTTTATAAATTGTTGAACATTGTTTTAACAATTTAAAAGTCCCCCTGAGGTTTTTTTTGGTATGGTCGCTTAAGGTAGGACTGTGGATCTACATGACCCAGTGTGTTCTCCGAAGGTTAAAACAAATACTAAAAATATTCTTTGAACTATATTTTATGTTAGAGTATAAAATTTGTTTTCACTATTGAATATTGTAGGATAAAATATTTTTAACTTTATTTTATAAATTGTTGAACATTGTTTTAACAATTTAAAAGTTCACCTGAGGTTTGTAACATACTTGAAAAAATTCGCAGGAAAAACAATTTTTGGTATTGTCGCTTAAGGTAGGACTGTGGGTCTACATGACCCAGTGTGTTCTCCGAAGGTTAAAACAAATACTAAAAATATTCTTTGAACTATATTTTATGTTATAGTATAAAATTTGTTTTCGCTATTGAATATTTTAGTATGAAATATTTTTTACTTTATTTTATAAATTGTTGAACATTGTTTTAACAATTTAAAAGTTCACCTGAGGTTTGTAACATATGTACTTGAAAAAATTCGCAGGAAAAACAATTTTTGGTATTGTCGCTTAAGGTAGGACTGTGGGTCTACATGAACTAGTCTAGTCTCCGAAGGTTAAATATAAATACTAATACAATTTTAAAAAATGTTAACCCTTTTTTGCAACATGATTTCATATTTCATTTAATGAAGATTGGCTGGCTGGTCGTTCTGGTGTTGGCAATTTGTATGTGGAAAAATTATTTATTAGGCTCATTGGTGAGCGGCGGCATTCAACCCACGAATGCTCTGATTTGACACGTCAAAGAGAGCAAAATTTGTTGTCAAAACAGCCAACAACTTTGCCGCTTGCCAGCTAAACTCTGTCGCGCTCAACTACTGCCACTGCTTCTTCTTCTCCTCGTAATGTATGCAAGTGAAAAGCAAAGCAATTCAATGTCAATTTCCTTAGTGGTGGCAACACTGGCCCTTATAGGCGCACTGTTGATGTTACCGTAGCTGTAGCAGCCTTAGCCGCTGTTGCTCTCCGGGCTAAGTGATTTTACGTGTATGGTGCACCACACGTCTACGTTTCTTTCATTTAATTTCGTCTCATTTTTGCTTTTTTCATTCATTTCATTTCATTTTTCCCTTTTGTTGTTTTTATTGTTGCTTCTCTTGTATTTGGCTGTTGCTGTTATTATTTGATGTTGTTGTTCTGGCTGTTGAGATCTCTTTGTATTCTGATGGCAGCGATGATGATGACGGGATATGGAATTTTTTGTGTGGTTAGCCCGAATAGTGTTACGTGCCGGGGAGCAATGAATGGCAGCAAAATCTATTTGTCTCGCGTGCAATAAATTTCTGTGCGGCGGAATAATAAATATACAAAATAGAAATTGTACATACACGCACCCACACATACACACGCGCGCGCATACATACAAAAATATATATGAAATCAAATGGAATAAAAATTTCCAAAAAGTGTGCTTCGTCGAGCGTATGCAAAGTGTCTGCTACTCGCCCAACTAAATTGCTAAAATCACACAAATCAAATTAAAAACCGAACGTCGCGTGTTACGAGCGCCTGTGTAGTTGTTTGTGTTGTTGTGGCTGTGAGAAATATGCATAACAAATGCAAATGATTAATAATGAAACAAGGTGTTGAATAAAATTGCGAGAGCGCCAAGCAAATAAATCCACATCAAAGCAGTGATATTCAAATATTTCAGATACACAAAATTTGAAAAACAAAAATTAGATTTAAAAAAAATTTAAAATAAAAAAAAATTGAAATTATTAAAAAATAAAATAAAATAAATAAATAAATAATTAAAAAAAAAAAAATTTTTTAATTAAATCAAGAAAGCGCAAAGTGTGCATTATTGGTGTGCAGTGGCGCGGCGGTGCGGTGTGGTGGTTTTTGTTTCCCGTGCAGTGCAATTTGAGGATTCAAAATTTTCAACATTTTTCCGCAGTTCTTTAGTGAGTACCAACGAATCCAGTGCGTTCCAGCCGTCAACGTACTACAATATTTAGAGTGCTGTAAAGAAAAGTAACAACAACAACAACATAATATCCATGAGCACAGCGCGGTGGCAACACACCAGCAACAAACCAGATATAGATACATTTTTTTCTCATTGCTCGTCATGTTTATTTCCTATCGTTTTTCGTTTGTTGTGTGTGATTCTTCAACATCGGTTTTGTGTTTCGACGGAGTCGTTAGTTAGTGTTGCAGTTGCCGTTGCCGCTGTCGCTGCCATTGTTGTTATTGTTGTTTCTTCCCATTGTTATCGCTGCTGTTCCTTGTTGTTGTTGTTGCTGTTGCTGTTGTTATTGTTGCGATTTTAATGGTCTTCTTCACCTTAGTTGCTTGCGTTTGTTGGTGATGTTTTCTCTTCGCGCTCGTGTGTGTTTGTGTTGATGAGTTGAGTACTTGTAATAGTTGGTGTTGTTGTTGTTATTGTTATTGTTGATGTTGGTGGTAATTTTGTTGTTCGTTTTATGTATCTTGTTGTTGTTGTTTGTTGGGGTATTGTTGTTATTGTCGTTGTTCTTGTTTAGTTTCGATTTTTCCGAAGTAAAATTGTCTTTCTGGCGCTCTTCGTTACGCTCATTGATGATGGACATTGCTCTCACACGAGGCCCACAAATACACACACACACACACACACACGTACACACTCGTTCAGCCAGAGAGAGAACGCGAGAATGCGCGGAAAACTCTCACCGTCATTGTTGTTGTTGTTGTATGTAATGTGTTTTGCTGCCGCTTTTGTTGGTAGCTAGATTTGATAACTTGTCTGAATGCACTTGTGACCCGCATCTCTATTGTGAGTCGACTTGCAATTGAAATTATGCGATTTGCATTTTAGTGCAACGCTGCATTGTTTTTCAACGGTTTTTCTATTAATTGGCAATTACAATGCCGCACAGTTCGAGCAAAACGCATCGCATTGTGAGAAACCCACATTAGTTGGCTATTAGCCAAATCAGCCAATTTAACACCACAGCCACTTCTAAGCCAACTAACCGAATTATATTAAAAACTTAGTGAAACAATGCTCGGCCAGTTTATCTGTTGTTTTATGGTTCATTTTGTTTTGATATTGCATACTTTGTTTTATGGTTGCTTTACAATGTGCGTGCCGGGGTGAATCCCAGCGGTGCGTCTCACTGTGCCCGATTGCCTTTTGGCATTTTCACAACGAGTTTGGTGCACAGTGTCAGTGTTAATGACTCGACGCAATCATTTGTTGTACCTTCAAATTCGCAAGTTGTAAATTGTCTGTGTTGTGTGCGTTTTGTTTTATGCTGTTTACGTTTACAACACGCGACGGCGACTACGACAATAATGTGTTATGTTGGCGCGTCATGTAAACATTTACGAGTTATAGCGACGTCATATCTGCGTTTTTCATTGACATGACTCGTAGCCGACTCTTGTGTCGCTCTCGTTCACAACAATTAAACTGTTTAATGTACAGCAGACACAGTTATTAAGTTAAGAAGTTTTCCCTAGTTTTACTTTCAAAGCTTATCTTTGGCATAAATGGCAAATATAAACTTGTGCGGTGATTTATGACTAAACTAAATAGTAGTTAACGATTTGTATTAAGACCAGAAAAGATAAATGGAGGAGAACCTTTATATTGATTTCAACCTGAGCGTTGCTAAAGAAATTATCAGTGAAGTTCTTTTAATCGCAGAGATGGATTTACTCAAAGCTAGAATGTTCTTCATTTGGTATTCAAGAATCATGACCCCGTGCTCCAACAATAAAACAAAAACCCTAAATAAAATGTCAATAAAACAAAACCCTAAATTTTAGGTAAGAATCTTTAAAGAATGAACTAGTTGGTTTTCTCAATGAGCCGACACAATTCACCGATGTCAATCTTTGATAGGTCTATTTAACCGTTAGAGTGCTAAGCGGCGCAAAACTGGCTTGAGAGTTTGTGTCGAAAAATGCGGAGAGGCGCAAAACTGCTGCGCTCTTCAGTGTGCTTTTTGGTGCTCCGTGGGAGTAAACGTATTCTAACTTCGCGCATAATTTCATTCAATTCAATTCAATTTTTTTCGTAATGTAAAAAAACATTTTTCTTAATAATAAAAAAAGAATTATTGAAATTAATTCATATTTGTCTGAATTAGAGTGTTTTATTTGACACCATTATTTTTTCCTTTAAAATCATCAAAATAGGCATAGCACTTTTCGCACACATTTACAAAAATTGCTTAGCACTCAAACGGTTAAAGAACGAACTAGTTGGTCTGCTCAATGAACCGAAACCGATGATCCGAACCAAAACCGAATGTCAATCTTTGATAGGTCGTAATGGTCAATAAGGAATAAATAAGGAATTGGGTCACAAGCATGCAAAGTCTCTTCGTAACGTGCCGGCGCAGTGTGTCAGGACGTAAGACGTTATCCCTTTTGTCAATTGGCAATTGCACACAGGGGAGGGTTTTGGGGGTTTAAATCCCCCCACCCCCCCCCCCCCCGAAATATCTTTAAGTACGTACAGAAATTTAATTTATAACCGTCGCATATATATTCAATCATCAATAACACTACTCGACACAAAAAATGCACCTAAATGAACTGAGGTGAGCACATATCTCGTGAACGAATCTTTCGATTAACCGATGATGAGATTTGGAGAAATTACTGGCGGTGAAAGTTGTAAAAAAAAGTAAAAAAAAGCAGGGACCGTAAAAATTATGAGCTAAATATAAAAATCAAAATTTAAAACTAATTTTTTGATTTTTTTTCCGCTCACCGAATAAAAATTATTTTTTGATTTTTTTTTCGATCAGAAAATAAAAATTATTTGTTGAGTTTTATTTTTTTGGGGAAAAATAAAAATTTTGCGGTGAGTTTTATTTTTCACTTGCAGAATGAGAATTGTTTTTCAGTTTTATTTTTTCAACACAAAATAAAAATTACGGGACGAGTTTTTGTTTTGTTTGTCTACGATCTAACGACAATAAACTAGTCGGAAACTAAAATTTTTAAACTTTAGGTAACAACTGCTACTTTTGAACAGAGAGTAAGGAAACATTACTCCCATAGCACCTCTACCCACCACAAATGTTGCAACTGCCTTGAAGAACATATCTTTGAAAAAGCCGATTTCCTCAACTTAATTCCTCCGATGTACTATATACCAGTCATTAGGTATGTCAGTCATGAGTATGACAAAGGTTCTATGAATGAGGTCGTCCAAGTCTTATGATCCATTAGGGCATCACAATAGATACAGACAGATACTTTCCCATCTTCCATACTTTCTATCACTGTTGCTCAAAGCATAAAAATTTCCTTTAGTTTAAAACGGACACAATTTACTAAATATTGATGAATCTGCGCGTAATGAAATGACATCAAATCCAACCAACCACACCTACAAAATAAATTGTATTTCTACTACTTACTACTTATTTCACGTCTAATGAAAATCAGCTGTAAGTATTGCTTGCATTTTACTTGGGAATGCACAAAAATGCTAAGTATGCATCACCATCAGCTGATTTTCAAAACACTTTGAAAATGTTTAACCGTTTATATGCATTTTCGTAGCGACTTGAAAATTAAAGAACTCATATGAAACGCGCTTTGATCGATACGCTTAATAGGTTCAGGTTTTTATATCTTAAACTAATAAATTTAGAAGGACGAAATTCAAGGATGCAGTAGTGTACATATTAGTCCTTAAGATATATTTAAAAAAAAAACCATTGAAAATTTGCAAGGATATTCAAGGATAACGTTTTAAAAGGACATTTTCAATACCTCTTTGTCCTTTTGCACCAAAACATTAAATTTTGTAAGATTCTAAGGATTTTCCTCTTTCAGTTGATACCGATATTGTTATTCCACAATGCGCTCAATTTTTTAAATAATTTTTTTAAATAAACATCTTGAAATTTCAAAGTCCTTTAAAAAAATTAAAATTTGTTGTCGCACGGTATCCATTAAGGCATCACAATAGATCTAACAGGTCGTTGTGTACAACAACCTTTTTTATAAATCTAATCTAGTCTACACTTCACATCACTGGTAAAACTAATTGCTACTTTTAGAAGTACAGTGGAACAGAAGTATAACGAACTTTCCACTTAACGAATTTTCGATTTAACGTACGGCCAAATTTTTTCAATTGATGGTTCTATATTACGAACAAAAGTGAAATTTGCTGTTCGATATAACGAATATTAATGTTGTTTTTCACCCTTCGAATTGTTTTTATTTGAGCATTCACATTCTCTACAATAATAATTAATGTTTGGTTTCGTTAAGTGAACGGTACCTCAATTGTTTTTGTTTTTGTTACGTTAAAACGTTCAAATTTACGTCAAATTACCAACATTTTGAAATTCTGTTTGTATGCATTGCTGATCATTTTCACAGGATTTGTTTTGCGTTTGGTCGGCATTTTTCTCTTAAAAATTAAAATTTCAATAATCAATCAAGAGAAATTGCCATACAGAAAAGTTTACTTGCGATAAAAAGGCAATCGCGCATCGAAAACTTTTTCACTGTACACACATAGCCATATTTGTATTTTGAAAATGCTGGAATAAAACAAGATATTTGTTTAACCTTCGGTCTGTCCTTTGCTCAAAATTGCGTTCGCTGTCCTTTGGGGTCAGGATGACCCCAATCAAACGGTTATATAATTTAGTGACAAAACATGAAGAAATGTTACACATAAATCACAAAAGAAAAGGGGAAAGCCCCGAAAAGTTGTTTTTCTCGATTTGTTATTGGGCGCGATTAACACTAAATAACACAAATAGACGAGCGCATAAAACCGTTCAACCGTTTTTTTAATTCCGCCTGGGGTCAAATAGACCCCAAGTGACAGGCAGAAGGTTAAAAACTGAATATGTGAGACTTATTTCTTTAAGGATGGTTTAAAACAAAAAAATTTCGATCGATTTAACGAATTTTTCCATTTAACAAATTGGGGGTACAACATAAGATTCGATATGGGACGTCCACTGTAATTGTGTTGAGTTTGTTTAAAGTTGATTTTGAAAAGTGTTTAGTTAAATTTGGCATCACTGGCTATTGAAATATCTGAATTTTGTCTATTTGTTCTTTACCCTTTCGACGTGTTGTAAATTAATTGTCAATTTAAACAAGTTGTACGATTGCACTTAATGTTTATCATATTATCAACTAAAACGAAACTTATGGCTTAATTACGTAACTGCTTTGGTTTCAAGCGGACAAAATTTACTAAATCACAACAAATCCAACTAGCCAGAAATCCATCTAGAAATTCCATTACATTCCAGTCTAGTCTTTTCAAGGTCGCCAAGTGTTATTCATACTGATTATCACCGTTCAGCGAATGATTTGTGTGCACTTTGCACACTTATCAACTAAATCTAATAATACTGAATGTTTGTTTGTTATCAGCAATGATTGTATTAAAATATTTGTCATTTGAAAGCGATTAAAGACCACAAAGTATTTATTACTGTACGCTGCGGCCAGGCCACACCACCCGGTTACATATTGGCATACATATTTATTGAAATATAAACAGTCAAATCACAATAAAGCTGTTCACACACAAATGATTTCGTGCGTCCAGTGCGAATGCAAAACGCAAATGGGTGGCAATGCTGTTGTTGTTATTGAACTGTTGAAAAACATATGCCATGTCGCTGTCATCAATTATCACCTGTTCAAATACAGCAGCAAATACGTATCAGCCACGGCAACGACGACAACGCCACCAGCTAGCAAATGAATTATACGACTCTATAAAATTAATAATAATTGCAATTTCATGCGCACCGAAGTGCTGATGGATACATTGCCGTGAGCGCGTTGCCAACATGAATAACGCACAAATAGTTAAACTTGCATGTCGAGTGCGTATGTGCGTGTAAGTGTCGCCCGTGTGCGCAATTAACAAATTGTCGCACACTAAACGCCCAACACCGGACCGGATTACATGGTTGCATGGGCGTAATTACGCCTCAAGTCAAGTCGTCAATTTTGATTCGTTATTAACATAAACATAATAACTCAATTCAGAGCACAAAGGTCATAAACCGAATGTGACAGTTAATCGTAGTGGCTTTGTCGCGTTTCTAGACTCGTGCTCGTACAGACAATGAACAAGCAGAGACCAGAAGTCGACAGACAGACATTTTTCTTGCCACTGTCAATAATATCTCGCCACCAGCACCACAGCGAGAGAACCAAGTCTTGTCTGGTTGTTGGCCAACGATTAAAATGCAAAATTAATTTCACGAGGCAGCAAAGAAAACAGCCATAAAGCAAAAACACAAAGACGAACAACTCAACGCAAAGCGAACCGCCGCGCCGCGCAATCGTACATTTTGCTGGCGTGCGACCTACAAACCGTTTCTTCCATTCCATTTACCTTTATTGTTTTATCACTGTTATGCCCCGCACCGTGTTGGCGCTTTGGCAACTTGGCTGACTGGTGTTGGCCCACCAGCTGCCGCGCGCTCATTAACAAAACAAACAAAGTGCACTGTATTTGAACGCGCGCTGAACTTGGCAGCAGAAAAATGGCGGTAAATATGGCGCCCAGCGCCAACAATAGAGAAATCAAAACAACGCCAAACATTTATTGCTTTTGTACGCATTTATCGGTTTCCTGCACGAATCCACATTCAAATACACATTTCACGCTCCAAATTCGCATAAAGCAATGCGACGAGAACATTGTCGGGAAGACAGAAAACAAAATTTAAAAACCAATTTTCTCTTTCTTTTTTTTCCCAAGCACCGCAAAATGCTCGTAAATTGTATTTAAAATAGATTTTTCTCAGCTGACCTTTTTTTCTTGCATTTCACCAGCTACAACACCAACATCAATTAAGTCGTCGCAGCGCTGGTAGGGGAAACGTGTGAAGGGAAAACAACATAAAAACTCAAACTTTCGACAACACTTGAGACACATTCGAGTTATTCACTTCAAGTGGGTTTTCGTTATTGTTGCCATCACTGTTGTGTTACTGCTGAATTGCTTACAATTTGCTCTTGAACAGTTACACCGAGAAATATTTACAATTTTTCTCGGCGCTAACTACAGCGATTGGCAAACTTTTCCACATATCAAATTATTTCAAAAATATTGTAAATAAAAAACGTCTTGAATTGCATCTGAGTGCTAAATTTTCAAACACATTTTAATACTCAATAGAATCGATTCTTCAAGTCAAATTTTTTCAAATATTTTTAGTAGGTAAGCCAAATTTTTCGTAGAAACCTGAGTAAATATCTCGTAATATGGTATTGAATCGAATCTTAAAGTTTTAGACACTCAATACACAAACAAAAAATACTTGTAGAACTGTATAGAATTACTTCTATGAGCTCAAATACTTCAGTTCATTTGATTTCTACACTGAATTCTTATTTATTCAGTTAAAATCTACTCCTTCTTTAGGCATTTCTTGTGTTCCGGCACAAAATTTTAATAATTTTTCTATTCAAATTGTATTGGTGGGGAATTTAAACTGCATTAGTCTTCAAGATTTCATCTTTTCCCCTGTACCAGATCTTTAATCAAAGAATCAGTCCACAGTCTAATCAGACTATGACGAACGTTTTCTTTATTGATAGATCCAGAGAGTGAAAGAAGCAGAAGAAGAAGCATGCTAAGAATGTTGGGGCTAGAAAACTATACATACTCACAAATTCTAAAATCAATCTTTAATCCGGAGACATATATGTAGTTCGAATAAATATTTATATTTATTATTTATTTTATATATTTATCCCAGTAGTCCCGAAAAGATTAAAACGCAACTAACCTAAAGCATTCTCCGAGAAAATAAGATGGAGCAAGTTTTAGTTTACCAAGACGGAATCAGCTTCAACTTGTCTCTGACAACTGAGGTATCCAAACCTCTGAAAAGTTGAGAGGAAGCTTTTCATTGTTCGTAGGTCTTATGGACCAAAAAGTTGATTTCTGCTCATTTCGAGGAAGCTTTTTCTTGTTTGTGGAACTTATCAATTGTCACACAGCACTTTGAGGTTCTGTGCTTCATTCACAGATAAACAGCACATGGATGTCAACTTTAACTTCTCGAACCAACGCAATGCTTACACTTCGTTCACTCCGTTCCGTTGTTCACTCATTGATTTAAAATCTATTGAGTCCAGAAGAACTGTCCAATCGTTGATCTTTATCCATGACATTGTTAATGGTAGGATAGACTGTTGTGCACTTCTGGAACGGGTAAAATTTAATGTCCTCTTAAGCAACTACGTCATAATGATCTCTTTTATATTGGTACTCATAGGACTAATTTTGCAACTAATGAGCCCATAATAAGATCTCTTTTAATATGAAATAAAATGTTAAGATGATGTGAATCGCTCGATATTACTCTTGATAGGGATTCATTTAAACATATTGTAAATATGTATCTTAAATAATATCTAAGAAATTTACTGTATTCCTAGTCTGTAAGGATTGTATTCGATTGACTGAAATAAACTAAACTAAACTTCGTAGGACTTGTACGTCATGTGATGGTTCTCCAAACAAGTTGTTCTTTCCTCACCACCTTTCGATCTTCCAAGACTTTTGAAATAGTTCAAGATATGCGTTACTCGAATCCTGTATCACTTTTCTGTCTCCAATCCGCTCTTGCTGTCTTTTCCTTTCCTAAGTGCGCAGTGCAATTGACTACTTAATCTGAGTACTTGAGGAATAATCTTTTTATAGGTTGTTTCTCTACGCTCAGTTGGCATACTGTCTGCTTACATATCAATCTTTTGTAAGTATATTTTATATCTTTATTACAGCTTATAACAACCCGTTTGTGAAGCGCTGCTTTACACTTTTAAATTGTTGCCGAGTTGTAATTACGAACAACACGTAAACGCTCCACAATTTAGCTCGTTAGAGTTAAGAGGTCGACTGGCAGTCTATTTGTGTTAATTTGAATTTTTGCGTGAATTATGCAAACAAAACATTTATTATGTGTATTCTTATTCGTACAATTTAATAACAAAATTAGCCATGCACCTTGCGTTGAAAATTCAAATTGTATTGTCAACAAAAACAAGATATAGTTAAAATTTTGAAACAGAGTGAACGACCTTTCAAGGATTAGTAAACGATTAGCAACGTCACATGTCATTGCTGAAGTAGAATGAGACAAAAAGTTATCACTAAAAATAGATAAGTTGAAAGCAAAATTGTCTCTGTCGAGCGATGGAGTGTGGACATGTTTGTGTTTTAATGTGTTTGTAGTTTTACACCAAAACAAATAAACCTATAAATACTCGAATATTTTGCATGAATAGAGCATTTTATTTCTGAAAAAAAAATTCTGTGTCAAATACAAACATACATAGCTCTAGATGTGCCATATGATAACACATGAAATTTACAGTACTTGGAATTTGTGGGAATTGTCTGCATTTTTCCAACCCATAGATTAATACAAATATGGTGGTTTCAAATGAATACAAAAAACCGTTCAAATCTGTTCCAAACAATATCAAAATTTGTTCGTTAAAATGTCTACTTGACCTCCTGTTGTTTTAATTTGTGTTATTCCACATTGAAGTGGCAATCAGCAGCGCTGAAAATCGTTAGAATAGTCTCAAGCAATCACAAAAGAACTGTTATTGTTTATGCTTGAGTGCAAAACAATAATGAAAGCCCAACGTTGTGCTGAGAAAGTATTTTGCTGCTCATTAGCGTGTAAGCAATAAAGTCACCTCATGCTGTTTTCAAATTCCTTATGAATTAATATCCTTTCTGCGACTGACTGCTGAAACTCAAAAGTCATCGAAGTGAGCTGTACAACCATACGTGACTGCTCCTTTATGATTTGCAGTCATCGCATCAGTATTTTTGGTTTCTCTCAATAAATTCAAGTATTTCAATTGCATTTAAATGCGAACGAAAAAAACTGGCCGCAATCATTCTTATTTAACGTACAACTTCTTACAAATTCTCCCATTGAATTTCAGATCTTTACTAAACTTTAACCTTGAGAGTTATGATGCTATTTGCTTGAGTTGTTCCAAATGGCACCGTTGTGCCCTGAATTGTTTACGTTGATCCAGTAATGATTTGGGTTTTTAATCTAACCAGAACTGTCTTTATACAAGGAAGCGAAGTGGTCTACAGTTTTAAACTGCACGGAAGATTTGAAAATAATTATTTATTTTGAGGTCAGAGAGTGTCAGAGCTACTTGAGTAATGGTTTGGTTTTTTAATCTAACCAGAATTGTGTTTGTACAGAACTGAAAGGGACTCACACTTTTACACAGCAAGGAAGAGTTGCAAGAAATTATTTTGTGATCAGGGAGGGGAATTTCATCGAACAAAATAAATTAAAATTTGTAAAACTTGTCAAAAATGTGTGTTGCAAGCTTTCAAGTAGAGCACATCATCTAAATCAACGCTTGACCCGCTTCTCTATAAAATTTGTATTCACCACTTGAGATATGCCTTCAGTGAAATATTGTTTATGGTCTCAATCGATCCAAAACGTTTTTCTCGAAATTAAAATTTTAATTTTAAATACTTGATTACATTATTTAGTGTATATATCATAACAATACTTGATCGATGGCAGATATTGGTTGAGTTTTTGGTAAAACACTCTTGTTCCAAGCTTGATGCATTCAAATCATAGAGAACTGAAAAGTAGGTAAACAAAGAAGCAAATTTCAACACAATGAACGACGTATGGCATTCAAACTGCAGTTTTATTGATATTCCTTGCACAGAGAAAGTTGGACCAAAAGTAAGTAACACCCAACGCGAAAAGTATATCTACACATAAGAATCGCTTTAGCAATGTCCTTCCGTCCATCAACCAACTGGTTCACACAATAATCCTTAATGATTAAACATATTACGATGCAGTTTGTTGTCCGCCCACTTTTAACTAGAATTGCCATATATAATATATATAAAAGTAATATATATAAAAATATATATATATAAAAGTAATTTACGAAATAACAACACTTTGATATTAACCAAAATAATCTATAATTTTATGAATTTTTACGTCGCGAATTGAGTGTGTCATGCTTCCTTAACCCATTATGGACCGTAGTGAGCCATTTTCTTTAAAATAGGGAGTAATTTACTGTACAAGTAATTTGCAAAATAAAAAACTTTTTATATTATTTAAAGTCATTTGTTATTTTATGCATATTTATGTCTGGAACTGAGTATGGCATGCCCCCTTTACCCATTACGGATCGGAGTAACACATTTTCTATCAACTAGATAGTAATTTACTATGAGAATAATTTACAAAATAAAACATTTTTGATGTTAGCCAAAGTAATTTGTTATTTTATGAATATTTATGTCTGGAATTGAGTGTGCTAAGGGGGAATGACTTAACACTACAGAGACCACAAGTGTACCATACCTGCAAAGACTGCATATCATATCTGCTCGTACCTCGAAAAGTACACATCGGATTTGGCAAATTTTTCACAAAATAAATTTTTAAAAAATTATGGAATTTTTCATGACAAACAAAAAATCCATAAAGCAAAAGTTGATTGAAATACTAAAGAATATACAGATATTTAAAAATTCAAAAACCGTCAAAATTACCGCAATGGTCTTTCTAGTGTTAATCCATTATGAACCGTAATACCACAATTTCTTTTTATTAGATAAGAAAGATAAGAAACTTTTAGCCAAATGTTAGCCAAAGTAATCTGTTATTTTATGAATATTAAAATATAGAATTAAATGTGTCAAGCTCCATTAACTCATTATGGATCACAGTTAACCCATTGCTGCCTAATGGGTAAAATTTTACCCATGAAAATTTATTTTTTTTTAAATCACAAAAAAGTCAATGTTTAAGATCTCTCAAAAACCATTGATAGAGATAGTTAGGGTAAAGATGGTACAACCTTAACCTAGTGAAGGTCACCCTAAAATTTCGGCATCTAGTTAGAGTTACCAGACTCCAAAAATCGTGAATTTTCCGGAGGTGGAAAATGTGGCGAAACGTAGTCACCTGTAAAAAATACAACTTTTTTTCACGTGTTTAGCTGATCACTTCACAAAGTATCGAAAAAAGCTACCATTGCTGCCTAATGGGTACAAAATACCTAGTGAATATCTCAGCAACGTGCAAAGATATAAAGCTGAAAATTTGTTTCTGATCATTTTGGGTCAATTCCAGGTCGTGTATGAAATTTATCAAAATCGTTTGGGCGGAACTGGTACCCGGCAGCAATGGGTTAACACACTTTGTTCTATTTAATATTTTGATAAAAATTGGGAACATAGAACGTCGAATGACACTTACGGTGGACATGGTTCGCCAAGTACAATTTAGGTTTTTTAAGTGCAGAAAAAGAGTGAAAAAAGTCCAATCGAGTGTAGAGTGCAACGCCATCAACTTTTCGGGTCTAATTTCGTCTACAACTTTCACAAACGCTTTTCCAAAAATATTCTCGCTACTTTTCTTACAGAGTTTATGTGTTTGTTTTGAACGGGGCGTTGTTACTTCAACACGCTAGTCTCACAATAATTCCTTCATCTATAATTAAATGGTTGTCAGTTTGTTTTTACGAAAAAGCCCCGTTTATTCTGTAAACAATTGTCACGAACGATTTGCATGTTTATTTATAGCCTGCACCTAATTAGATCGCTTATTGTGGTAAATCAATGACATTTCGTTGAGATGCTTACTTGCGTGCTGACATAAGTAAGCATGGCCGCGGTGTGGGGGTGCCTTCGAACACAATGCGCTCTATCACGGCTTATGGCATCGCACAGCATCTAAATTGTGCACTTCTAAGAAATATGCTCGTCGCGGCCATCCTACCCTCATTACACATGCCTACACTTATTGATTTTTATTTCATGACGTTATTTCGCCTCGGACTGCTTGTTGTGTGAACACAGCCAGCAACATTTGCAACACCCGGCCGTGTCGTGCTCGGCAGCTCCTTTGCATTTACGTGCTCAGCGGCGCACAGCGATCGGCCAAGTTGTCTTCGAAATGAACTCGGCATACTGGATTTTATTGAAATTTGTATTTTTTTTTTTGGGCGGCCTGAACCCCCAATATCCCGTCGCTGCATTGGCTGCAAGGTAGTAGCACTTTATCGCTACTCTACGCTTTTATATATTCCTTCATTGTTCTTTCCGATTATTTTTTCCCAGTTTTCTGCTGGAAAGCTGCAAAACGAAAATACCACACACACACTCACATACAAACAGATATGTATGTATGTATATACAGTCAGCGGAGATTTATCCTTAACAACGATTTTGCACGGCTGCAATAACAACTGCAACAACAAACAGCAGCAAGAAGAACGTATCAGCATAACACCATCATACACACATCTCCATCAGCGACAGCACCAGTCTCGGCAGCAACAACACGACCCGCAACTCGAAGGAGGAGCAGCGACAGCGGTAGCAGTGGCCGTGCTGGCTGGCTGGCATCCGTGTGGCGTTGCTACAACGCCGCGACGAAACTCAACTTCGTACTCGCATAAATAAGCGCAGCCGGACTGGTAGCGCGATGGCGTTGTGTCTGTCGGTCGATCGGTCGGTCGGTGTGCGGGTCCAGGTCCAGGCGGCGGCAGCCCTATTAGCGTGTAGCACATAAGCCAGCGAAACAATGATGCAAACCGTAGCCGAGCAAGCTGCCAGCCAAAACGGGCGGAATACAACAACAAGAACAATAGCAAGAACAACACCAACATCATCAACGACAGCGAACTTCTTTGCATCCTCTCCGTGGCTACACGTTTTTCTTTAATACAATGAAAAATTTCATAAGCTCAAACGAACTGGCAACGGAATATGAGCACCAACAACCAACAACAACAACAATGGCAATATGCCCGTAGTTGGATAACACTTGGAGTGTATTTCCCTTTTGGATGACAATACGCTAATGCAAAACAATGCGATTATGTTTACGGGTGAGGGCGGCGCGCCGGGCCAAGTCCAGCGCGATGCTCATGTTGAACTCCGTCAGATAAATGAACAAAAGAAAGCAAAAGTTTGGCATATTCTGCTTCCCTCCTTCCGCAGCCACACTTTGAATATGTAAATGTAACGTTGCTGTTTGTCGGTTGTTTTTCATTTAATTGGATTATTTTAATGTTTGCCAATGTTTGTGTATGTATGTGTGTGTGTGTGTGCGCGCGTCAACTTCTCACAAATATTGTCCTTTATTTGGTTCTCTTGTTGTTTGTATGTAAACTTGCGCATCAATCTATAAGCTTTAAAGGCCATTAGATTTGATCATTGTTTGGACTTTGGTTCCACACAGTGGTGTCCCTTTGCCATTGTAACGTCCAGTGTGTTGTCTAAGAGTTCATTTGGACAACTGTGGAGCATAACTTCTACATATTTATTTATTTTCAATAAAAGTCTATGGAGGTGACTACTTATTGTTAGTTTTTAATTTTTATAAAAACCGAACTATGTATGATACCGCAATAAAAAATAGGTCGTAAGAAATGACAATAGAGTTAAAAATAGATGCGGCGTCTCAAGTTTTTGTCACCATCTGTTAGATATATGTTTACTATCTATCCATGCAGGTGTACTTTTCAATATTTTTATAATTACCAGGCAAAATTTTGCGCTAATTAATGTTAAAACAGATGTGTCAGAGGTTATTTTTGTCCCCCTTTTTATTGTAGACACAAGTGTAGACATAACATTTAATGGCGCAGTAAAAACTGAGAATTTTTGCATGCCGAAATATGCAACTCGTTTTGAAAATACAAAGTCTGAGTTAAGCATTGTAAGAATTATCTGGTTTCAAGCATCTATTATCTGGTTTCTAGAATATCTTAGCATCTGTGGAGTCGAAATATGCGATCACTGGTTAAGTTGGACAGCTAAGCACTAAAAAGACCGCAAGTTTTCCATACCTACAAAGACTACATGTTATATCCGCTGATATCTCAAAAAGTACACATCGAATTTGGCTAATTGTAAGACTAATTGTAGAACCCGATAAAGAATAAAAATCATCAAAGCAAAAGTTGATAGAAAAGCTAAAGAAAATACAGATATTTAAAAATGATAATTCTTCAAAATGACCGCAATGGCCTTTCTAGTGTTAGACTTGTTGTGTCATTCACTTTCAAAAACTAAATATTTTAAGCATTAGATTGTCGACTTATTCGGATGTCCATTTTGAGACCCAGACAGTCTAAAAATGCTGTTGATTAACATATAAATTGCATGATGTAGTTTTAACTTTTCCAAATTGGTTATGTTCTTACAACTAAGTTTTGAATACAGGGGTCTGCAATTTGGTATAGTCTGCTTGAAGTTGAACAGTGCATTAGATTAGATTTAAAACAGGATTTGCAATTTCTTAGACAATCGTAACAAAAGTGTGTCAGACCAATGTGTTTTATAAACGTATGAATATGGGAGGTATCAAGTTAATGGAGTCGATGTTGCCTCACAGGCATTTGTATCTCTTGTATAATAAAGCTTTCAGTCTATGATCAGATGGAGTCATGTTTCCTCTCTCTGTATTAAACAGCGTTTAAATTTCTTTTTTTTTTAATATTGCTCTTTTTAAACTGTCAGTCGATTTGAATACTGGATTCGAACTCTTTACGGACCTATTAATCCGGTTAGTCTACACTGTCCACAGTCGCAATACTCTTAGTCCAGTCTCAAAAGCCAGCCATTTTGGGCAAACTAAAACCAATCTCCACTAAATCGTGATAGCTTAAAGCCCTAAACACTCCTCACTTAGCAGGCCATATGCAAATGAGTGAGCGGACTTGAGCTCGATTAGTTGTGGTATCATAATGGGCCCTTATGGCCTAAGTGGGCTCTGGCCTGAGGCAGCCGCTCCTACAGACCATAACAACGCGTTTCTGAATTACGGTCAGACGCTAAATCTTTCTCCAAACATCGCATCAAGAGATTTTCAATCAATAATCTATAACCTTATCTTAAAAATATATAAATAACCTAATCAAGATCAGGTCTTTCCACCTACTAATTCACACCACAGCTCTTAAACGAGTAAAGATTTTGAAATGAAATTTCAGACAGATACTGTTGACATTTCAATTGAGAACTGATACCCATATGAACATAGTCCAACTACTTTAAACCAGCGTTAACATATAAAAATAATTTGCAAAATAACAAAATTCTAATATTAAACAAAACAATATACAGTCGTGTCTGGATATAGTGAACTAATTATTGCAAGGCCTGTTCACAGTATTGAGGTTGTTCAGTATATCAAGGTTAAAATTTTTGTTCAAAACTTCGTTTTATTTGCTCAGAAACTTTTAAATACACATAAAAAAGCCCATTTTCAACCACAATCGGTCATTCACTCGTCAAAAAACATAATCACTAAGGTCAGGAAACAGCTGATTTTGTAACAATCAACAGCAAAAATACAATTTAGGGGATTAACCTCTTTCATTTTGGATTCTTTCTTGTGTTTATTGTAGCTTTTTGCTTGAAATTGCTTTCAAAATTTTGTTCACTATTTAGAGGTTTTCGATTGTTCACTATTTAGAGTATTCCAGGTAAAAATTTGGGTGTTCACTATATCGAGGTGTTCACTATACCCAGACCACGGCTTTATTTTAAAAATGAGTGAACCACATCAAACCATTTCGTTTTCATAAAATTTCACAAATATGCACAAAAATCTTTGCAAAATAATCTATGGCAGTAGTTTGTCGTAAGACTAGTTTCTATATCTTTAAATCTGACTTTAAACTCAAAGTGACATGCAGTTCAAAGCACAAACAATGACTTCTGGCAGTCTCATCAAGTCATTGAAAGAGGACTTCAACGCTTTCGCAACGATAACAAATAAAAAATTGTCATACTTTCTTCATCGGTGTACAGAGATATGAAAAATCAGAGACACTCTTTCGAAACGCAGTTCAAATCTTTCTCTTGTGATGAAAAATCTAAAATTAAACCAATTAGTTTATGCCGCCAGTAAGCGAATACTGGTTGTGGCATGCACCGAATACGATTTAGTGTGCCACAATCAGTCGGTTATGCCCTTCGAAATGGTTTTATTTCTTTAATGGATTTTTGTTTTTGCCAACTTTTGCGCATCTTTAGCACATTTCCAGCTAAACACGACAGCATTTCTCTGACTTTGACAGCCACCAACAACAACGCTGCCACGAAAACCGTCGTAGGGCGCAACGGCAACGGCAACCGAGGCAGAATACCAGCGGGCAACGCAACGTCACAAGAATAAAAACATTACCCAACGTCGAGTACGAAGTTGCGAAAATGGTCTCTCGTAATAGAATTCGCCGCGTAATTTCGTTGAAATTCAAAATAACAATAACAACATGGCCGTTTTGCTGGCCCATCACTGGCAGAAGGCGGCGAATGTGCCGCAGCTCCTCCGTGTTCGCTCCTAGTTGCAGTAATTCGCTCCTTGCTTTGTTTCCTGCGAAGCGCTGCGCAGCGCCGACGAAACACGGCGCATGAAACATTTTCCCTATTTACGTTTTTTTTTTTTCTTGTCAAAGATGTACACACACAATTCCTAATGGCTGTTAGCCTCGCTAGGAGTGTGCATGAGCGCGTGTGTGTGTGTTTGTTTGTTGGTGTTTGTGTTTTGCCAGTGTGTGTGTGTGTGTGTGCGGTTTTGTCCAGAATCGCAAATACCAAATGCTGTTAGTGAAAAATAAATGGAACAATATTGCCTGCTGGCTGCCGTGCACAGGGGCGGGGAGGGGGTGCGCCCGCTTGAAAGGCATAATTCGTAGGAGCGATCGCTGAGAGTGCGTTTGTATCGGAGTCGAGTCGCAGAGTCAGCCAGCCAGCCAGCCTGAACGTCAGCCTTCACATCGACGACATGAACGGATGCTGTTGGTGCTGCCGTTGCCATTGTGGTAGCAATTGTTGTTGTTATTGCTGCGGCTGCTTCGCGTTACTGTCGATGCGATGCTGCTGATGCCAGTGGCTGGCAATGGCTGTTATTGTTGTTGTTTTTACTGCTGTTGGCGGCAGTGTCAGCGGTTGCCAGGACAATTTCACAGTAACCAAAGATGATGATTTTGCGGAAAAATCTCCCTACCGACATAATGCCGGTGTTCACTTCCTTCTTCCAGTCGCGATGTATTATTTTTGCTCTTGTTCCACCTCAAGCCTCACATTCACTCATCGACAGGAAGCCGTTTTGGCAAACTCTTTCCAATGACGTTATTGTCGGCTGTACGACGGCCTGGTTGGTGGTTGTTTCTTGCATGCAAATTAATGCAAACATTCCACTCTCACTGTTGTTGTTCTTGTATTGTTATTGTTGGGATTTCTCATTTCGTTGGGTGAGCATTGATTTTTTATTGTTTTACGTATGCGAAAATGTAGACATTTATTTGTAGCTCACATTGCGCAGATGTTGATTTAATTTTTTTTAACTCCCCCCTTGACAAAATTTAACTCCCCCTTGAAAAATTTCTCATTTGCTGGTAAACTGTTTGCGAGAAATTCGCTACTGTTTTACTATTATCTGGGAAGTTTAATAGTGGAACTCATAAAACATGAGCAAATGCAAGCAAAACTGTGCAATTCCTCACATCAAGTTAGCTGCTGTAGAGTTCAATGCGAGACGGCACTCTACTTTAGTGTAATCAATCACAATAAATTCGCAATTCCTACTCGAAATCTGCGTGAGTGTTGCAAAGCAACGCCAAACTTCAAATACAAATCATCAAAGGATTTACAAGTGGCCGAACATCCTTCGAGGCTGTAAGGGTTCACACAATCCGCTTATGAAGAGGGTTGAATATATTTTCCATTGTTTAAAGCAATAGAAAATGTTTGCGGACTTCTATCACAGAAAAACATAAGTAATTATTTCAGAATTAAACATCGGTAGTGACAGAAATCACAGAAGAAACAATTCATAAATTCATAGAAGAAGAATAAAATATTTAATACATTTGTATCTTTATTCATTTTGCAAAACCATTATCAAGCATTTTGAAATTTCACAATTGATATAAAGAATTTTGAAAATAATGCATTAATCACAACATTCTGTTTGCTCTTTTTCAGGAATATTGTCTCCTCCGGGTCCGTTTTTGACGCCCAGTCCATCGCCATCGATATCAGCTAGTCCGCGTTTGCAACCATCCCCGTCGTTGTCGCCATTTCCGCAGGATGTACTTTTAGTAGCTGGCAATACCATAACAAACACCTCCCAAGATCAAGTAACGCGTCGTTTGTCCTTATTTTGCACATTTTCATGTCCATTTCCATCTCTACAATAACTGTTTTTATTTGTGTCCGTCTCGCAGGAACGCAAGGCGGCGACGCCTGGCAGACGACAGTCCATACATCAGTTCACCAATGGCAGTCCCAATGCTGGCACTGTCGTGTTTCAGCCGAGCCCCTCGCAATCACCCGCGGCCGCCACCAGTGTCATTGGCGTGACGGCCGGTGTTGGCGGCACAGCGGTAACAGCAGCAACGCCGGCGGCAGGCAATGAATTCAACACCACACTTGTTGGTTCTAATAATATACAATTGAATAAGGTTTGTTAAGAGAGAAAGAAAGAGAAAAGGGAGAAATGGATGTGCAGCAATTGCAGTGCGGTCGCTTAATGTTGCCTTTATTTGTTGCAGAAGGGAAACAAACGCTCAACACAACAACAACAGCAACATCAGCTCTCGCAACAGCATCACCAAATATTCAGTACCGCTGCCACACTTCCCACCACTTGCCACCCCGCCTCGTCTGTTGCGAACATTGTGGCCGGCGGCTATGGGCAATCACATGCAACAGCAATCAACACGCCCAGTTCGTTTGCGACAGCAAATGTGGCTAGTTGCCCAAAAGGTCAAGCGAAAAAAGCAGCCGCTACCGTGCTGCCCAGCCAGCAGCACCACCAGCAGTTCCAGCAGTATCACAGCAGCAGCCCGCTGATAGCCGACAGCCCCATACCCAGCCCCAGCAACACGATCACGTCGGCCGCGATCAAGCCGCCCACGCCGCAGCCCATGCAAATGTTGCAGCAACAGTTCACGATAACGGGCAGCGCGCCACAGCAGGCGAACCATCAGACGGCGCCCACGCAGCAGGTCTTTCAGTTCATTCAGGGACCGCAGGGACAGATTATCGCAGCGCCCGCTACGCATCAACAGCAATCGCAGCAGCAGCGCTTCATCGGCAGCACCGCAACAGTTCAAACCAATGTTACGCCCACGTACAGCAGTCATAGCAATGTAGCAACAACGAGCACCACTACAAAGTCCACAAAAGCCCCGCAACAGATACTGCCAAAGCCCCAGCAACAACCGGGCGGCGATGCCGCCCAGCAACAGCAGAAGACCAAAGGTGCAGCTAGCAATGTGCTTAATGCGGCCAGTAACATGCCTCAAATGCCGCAGATCTCGCAGTCGCCACAGCCGCAGCAGGCGCAGATCAGCACCTCATCCACGCAGCAACAGCAGCAGCAGATCATACTGCCGGCAGGCGCCACAGCTAGTCTGGCTACGCAGCAGCCGCTGCTGCTCAATCAGATGCCGATGTTGGTGCAGCAAAACACGCCGCAGGGCGTGCAGCTCATACTGCGACCACCGACGCCGCAACTCACCGCCACACCGTCGCTAGTGATACAGAATGCACGGCCTCAGCCGCAGCTGCAGCAGCAGCAACCGCAACAGCTGCTTCGCATACTGGGCACCAACGGTGCTACCATGCAGCTTGCTGCTGCCACGCCCACCTTCATTGTGTCCTCACAAGCCAACCTCATACAACAGACTGCCAACCATATACAGACGATTAAGACGAATCCGCAGAGTCCCGCTATCACACAGCTGACCGGACTGCACGCAGCACTGTCGGCCGCCGCAGCAGCCAACACGCCACGATCTCAGCCGTTCACCACCAGCCATCTGCTGGGGCCCAGTATGGCGGCGCAATTGCAGAACTTGCAGCTGGCCGCGGCAGCCAACGGCGGCAGCATTACGCAAATTCAAATGCCAAATGGACTGAGTGCGGCCGGAGGCCCGGGCACCACGACCATACTGTCACAGCTGCCGGCGCAATTCCAGCAGAGTTTGAGCAGCGCCACCGGCGGTCTTATCAACCTCAATCAGCTGAGCGGAGCCAACCTACAGCAAATTGCTGCTGCGGCCGCAGCGGCTGGCGCCACCTTCCAGACTCCGCCGCCGCCGACAGCAGCGTCGTCCAGCACTGCCGACATCTTTAATGCGACGCTCGCGCACTCCTCGCCGGCACATGTGCCGCTAGCGGTGACACCGGAACCTCTGCGACAGTCCACGCCGGTGCTGCAACAGCAGCAGTTGTCCAATGGCACTACAATCATTAACACAATGGCGGGCGGAAACGGACCAACGGCTACCATACAAATCCAACAGCAGACGCAACAACCACCGCAACAGCAGCAGCAAGTGGAGACGACGAAAAAGAAGCCAAAGCCACGCAGAAAGAAGCCCTCCGCATCGGCAACAGCCGCCACAGTGGCAGCGGCAGCGGCAGTGGCCGCCAACAATTCAATTGTGACCTCAGCTGCGAGCACAACGACCAGTGCAGGGCATATTGTCAACAGCAATGTGGCATCAGCTTTTGGCAACAGGTCAAATGCAACAGTTAGCAGCGGCGGTCTTGTTCCTACATCGGCCAGCAACAATAGCACATATTCCACCGCGCCTTCCGGCGGCAACAGCAGCAACAATCAATTCAATCAGCAGCAGCAACAACAATTCACACATTCGAACTCACAACATTTGGACTACAAAGCACAGGGCACAAAGTCAACTCCAACCACTAATAACAACAGCAATAGTCATCAACTACAACCACAGCAACAGCAACAATCACGCCCCAAATCACCATCCCCCACACCACAAATAACTCGCGCAAGTAATGGCAAGCTTGATCTCGGCAATGTGATGAAACTGTGCGGCATCATGGAGGACGATGACGACGACGAGGACTACGGCATGGACACGACCGCAGCGCCATCGCAGCCAACAACGGAAGAAAGTGCAGCCCAGTCGGCGGCACCACCACCACCGCCGCCGACGTCATCGGCAACCTCAGGCACAACTTCAACCGCGCAGCCCAGCTCCAATGAAATAATGATCTCGATACCCAATCAAAATGGCGGCGATGCACTGCCCTTCACGCTTACCATACCAGCGGCAGCCGCGGCTATGGCCGCTGCCGGCTCTAGTGGTGCGGCCGATGGTCCCGATGCGCACAACATCTTCATAAAGATCGACCAAAACGATGCTACAGCGCCACCATACACGATCTCCATACCACGCCTGCCCACAGCGGAGGAGATACAGCAGCAAGCGCAACAGCACTTGGCACAACAGGCGGCAGCGGCCGCCGCAGCACAAAACCAACACCAGCAGCAGCAGCAATCTAAAGGCAATGCAGCCACCAACGTGCCCACGATTAGCTTCAGTTTGTCGAGCGCTCAAAATGCAGCCAATGTTGCACAACAACAGGCATTACAACAACACATCAACCAAATCACACAATCCGCAACATCAACGCCGACTAGCACCGCCTACCTGTCGTCGTCCATGCCTGTAACCATGGGCACCAATTCAATCTCCAACGCGGCCAGTTACAGTTCTGTAGCCACCGTTACTACCATCACCACGCCCACATCAACAACAACCTCAACGTCAATGTGCACACTGACACCAACGTCAACAACCACCACCACGGCAACTGTGAAACCGCGACGCAAGCCGGCAGTGCGCCGCAACGGCAAAAAACCAGAGCCCAGCATAAACACGATCACCGCGGCGGTCGCAACGTCGCCAGCGACAGCTAATTCCAACAGCCACTCGGCAGCCGCTACAATAACGCCCACCGCACTAACGACAACCACAGCAACAACGACCCCAACGACAACATTGCTGCATACGGCCACTACGCCCACAGCGGCGCAAGTTCCTAGCCAAATAGGCAACATACAAATCTCGCAAGTGGACGCCACCAAGCTGGCGGGCCAGAGCACGTTGCCCACATCGGTCAGCAACGCAGTCGAGAATAAAATTCAAATCATGCCCATACTAGAGGGCACGACGAACGTAAAGATGGGTCCACACTCCAGCGGAAACACAACACAGTTCCAGCATTTGCAACAACAACAGCAACCGCAGCAGGTGCAGCACCACCAGCACCAGCAACCGCAACTACTATTCCAAACGGCCGCGACTAGCGCGACATCCCACGAGCCCAGCATAAAGTTGACGGCCGACGGTCGGCAGGTGCAATTGGTGGCCATACCGCAGTCACCGACCGCTACGACGCCCACACCGACACCTCAATCGTCAACGGCCAGCGCACCCAATGCCGGCATGTCATCGGCCACTATTCTGCCGCCACAACTGACGGGTATGCCAGGAAACGTATCGATATCGGTGGGCTCGCCTGCATCAGCGGCGGCGCTCATACCACAGCTAACCGGCAGTCTGACCTTGGCCGTATCTGAGCACTGTGAGCGTCTCATTTTGCGGCACGACCCCAACCAGCCGCAGGATCAACAGTCACAGCTCATATTGCAAGCGCTACTCAAGGGCGCGCTGCCCAATTTGACAATAATCAACGAGCCCACCAAGATGGACACTGGCAACAGCCACGGCCACAACAGTAGCGCCAACAACAGCAACAAGCCGTTGACATCCACTTCAATACAACAACAACAGCAACAATTATTCAATGGGCCTAAAACTGTGATCGCTCCCAGCAGCGGGGCCATAAGTAAGAACAACTTACACACACACTTGCCGGCTCCGACGCCGACCAATTCCGCCATCAAGTCGCCCACAATACAGCTGCAACTGAACACAGGGCTCAGCAATCAGACTGCAGCTGGAAGCACTCTACAACTGCAGCAGCAACAGCAGCAGCAGCCGATGCAATCTCAGCTGGAAGCCAAACGCATTGTCTATGAAACGGCCAAACAGTCGCTGACTACGAAAACACTCGACTTGCAACATCAGCAGCAACAGCAGCAGCATCTGTTACCTTTAAACAGCACACAACAGCCGCAACAACAACACCAATTATTGCCACAACTGAGTCAGCCAGGCGGCGGTGGCGCTCTGCTCAATTCTGCTGCTCTGGCTGCGGCAGCTGCGGCCGCCGCTGCAGCCGCCCAGAGTCAGCAACGTTATGTGGCGCTGCCGAAAATTGATCACGCCACACAACAACTCTTCTGTCTGAACACGATAAACAACCAGATCACGCCCATAGCTGCCAGCCAGACCACCGCTTCCATAGGGCCCACCGAACGCATGCTGATCGCACCGGCGGGCATCAACGCACAACAGCTGGCGCAGTGCCTGCAGCAAGGGCAAATACACTTCAACGATGTGAACCCGCTGCCGCCCACCACACAGCCGATGGGTCTCAGCCCGATGGTGAACAGTGCGCCGCTGCAATCGCCACAGCAGCAACAGCCGCGCCTGCAACCACCGCAACAGCAAATCGTGCATCCACAGCCCATTCAGCCACTGAGCAGCAATACGTCGGCCACCACGTCCAGTAGCGGCGCCAGCACCACCTCCACCACAATCACCAAACAAGTGGCCAATGTGGCGCCCATTATCGACCAGAGCAAAGCCAAGCTGGAGCCACCGAAAGTGGTGAAAAAGAAGCCAGTGCGCAAACCGAAGACCACAACCACCGCGGCTGACGTGGCCGGCGGCACTGTAGCGGGCATCATCAAGAACGCCAGCGTGGTGAAGCCGATGCCCAAGCTGGACCCGCTCTCCCAGAAGCCCAACAACAATCCGGTGCAGATTGTGCAGCCGAACATTGCCAGCGGCAAGCAGATGGTGGTCGTCAGCACATCCAGTAGCAGTGTTACAACCACAACGAACAGCGGCATACAACCGTTTCAGAATTTGCAACAGACAACGAGCGGCACCAAGTTGGTGGGCGTGACGGCGCCGATGCAACAGCTTCAGCCAGCAACCAACACCCTGCAGCAACAGCAACAACAGCAGTCCAGTTTGGTGAACATAACGCCCAATCAACGCAGTGCGTCAAATGTGGCTGCAACAGTCAACACCAGCAACAGCAGCAATTTGCAATGCAATAGCAACAATAACAGCAACAACGGCGCCACGTCAATTGCTGCCAACAGCACCACGGCCGCCAGTATCAACAGTAACAACAACAACAGTGGCATTCTCAATGAACCGCCGATGCTTGCAGCCTTCAACTCCAATAACTCGGCACAGCCACAGCAGCAACAACACACCGTGTCGCGCGTGCAAACCATCCAGCTCACCTCGCAACAGCAACAACAATTTAAGCAGGTGCAAATGCAGATTCAGTTCCTCAGCATCAAGCTGCAGCACAAGTCGCTGCTGGCAACATTGCCGCTGCCGCCGGACTTTGACCCAACCGCCATAGCCGCCTTCAATAAACCCATGAGCGATGTCGAGATAAACATGGCGCTTCAGCGGCTGTACTTGGAGCAGCAGCGCATACTGGCCTCCGGCAAGGAAATTCCCACGCCCGAAGGTCTGCTGCAGGCGCCAACTGTCAGCGGTGGCGGCTATACGCTACTGCCGCCCACACTGCCACCACCCCCCATACAACAACAGCAGAACCAGCAAAATGACGCTGCCAAGTCGAACGGCAGCAACAACAGTATCCCAGCAAACGTGGTGCAGCCCAACAATCACTCAACCACAACGACAACAATCCAATACAGTAATGCGCCGTCACCAGCTGCTGGCAACAATTTGCAGCAACAACAACAGCAGCAATCGCCGCAGACTTCGCAATCCAGCGTAACACATCGCATTCACATTTATCCCATGCAACATCACCAGGCGATGCAACAGAACAAACAACAGCAACAACAACAGCAACAACAACAGCATAACAAATTGCAACAACAGCAACAACAACAACAACTGCAATCAAAACCAAAAGATGCTGCAACAAAGGGCAAATTAAACGCTGTATCTCAACAGCAACAACAACAAAATGCAAACAGCAGCATGTCGCTCATGGCACAGAAGCAGCCACACTCAATGACGCCGACGAAAATTGCCGCCAACTCACAACAAGCCCTACTGCAGCTCCAGCAGCAGCAGCAGCCGGGCCAGCAATTTCTACAGCAACAGCACAAAAATATACAATTTTCCATTGGCAACAACACCCTCACCAACAACGGACCACCGCCTCTGGTGTTTTCCAGCCCTATGATTACCGCAACCACTTCAGCTGCCGCCTCGGTGGCGGCAGCAACGGCCATTGCCACAACAATGGCAAACAATATTGCTGCACAGCAGCAGCAGCAACTACCGCAACAGCAGCCGCAGCTCCAACAACCGAACAACCGCCCAATTGTACAAACAACAACAGCTGCTGTTGTGTCAATAAGCGCCAGCACAACTACAGTCGCTGCGCTTATGACATCAACCGCTACAACAACAACGACGGCAGGAGCGAGTACAACCACCAATCCAATTGGCGTGGCAACGAGCAGCGATGTTGCCCACTCGCTCAGCACCACGTCGACCTGCACAACAACCGCAACGGTTATCAAATCCGAAGAGAGTTTGTCGCCAAAACCAAAGCTTGCACGCCTTTCTTTGTGAGTAGTTGGTTGAAAATATGCGATTTCTTCTACTTTCTCGATTTCACACACACTCATCATTCACATCTATCGATCGCCAAATCATCTTCCGCCCTAGCCGCGTCAATTATAAAAATGCTAACTGTTTGTGATTCATTTTGCAGATTCATACGCCAACTGGAAGTGGACCAGCAAAGCTGCGTGAAACCCGACTATTGCAATCCATTTCAGAACAAGGAAGAAGCGGTGAAGCGACTTATCAGGTTTGTGCGAACAGCATTGCCAGTGAGAACTATGAAAATTCACACAGAAAATACTGCTTTTCCAGATATCATTGCATGTACGAAAGCGACGAGGATATACCATCCGAAGAGGAGGAAGAATTCGAACATACTGCCCTACAATTCCGGGAAAAATATCGTGTGCTTTCGAGCAAGTTCCAGGAAATACTGTTGCAAGAATCATTCGTAAGTCATAAGTTTATAGAATTATAATTGAAATTCCAACCACAAACAACAACAAGTATCAGTACGAACAAGTAATGATGACTATGAGCTTAATTTTCTTAACTAAAAGCTTTAAAGAAAATAATGGCTCCAATCTTTTTATTAATCTAATGTAAAATTACTGTCAACTTGATAAAATTGTATGCTATCTGAATTTTAAATTTACGGATTTATGTTTTTCCCTCCCTTTGCTCAGCTCGACCATCGGACATCTGAAACTTGTCAAATGCAACAGCTGATGATCGATGATTTACGATATGAAATCGAGGAACTGCGCAATGCCGAACACCAACAGCAACTGTTTGAGCAGCAACAGAAATTGGAGAAGGAACAGGACCAAAAGTTCGAAGAACAGAAAAGTCTGGAATACGAACTTAAAACCGAACTGAAACCAATTAAGAACGAACCCGAAATGCCAAAACTCACCATCGGCAAATACTGCAGCAACAACGCTGCTGAGGAGAACTCTAAGCTGTACAAAGCACAAGACCAAAAGCAGCCACAACAAATCCCGTCGCCAGCACCTGCGCAAATTAAGAACGAAATCAAAACTGAGCCTTACGACAGCAGTTGTTCCACACCGACAACGACAGCCACATCCACTGCAAGTGGAGTTGGGGCTACTGGTGGAGTTGCTGTCACTGCTGCAATGGACAAGTTTGACTTGCTAAAAAACAGCAGCAATGTCAACAGCACATTTGCTAAGCAACGTCCCACAAGCCAGCCACAACAGCAGACGCTGCAACACCATCATCACCAGCAACAACACCAGCAGCAGCAGCAGCACCCATTGACGCAACGTGAGGTAAAGAAAGATGAGAAGTTCCACTGGCATAACGTAGCGTATGGCGATGCTGAGCCGAAACCAAAGCTGAATACTGCCAATTTCTATCCACCTTGCGGCAAACAGCTGAACGGTGTCATAAAGCGAGACAGTGTCGATGGTATGGTTAATGCAGCGCAATCGGCGGCCGCGGCATATGTGAAAAAGGAATTTGAAAATTTCGACATCGAATCGGAGATAACGCCCAGCTTCATAATGAAGAAAATCGAACACAAGGAACCGCCTCCGGTGAATGCCAAAGTGCCACATAAGAACAGCTGCAGCAAGGAGAAGCTGAGCCACATGTCCGAGCCACAACATATGAATCATCAGCAACCACAGCAGCAACAACACCATCAACAGAAGTCAACCGCAGCCGCAGCACATGCTAACTGTGACATACAACAAACGAATAGTACATCGGCGAAACAGCAATTGCACCAACAACAGCAACAGGACGATGAATGGCTATGCATACAAAAAGAACTGAATCTGATTAACAACGAAAACAAGCTTCAACAACAACAGCAGCAGCAGCAGCATCACCAGCCGCACATCACCAAAGCGATGGGTCTGTTTGATCGCTTAAACGAAGACAACCTGAACAATGCCTCTGGCTCTGCCCAAGCCAATCACATGGTCGATCTGTTTCCCAACGGCTGCATCAGCAAGGACAGCCTCACCAACAGCTCGCCGCCCTCGAACAGCTGCAGCCAGCAACGTCAGCAGCCCACAACCGACCAGCAACAGCAACACCAAAACAGTCACCACGTCGCGGCCATCAGTGAGTTCTTCAACTCCGATACGGACGTAAACAAATCGGTGGAAACGCGTTTGGAGGCAATGTTCGGTGAGTCGCCGGTGCATTTAGGCAAAAACGGCAGTGACTCGCACGACATCGAATCGGGTCTGGAGGAAATCTTCGGCGATACCAAATCGCCCGTTGTGGTCGGCTCCACCAAGAACAAACGTATCTGGGAGCAGGAAATCACCGGCAACAGTTTCATGCGCTCAACCAGTGGCGGCGCCATATTCGAGAGCGAACAACAACAACAGCAGCAGTTCTCGTCACTGAGCAACACAACGCAGCAGCATCACATTCAGTTGGGCAGCAACAATAATCCGCGTTGGATGCAAACAATGGAGGCGCAGTTCAACGACTTCATGGCGACCACCACGAACGGTTGTGGCGCTGGCGACACGCGCAAACGTCATTGGAACAATCAGCTGATGTCGAGCGCCAGCGATCTTGAGGAGGAGCCAAGCAGCAAGAAGCTATGTACCATCTCGGGTTCGTCGACATCGTCGTCGCCTTTGTCGCAGCAGCACGCGCCACAGCACCACGACATCATGGACGCCGACCTGCTCTCACTGCACGACGGCATTGGCGTGGAGCCCACGGCCACACAAATGCTTCTGCAGCACCAACAGCAGCAGCAGCACCAACAACAGCAGGCGGATCATGGCTTTGCGCAGTCACATCAGCAGTTCGCCAACCTAATGGACACGCATAACGGAGTGCTCGCAGTGGATCATCAGCAACACTTCGGCCAGTCACACCATGGCATGCAGCAGCAACAACAGCAATCGCACCACATGCAGCAGCAGCACAGCAATCAAATTGTCGGCGGCGCCGACTTCGATGATGACATCAGTCGCCACGTGCAGAACGCGATAGACAGCATTTTAAACTTACAAAATAGCGAATCGGACTCACTCAATTTCTCGCTGGACCATTCGATGGGTTCCTTTCTGGGCGACAGCATGTTGGACGATCGACAGCAGACGCCGGCGTCCGACCGACGCCGCCATCTCGGCGACGAGCTGAGCGATTGCCTTATAAGTGGTGGAACTGCGGCTGCCGGTGTGGGCGACAATGCCAGCAATATTTTGCTCGACAGCGGCCATCAAAGTCACCAGCAGCAGCCACATCATCTACTCAATCACAGCGGCAGCGGCCATCATCAGACACATCACAGCGGTCTGCACGCGCACACCAACAACCATCAGCATCACCAGCCAACGCAACAGGTGCTCGCGAACGATTTCAGCTGCGTTGCGGCCAACATTGACGACGCTGTCAAATCCATAATGACATCCTGACAACTTGGTGGCGAGCGACAGTCGGAAGCACAGCAGTCGGCCGTCATTGCGACTGGCAACTCTGCCAATACGAGCATAATACTGGAGTTCAATGCGAGCACATTATGAGGTGTGCGCTTGGCGGTAGCTTAAGGGGCGCTCAACGGATCTAAGTAACCAGATGGGAGCTGAGCTCTGTCTCGAGCTGTTGACTTACATTGTCTAGTTAGCTTTTATACGCAACTTTCCAAATTGAAATCCTAGTAATGTGTCACACATGCAATAGTTGTGCGCATTGTCTGCACACAATGAGCATTTTAAGCTCAGGTGTTTTGCTGCCTTGAGCATAGTTAATTTGATTTTGTTTGTTAGCAGTTCTTAGATCTCTAATTATATATATTTTTAAATTTTACTTTTCCATTCTAAATATGTAAGTTTTAGCTTGTGCTACATTTTCGACTGCTGGCATTTCGGTCATCTTGTACCAAAAACAAAATATTCAATGCGACTGTGAAGCAGGTCTGTAACGGCTTCCAAGAAATAGACGTGTTGACACTGTCACAAAACTCCTATAATGTGACACCGTTTACGCCAACGGAAAAACTGGCACAATTGTCACAGAACTTGACTCAGATATGGCTTGCGTTAGCTTTGCCCCCGTCAATTGTAAACGATAATTACTTAGAATTTCTATTTTAAAATTAGTTTTATGAAAATATTGTTTGAAATTTTTTAGAAATTTACTTTAATGTAACTGGAAAAGTTGAATTCGTTTAAGGAAAGATGAAATCTCCAGCTGTTCCAATTTATACAAATTATTCTTTACGTGTCAACTTCTAAGTTCAAAGTAGCAACAATTTGTTTCGTTTTCTAGTTTAGTAAATTTATATTTGCTCTGTTTATAAATATAAAAAAATGCACTTGCACACAACCAAATGGATGGACATAAATGAACTGATCATAAAAAACCCACACGTAGCGTGAAACAAAGCAATATCTTTAGTGAAAATGGCACAAACGAAAAAAAGCAATAAACGCTAAAGAGAGAAATTCGCTTGAGAAGAGGCCTGCGAAAACAGGTGCTTGAACCGCGATATGGACAAGTCTGTTTTATAATTTTATTCTTCGACAAACAAACGAAAACATACAACAAATAATGCAAAACAACAAACTAAACAAAAAAATCAAGTAAAACAAATAAAGTAAAACAATCGCCGCGCAACGCCTGCGAGTGGTAAAAAACGAATTGGTTGTAAACATCGCAATTATGTTAAAAATTTATGTGGCTTTCTTAAACATGCAAAACAAAAATCCAAACAAATGAAAACACAACTCAAAAACGAAGAGAGAAAGACCCGAAGAATTATATAGAGAAAGGAAAACGTTGCCAATTTGTTAAAAATAAATTAATTGAAACGAAAAACAAGCAAACGCAAAAATAATGTTCAATGATCAATGGAAGCTGATACGGCTTCCATTACTCTTTTTTTGTACATAAGCTAAGTGAATTTGTCTAGTGAAAATTGTAAAATAACAAACGTATCTAAATGTGAGAACTTTTTTCCCCCCAAATTATATACAACACGTGAATTAAGCTTAGAAACTGGTGGTGTGAGCGTTACAGACGTTGCAGCACTTTATTGCTACAATTCCAGAATGTTTGTTGTTACAAATTTGCTTTTATTTCTATAACAAATTACTTGTTTTCTTTTTCGTCAAACAGCACACACACAAACAGATACAAATGCATTGCTTTGTTTTGCACGTTCAGTGTCCGTAAACAGTTATCGGTTAAGGTGATACTACAAAATTAGTTGACATTATCATAACAACGAATAGATGCCAGTTGCACAAGTTCCCATATTTTGAAATATGACATCTTCATTTACATGTCGTGTTATTCCACAATGATATTCTGTTGGATTTACTCATAAACACAATGTGCCACTTGGACCAAGTAATGTCATTAAAACGACTATTAAAACTACTCACCTATCTCGGATTAACTGATATTATCCAAGTAGGTGAGTGCTGAGAATACTAAATATTCTTGTAAATGCTTAAGCGTTCATATTGTGGGGAGTCGATTTTAAGTTGCATTGGCATTGCCTAACTCCTCGATACTCCAGCGGATAGCGCTGGCTTCTCATACCAAGGGGCTAGGTTCGAATCCCAGCTGGGACTGATGAAACTTGCAACCGCCGTTCGGATTCGGTGTTAAATTGTAGGTCCCTCCCCTTCCACCATCCGCTTCAAATGTGTGTTGTAACACATGTTGGAAAAACAGTGTTGCATACACATTTCAAAAACGGGTGAAATATGTGGTATCACAATGGGCCTCACAACAGGCCTCTGAGTGTGTCTCTTACAGCGGCAGCCACCATAACCGTCGACTGTCCAATTGTCGACAGCTGAATCGTGCACAAATTGTCGTTCGGATTCAAAATTTTTACAACTTTCGATTTCAGTCGCTTTTCAATATCGAATTCGTCAATCGCAATCCCAAATCAGTCGAGTTGAATTCGACAAACGCAATAAGTGTGAATATTCGTGTGTCTATTGTTGAGTTGATGTGCGCTTCTTAAACCAAACTGTAAGCACAGTTTTAAGAATTTATTTTCGTACTGTCTGAATTACAAACTACCAGAGTGGAGAAAGCAGTCGTCAACTTTTTTTTTGTTTTCTTGCACAACTCTGGTAGGACAAAACTTTCTAAACCTAACCAAACAATAACTGAGGTGTTGTATTATTATTTAAGACGATTCTTGGTTGGGGTGGCAACAGACCAACTCACTTTGCCTATGCATGTTTAAACAATTGTGAGATCGTTTTTACAACAGCAGCACGTATTCTTTGCATTTTGCATAGGCTCGCAGCGACAAATGACCCTTACAACACACTGAACAAAGTCTCTTATGAGTATTTGCTTTGGCAATCAGTACATTAAATTGTAAAGATAACACTGCACAACAGCATGTCTGTTGCATGGAGTTTTTTACATGAATCTGAATCGTTTTTCCACGCTGTTTTCAGAACCATACTCCGTTTTTATGTAACGGCTCTAGTTTTCGCAAAAAATGGGCGTGTTACTTTTTCGAATTTTCCTCGGCTTTTTTCTCGTTTTCGACTGTAATTTCTGAACCAATAATCCTATCCACATTTATATAGTTGCACTAACAACATTTCACACCGTTTTTTCTGACTTTAATCAATTTTATGCGTTCTAATTTGGCGTTGTAATAAGGTTTGAAAGTACGAAAATATTGAATTTCATGGCGTTTTTTCCGATGGCGAAAATTGTACAGATGTTTCATAAATCAAGTTACGAAGTATATGAATATCTTAAGAAGAAACATCAAGCAATACAACACAGCCGAATTATTTGGCGGAATACACATTCGCATTGAAATAATAGCAAAAATATACCATAGCCATTTTCATCACTTTTCCTTACAAAATTAGGGGCCTCAAAATATGCTCTTTTATATGTTCCATTTATGGTCTGAAATACAATCAAAAAACAAAAAAATTTTGAATTGCTCGGAACAACAAAAAATTACAAATGTTGCATATTTTTAGGCTCCTATTTTTTTTAAAGAAAAAGTATGAAAAGTGATGAAAATGGCTATACTACATTTTTGCTATTATTTTGCGTGTATTCCGCCAAATAATTTGGCTGTGTTGTATTGCTTGATGTGTCGGCTTTCATTATACACCTAACTCGTTAATTGATTTACAAAAAATGTGTATGTTTTTGACCATCAAAGAAAACGCCTTAAAATTCCATATATTCCGACTTTGAGGTCCAATTACCGCGGAATTTTAAAACTTATAAAAATAAGTTGCATCGGAAAAGAAGCCGTGCGGTGTTGTTATTACGATAAAAAATATGGAAAAAGTAGAGGAAAAACTGAAAAAATGACATGGTACCTATATCTCACTAACTAGAGCTGCTAGAAAAAATCTGAGGGTAGATATCGCCTCTAAATATCAGCGATATACGCAGATTTATAATGGAATCTTCTGGTTCTCAGCGCTGTAAGGGGGAGTCGCACTTTCCACTGTGGTACCACAATGAGCCATAAGTTGTACTTAAGTGAGCTTCTCACGTAGAAGGCTGCCACTCCAACCTAACCTTTCAACTAATTAATGCATACATAGATGTTTGGTTGCCTTTTAGTGAACTTGAACCAAACTTCGCCAAAGCATTAGTGATGTGTTCCTGACATAAAAGATACCCACATTTGTATGCCAATAAGCCGATTCTAAGCTTTTTTTTTTATAGGCACATTTGCCTTTCTCTATTGAGAGCACAGTCACTAAATGATTGGATTTTTGTTTATAATTTTGTATTAGTTCAGTCGATATTGGAACTCACAGTTCCTGGTCTGAAACTAAATAGATGAATGAAAATTGAACGTTTGTTCAAAAACTAAACTGTCTGACGATTATTTGCTACTCGCGAATAGCAGCAACACCGACGGCCTGATATTCGTTTGAGTAGATTAGTAGAAGGAACCGTGTTGTTGGGAGCGTTCTTTAACTCGCCAGTAGTAGAATGTCCATCACTGGTCTAATGAGTCGCCGAGCCATGGCAGCAGCCAACTAAAGTGCAAACTGCATAATCGTGCTGCGATAGTTGCAGGCGGACACAGCTCCTAACAATTTTGTTAAGCTTTGCAGCCCCTAGGTGCACTTCTACTCGACCACTCGAGACCCTATTGAGTCCATTGTGAATCCTTGCATCTTTGCAGCTCCTAACTATTTAAACTCTGCAGCTCCTAAGAATTTAAACTTTGTAGACTGGTCACGCTCTATTGAGCACCGACCATCACTTGCTGGCAACTGTTTATGTGACCATGTGACGCTTTTACTTTACAATTTGTCTAAAAGTAATTTAAATATTTCGCTTATTAAAATCTTAATATTGTTTCTCTTAGCAAATTCCATTTTATTTTTTTAACTATGGATTGTATAGCATAATTAAAATTGATGTCTGATTAGTTCATAAAATAATACAAAAAATAAAAATAAACAAGCAACAAAATTGAATTGAAATGTAAACATAAAACGGGACTACTTCAAAGTTTTATAAAAACAAAAATCCCTCAATTCAATACGACGACGAGCTTTGCATTATTGCATGCTAATTAATTAATTTTTACTATTTGTATTGTACTTGAAGCGGCTTGCAATTTCGGGGGCCACGTCCGCAGGACCTCAAACGATATCGCAAAAATGATACTCACGATATGAGTCCATATCGACAATGTTTCTGCTCTAATTCCCGTACATAGTCGTCCCGAATCGCGCGCGGCTTGTCCCCCTCCCCAATCAAGTATGTATGTATGTAACACTTTCTAGTTGTTTATTCAGAGACAAACACACGCAACACAAATCCGAAACCAATCAATTTGAACGTAATTTAAAAGGAATCTTAGCATAGTGACAAACTTAACTGAACTTATCAACTTAATACGAATGGAGTAACTTAACTTAAATTATTGTATTTATAATTTTTAAGCCAATATGAATGTATGTAATTAAAGGAAATTTTAAATGATATCTTAAACCAACCAACCAACAAACAAACAAAACAAAACAAAAGTAAAAAAGTACACATTACTGGTATGTATTGTATAATTTTTAGAAAAGCAACAACAAATATTTTATAAAAAAACAAAACACACAAACACAACAAATCTTCAATAATAACAATAATTATTATTAATAATAATAATAATATGCGTAATTTTAAGTTAGTGAGAATATCGTCGTAAATTAAGTGAGAACCACACACACAGAGAAACAGCAAAGAAACCAAGCAACATCGTAGTACATATTGCAAGGACCGATTAACGATTCGACACGAAATTGTGTGACGGACACTAGGACAACAACTACAATAACAACAACAACAAGTGCGCTGCGTACATCCGTGTCCCACAGTGTAGCTGTGGTGGTGCACTGGCGGAGGCAATGTGCGCGGCGCCTCTGACGCTGTTGTGCGACTTACAGCATTCGCATCCGATGCCGAAGCAAACGAACATAACATACACATACCTACAACCCATACAAACACACACTGTTACAAAGTGTTGTTGTATTAAAATATTTAATAAAGAAATTATTAAATTATAACTTGCACTCGTTGTATTTCTTTTCGCCGTCCATAACGCTTCACAGTGCCAACTGCTGTGGGAATTTGCTTTAATGGATGAAATGAGCTTTGAATTTGTTGCAATAATAATGGAGTAATAATTTATGAGGTTCGTTATTAATTAACGCTTTTTCGAACGTTACCAGAGATCGTCGATGGTTTTTTTAATATCTCTTGGAACTTTATTTTAAATAAATTTTCAGTATGATCAAATATTTCAAGTATTTCCCGAATAAAGGGTATCCCAATTAAAGTACACCATTTAAATTTGGTGAATTTTTTTTTTGCAAGTGTCAGTTTCAAAAAATTGACAGCTGCCGTCTTTGATTGTTTCGATTATTAAAAATGGAGCGCTACACAAAAGAAGAACTCCTCATCATTGTGAAAATAATTTATTTATTGGAAAATCTGGTACCCGAAATTTGGTTTTTAACCCATTCGAGACGACGTTTTTTTTTCGAACACGGTCCCCAGGAGCGGATTTTTTTCTTTGTATTGTTCATTTTCATTCATTTCAGATCATTTTTAGATTTTTTGGTATACAGTAAAACCAATGCCAACTTTTGTTTTCCTGTACTTTACAGATTTCATTAGTTGCAGAAAAATCGTATTTCGACGACTAGTTTACTCAGAATAACTGATAATTGAACATTACTGCTTTGGGCTGCCTTAGGCCTGTCATATAGCCTCGGAAATCCATTGCACACACGGTGTGCAATCGGTCTCGAATGGTTTAATTGGTCATCAAGATTGTGCCATTTCGTTCTTTAGGGTTTTGTGAAATCTGGTCTGCTCTCTGCGAATGAACCACAAGCAAGTCCTGCGCCAGGATACAGCGCGTCATTGGCAAGACAGAGCCACGTCTTTGTCAAAATGTCATCGAAAATTCCATGAATAAGAGGGCCACTTACAATTGTAATAAACAAATATTTGCCTTTCGTGAACTACTCGACACGAAAAATGCACCTAAAAATAAAAGTGTTTTCTAGACTGGAACTTTGAAATACAATAAAATTTAGATGTATGAATCTACAGACTGAAATCCAAATCATGTATGTTTTCCCTACCTGACATATTTTGGTCCTGAAACTTCAAAATTTAAAATTTAGTTAAAAGGATGTCTTTCATTTGGTACCCATATTTCCATAATTGCACAACCGCATATATTTAAAAAAAGATTTGAAATGTGTATGTCCTTAAAGTTTTAAAGTTTTTTAAAAAGGACTTTGGGCCAGAATATGAAAAACTGACTATGCCAGATTACTATAAATGATTTCTAGTTTCACGTCTATATCCAAATTTGGATGGGTCTCGGTAAAAAAAAAATGTTTTCGCACAGTGCACAGTGATTCGACTCCATACAACCGCGGGACAAAATTAGAAGGATTGGTCCGTTCTTCATAAAATTTGGTGAACTAGTTAATCATGGTCTGCTGAATTGAAATCTCCATTTGGTTTTTCTTAAACTGTTGTAGTTTGGCAATGCCTGAGGCTTAATTTTGCAAATTTCGTCATTTTTGGAAAGCTATAGCACCAAATGTGTTGGCTAGATTTTTAAGATTTTACATTTAATTGGTAAAATCAACATTGATTATTCCAAAGAGTAATAGAAATTGTATCGGGACCCTCTGGTTTTGCAACAAAAACGATAATAATAGATGTATGTTTTGCATTTTTGCAGATTTTATCAGTTTTCGTGCTAATTGCATACTTTTAGGCATAAATAAAATAAATTTTGTCGAAAAATACGTGTTTAGACCACTTTTCAAAATGAATTATTTTCTGAGATCGGAAGATATCGGAGGATATAATTACATTATCCGACAAAGAAAGAATGTTTCTTAAAATAAAAAAATCCAGGAACATACGTTCACATACTTTTTAGATATTTTCGTCTAAGTTTTGCCAATTTTCAGATTTTTAACTTAGAAAAATATTTTGAATTAAAAGTGAAGTAAAAGCCTCAGGTTTGCAAATTTTGAGGAAACATTAAAAGCGAAAAAGGCCACATCATTTCTTATTCTATATTGAAAGTTTAAGCAACTTCGTGCCAACCAATTATTTCTAAAATTTTTTGCACTCAATAGACAAAAAACAGAAAATATGAGTTTAAATTTTTTTGTGAAAAAAGTTTCAACTTTGAGCCGCTTTTGCACAGACACTAATTGATTTTTTGCACAGATTTTTTGGGGTTTTCTTAGTTGGAGTTTTTTCTTTCAAATGACATCAAAATCGTTAAATTCTGAGACCACAAATTTTTTGAATTTTGTCTATGGAACGAATCACTGTGCAGTGTAATAAATGTAAAGTTGGTGTTTTTACTCACTGCATCATAACTTTGTCATTTTTCTTTCAATTCTAGTGATGTTAGGCTTAATATTTGCTCAAGTAATATATATATATAATATATAATAATAATAATATATCTTTCATCTTAGATTTTAAAACTAGGGAAGATAGCACTGCACAACAGCATGTCTGTTGCATAGAGTTTTTTACATGAATCTGAATCGTTTTTCCACACTGATTTCAAAACCATACTCCGTTTTTATGTAACAGCTCTAGTTTTCGCAAAAAATGGGCGTGTCACTTTTACGAATTTTCCTCGACTTTTTTCACATTTTCGACTGTAATTTCCGAACCGATAATCCTATCGACATGATTTTTATGTCGTTGCACTAACAACATCTCACGCCATCTTTTTTGGCATTAATCAATTTTATGCGTTCTAAATTGGCGTTGAAATAAGGTTTCAAAGTAGGAAAATATTGAATTTCAAGGCGTTTTTTCTGATGGCGAAAATTGTACAGATGTTTCATAAATCAAGTTACGAAATATATGAATATCTTAAGAAGAAACATCAAGCAATACAAAACAGCCAAATTATTTGGCGGAATACACATTCGCATCGAAATAATAGCAAAAATGTACCATAGTCATTTTCATCAAAATGTGGAAATTTCCTTAAAAAATTAAAGGCCTCAAAATATGCTCTTTTATATGTTACATTTCTAGTCTGAAACACAAGCAAAAAATAAAAAGATTTTGAATTGCTCGAACCAAAAAAATTAAAAACTTTGCATATTTTTAGGCCCCTAAGGCATAACCGGAAATTCCAGTTATTAGTTTTGTACGCAAACATATTCTGCACCGTTTGTGGGGGCCCCTCAGCCGTCGCCCGCTCCGGGGCCCGGGGCGGCTGTGTTTTTAGCAATTCGCTAAAGTAAAAATGCAAATTTTACTTTGTAAACTAGAAAGTTTTTATTCCAATTAATCAAAATTAATTTAATTAAAAATACGCAAACATCATATTTTCGTACGGCTTAATTCATACAAAGTTTTGAGATTCCAAACGTTCAAAATTAATTTAATTAAAAATACGCAAACATCATATTTTCGTACGGCTTAATTCATACAAAGTTTTGAGATTCCAAACGTTCTTGTGTCCAACAATACGCATTCGTAAAATTATTTTAATATTCGGAAAGTGTGCTTTGAAAACTAGTCTAATCAATATGTGATATAAAATAAATACAATAGCATTATAAGAGTTGCGCTTAGTTGCCGAACACTTGACGAAATGCTAATAAAGCTAACAACAAAAGCAAAACAACCAAATTACGAATTACAGAAAAACTAGTGTCGATGACAGTGAGCTGGGACAAGTGCGGCCCCTACACACGAACACTACCTAAAATCTTTATTCATAAATATCAAATTGCGTAATTCAGTGAGTTTAGCTTGCAATACGTTGGAACGTATATTCAGTTAATAGGGTTTCCTCTTCGCTAGCATAGTATGCGTTTAAGTGCTACCAATATTCATTACTATTATCATTTAGTATTTCATTAATTTTAATTCGAAATGAACGTTCGCTTATGAGACGATTTTGGCATTTACGCGCACTTTCGCTAGGCGACGCGCGTGTAAGTGGTGCGCCTCGCTGTCGCTACTCGTTCTTCACGATACTAATAATTCTAATGCAGAATGAGTGCGTGTGAATATGATTCCATTTGCTGCATTGCTCCACACACATGGCATCACGCTAACAAGCACCAGCACATTCACACTGTATGAGTTATGTATAGGCCAATATTTACAGCGCAATTGTCTACTTGGCGACAAACACGATTCGATTCAGTGATTTCTGATGGGCAGCGGATGTGCCTCCGTATTGATTACCCACTTCTCCAGGTCGAGTTCTTTGCGATTGTCGCTGAACAGCAGGTAGAAGTACTTGAGCGTCTCGCCCAGCCAGAAGCTCTCCATCATGTCGCGCAGTCTTGTGTTGAAGATGTTCTTCACATTGCCAATGGAGGTGTAGCCATTGGCCACTTTGGTGTGTTTCTCGAACGCCTGAAAGATGTTCCAGCCCATGTCCTGGTAGGTGCGATTGCCAGTCAGCGCATAGAAGTAGTACAGGCTCTCGACGAACTCGGGGCGCAGCAGGTTGTGCGCATCGTTCGGCTTCACGTAGATTTCCTGCTCTTCGTTGCCGCTCACCGCGAAGTACGATATTTCCGGCGCCAGTTGGGTGGGCTGTCTCATGTACGTCTGATAGCAGGTTTCCAGTAGGTCACGTGCCAGCAGCAAGTGCGAGTCGGGCATGCCGTATTTATGGCCCAAAATCAGCGTGCCAGGCAGATAACACGTGAGGTGATCCATCTTGGGTTTAAAATCTTTGCCATTGATGAGTTCACCAACGTAGACGTGTTGCTCGTTCGGTGTGCGACGCATGAGCAGCGTCAGTACGCCGTCAATGGCGCGCATATAGTCCAAAATTAGACTGTAAAGCAATAAGCAAGACAAATACAAAATTGCTCTGTGTCGGCGCTGTTTGCATGCACAGCTCATACTCACAAATCGTTATCTTTGCGGCCGGTCTGAATCCATTGTTTGAGCAGATACTCGTAGTACGAGTCGCCACGTGCGCCAAGCGAGATGGTGGCGTAATTGCGAAACGTGCCAGTATTCGCATTGATGAATATCGGCACCAGGCCATTGTTCTTCTCCAAAGCGTGCACTCTCTCGTTGACGGTGTGACTTGCCTGCCAGAAAACATACAGGAATACACAAACAATTTCAGTAACGACTACAACTAATCTAAAGTGCAGATGATTCAACCAATGATCCAATGATCCAACCAATTATTTCAAAAGCAGACACATTAACGAATGTGAAATGTGTTCACACACACCTTCTCGTAGATGGGAACATTTGTGGAACGGCTCAAGTCGCGAAACTCCAGCTGCAAGGTAGTCACCTCACTTGTAGAACTATCTGGCGACCATTTGGGCGAGTGCGCCGACATTGTGGCCAGATTAACATCCGAGAAGGGTATGCCCGATGCGGAAAGAAAGCAGGGCAGCATGCGGTTGCCCAGTTCTATCTGTAAATATAGAATATTACACACGAATTGATTGTTACATAATTTGTGTTTTCGCAAAAATATCAATAATACAAACCGATTTCTTGAGAAACACCTTATCGCCGCTCAAGTGATAAGAGGCCAACAGACCACCCAAGACGCGTATTGTGACCTCGAAAACATTCACATCGCGATTTATTTCAAACGTTAGAAAATTACTAACCCAGTCGCGCGCTTCGCCAAACTCTGTAAGCCAACAACGATTAGAATTAATTTGTAATCAAGCAAAAACAGCCCGATTTGCACGGCGTGACACTCTAATCTCGGTCGGATGGCCAACTCTTTAGAGTGCAATCAACCAAGCCGCCATGCAATACGCACCTTCCTCCAAGCCCATTATGTACATAGTGTCCAGCGAGTCCACAATGGTCAGTCCCAAGCCAAACCAGTCGTGCGAACTCTGTGAGATCGGTTTCAGATTGTCATGGCCCCAGGCGTGCTTCTTGTAGCCATTCCACGAGTGCTTAAAGGCGGCCACCACTGCAGTCTGGCGCTCATTTGTGGCGCCATGAAAATGCTGTTTCTGTGCATCGATCGGATTGTCCATACGATTCACAAAATCATCCAGCAGCTCACTGGTGCCAGGAATCACCTTCGGATTCTCAACGGCCGCCTTAAGTACAACGCGATCATTGTCGAACGATTCTTCAATAATGTTTTCATTGATGTTGACATCTTGTATGTTCACTTTATTGGCCACGTCGTCAAAGCTAGTTTCGTAGTCGACTCGTTGAGCTTCCGGTAGTTTCACAGCATTATCCGCGTTGGTTTGCTGCAATTCAAGTAAATTTACCTAAAAGATAAAGACCATCATCACTACGGATCGGAATTATACCTATGCAAGTGGATATTTTTTTGGAGCTTCCGATTTGAACGGGACCAAGACAGACACTATTTTTATTGAAAAATATTAAATATTGATGAGCTAACATATGCACTGCATGTGTGCATATTTGGCATATTTTCGCATTTTTTGCATAGTATTTACATATAAATCCGATACCTAATCATCACTGTTCACAAGCGCCAATGCTACACGTGTATACGTTTTCAAACGAGTGTACTACAAGTTTGCAGTACAAACTGGAATTGCAGCTGATAAGAAAACAGAGTTCTAATTGCAGAAACGCGCTTGAAAATGATTCATGTTTGACACCTACTACTCATACATCAGGCTGGCACTTTTTGCGACTTAGTGTTGTTTGTAGGTTTTTCACTTTAGTAAATTGTAGAATATTTTGCGCTGTCGCAGCTGCAACCCGTACAAAAAAGACATAATCATCCACTTCCTCTTGCTCTACCGAGAAGAAGGTGGAAGACGTTGGAAAAGACTATTGTTCACTGGTTTCCAAGGTACATATAGTGAAATTCAAGCTGGGTTCGCTTCTTGCCTTTAATAACCTCTCGTAATGGCTAAAAGGAGCAGATCACCAAGAGGATGAACCACCTCTACAACAATAGCGAAGCGAAGAATAGTGGCAACAAAATGAGGCGCACGCGCTAATTGGCCGCCGAGGCATCGCCACTCCATCGAACCAATCAACCATATTTGACCTTAACCTATATTTTCCTATCTATATCGATTTGCCAAATGTGTGTTATTTCTGTTGCACAACGATACTTAATTCACGGAATTAAATAGTTGCATTCAATAAGTGTTGTTGTTATTTCAGTGTGTACAGCAAAACAAACCAGTTTTTTTTTTTGTAAAATCTAAGTTAACTATTAATCAGTCACAGTGGCGCACACGAAATAGCGGGAGGGGAAGGTTTTGTGCACAACTTTTGAACTCAATACCAGTTGAAACCATAGTTGCTACAAAAATTGTTTGCAACACACAGATATTTTGGAGAATTTAAACCCCCAAAATCCCCTTTGAGTGCGCCACTGGCTGGCCATCTATGTTAGAAGCGCGGAAAATAGACAGCCATACCTAAACATCTAAAGCCTGCACTTTAATCGAGATTGGTTTGCAATATTTTAATACTGATGCAATCTTTTACTATATATCTTTTAATACTGATACAACTTGTAACTTGTATTGAATTAATTTATGCTGAAACATTTAGAAACATGGTCGACAAACAATTTTCTATGGGTTTTGTATAACTATAGTCGATTCATTAATCAGCTAAGACATACATATCTCATGTGAGAACTGGCTGCAATGTAGACAGAATGTGGCTATTTTTAGTATGAAGTAGAATTTTAGTAAATAGAATTTCTCTAAAATTATACTTTTTCATAGGTATAGAAATTGTCAGAGCATAATCTCTAAGTATGAATATATATATAAGAAAAATTAATATTTAAGCTTTTATGGAATCAATTTAAAACATTGACTTGCACATATTTGCGACGCTGTTTCTAAATTACCAATTTTCAAGCAAACCCAACGTCAAAGCTATTCGAAAAAAGTTGCTAGTGTTTCGATAATCAGCTCCTAAGGCTATGAATTAGTCCGATTAATATGTAGAACTAATAGAAGAAACAATGTTTCCTTAGAATAGAGGGCAAAGTACTATCGAAAATTACCACTTATGGCAATTTGCATACTTTCGTGACGTATAAAAAAGAACCACTAACAGATTTAATTTGAATGACTCGGTAAACTTGGCCTCAAGTGTATAATCAAACAGCTTTAAAAAAGTATTTAATCTTAAATGCTTAAACAATCAGCTCGCATTAAAGATAAGGCAAACAAACTTTTTTATCATTGAAAATACAAAATAAATAAATAAAAGTCACTCAACTGTACGGCAAACACTCTTCGGTTCCGATCGACACAAATCTTGACACTGATTGCTTCGTTGCAAAGTGTCCGAACGCTAACACGTCCCCTGCACAGTGTCAACAAAGATACCACACCCACAGCTCGTGCTAAAATTAGCCAATCACAGAAGGTAACAAGCCAGCACACAGGTGCTGAGCTCTGTGGGAAAATTCTCTTATCAGCACCAACGCAAAGTCGATAGCGTCTGACACTGTGATTAGTCAAAGCGCCGACATAACCGCAGTACTTGTGAATGCGTCGTCAGCATGAACAGTCAACGCGCCGGATGATGTACATAAAACTCAATTTCGTTTCTAGGTGAACACAACCATAAATCGTGAAGGATAAGAGCGATATCCACAACAGAATATCTTAATTGCAAGTAATGAAGAGGTGAGTCAAGACACAAATATTTCGCTTACATCTTTGAATTGGGGCACATCGTTTACTTCAGCATTCAGTCCCGTATTAATGCTCTCCTGCGCACTGTGGAGCGGCTCGTTGCGCTTCACAATGTCCACAACTCCGGTGGGATCATTGGTCAGTTGATTGTCGTTGCCTGCCAGAGCGCTCAAGCTTTCGCGTCCGGCGTAGAAAGGAAATGCGCCGCCCGCGGCCAGTGTTCTGCCGTTCTCGCTCACGAGCTGCTCGCCGGGCAGAAAGAACAGCATCATCACGCACACCGCCAGTATTCCAAGTATGATGAGATTGCGCTGGCAGCGCGGCAACTGATTCCAAGACTGAAAACGTTCGCGGAATTCGTAAAGTGAAAATGTCCATTATTGCAATTGGCTAAAAGTGTAGCAAATCCATTGCGGTACGCACCCGCCGCAGACTGCGTCGAGTTGGTTGTGATCCCGATGTGCACGCCTCCTCTGCCCCGTCCACTCCCACACCGGACAATGTCACCGATATGTGATCGCTTTTCTCCATTACTGCCTCCCCTACGCGTTAGCACCTATTACTGCTGCGCTGCTGCTGCCGCGGCCCTGGCTGCTCCACTTTGTGCTTTCTAGCTAAAAATCGATTAGTCGTTGCGTTTTACAGACGCCTTGCCAACAACATTGTGGCCGCAACCGCCGGCGTTCAACTTCGCACACAGTAGCCCACCAAACTGCGTTTTGAGTGCTCTGAAAGCCTTTTCCAATAGTTTGCAAGTGATTTTAAGATTTGCACATTTTTTTACAACAACAAAATTCGCAAGGCCCCACAAACCAATCCTCACCCGTGCAGTAAATTCAACCAACTAATAATTTTGCAAGGTAAGATCCAAACTGCTTTGGCTTGGAAACTCTGTGCACGCACACAGCGTCGCCATATGTGTGAGACAGGGTTGCATTTTGATGAACCAGGGAATGAACTTGCAGTGCAATTTAGCTTCGCATTAACTTTCAGTGGTGTTTTTATTATTTTATTTATTTATGTGCATGCAATATAAACTTGAGAAGGTAAAAAATTGTTGGAAAAAGAACAATTTGAACTGCGCACACATTTCGTATATATTCGTATTATGGCGTAGTGCTATGGCTATAGCAGAGCTGACAACAATTTAACTTAACGCTAGTGTGGAGTGTATGTCAATGAACTTTGTTCATTTCGTTTTTTGAATTTAAAAACGGTTTGGCAAACGGCATATTTATATATTTTTTCAAATAAACTATGAATATTATAAAAAGCGAATGCTTTCAATACCAATTACGACCACAAAAACACAAAAAATAATATTGAATTCAGTTATTTAAGTATAACATGCGGGATGCTTCCGCTGCTATTGCGACAATCTAAAGAGATTCTGGCAAAATAGGTCTGGTGGTAAATAAACGCAATGCTATTTACATTCAAGGACTCGCAACGGCTAGGTATACTTTTAGAGTTGTCAAGGAATTCGTCTACCTACCATCGCAAAGTAAACAGCAGGAATGCTGTCAGCCTAGAATTAAAGCGAAGGACTATTCTAGCCCGTAGGTGCTACTACGGTCTCGGTATGGAGTAAACTCTTCAAGTTCAAGTTAAATTTTGAGCTTTGATGAATTCAGAGAGCTGTAGTAGAATTTCATGGCGAATATTTTCACGGTACATTTCTTCCTTAAAAGTACTGTTTCAAAGGAAATTTTTGCTATTTAAGAAGAAAACCCGGTTAAATTGACCCATACAAATAGGAACTGAATAGAAGGTTAAAATGTTCCACAGAAATGTTGCCCGTATTATTTTTATTAAATCGCTGAACACGTTATATTCCTAAATTGTAAGGTCACATGATTTTCATATGCCGATTCTTATGTTATTTTGGAAAAAAAATTTGATTTTGTCGTTCAGTGTTATTGCAAAGAAGGGAAAGAAGAAGCTTCAGATTTGACGTCATCCCTTGACTGGCACATTTTTCCACCAGTACAGTAGTACAAGATGGAATTTCCTAGTACAGTCGTGTCTGGGTATAGTGAACACCCTATATAGTGAACACCTCGAAATAGTGAACACCCAAATTTGACATGAAGCCTCTAAATCATGGTACAAAAATATACAGGTAGATTCAATCGAGCAAAATTAAAAGTCATTTGCTTTTTTGACAAATAAAAATAAAATGTTAAGAGTGCAAAAACAAGTAGAAATACAGAAACTGACTGATATACTACATAAACTAATTGTGTGAAATTGCAGCTCTGTAGCAAAAATGAAAATAGTAGTACAGAATTTGTAAACAAATATTTTTTTCCAATTGTCAATTTTATTTTTATCTGTCGCATTGAAACTACCTGTATATTTTTGCATAGTATAATAATAAAGTAGTCTAATTAAAGAGAGTACCCCTAATGTACCTCTATTTTGATTGACAAATATTGTCAAAAAAGTCATCAGCAGAGTAAACAAAGGTGAATTAAAATATACCTAATCATTTTTCTTTTGCTTTTAGTACGATTTTATTTGAATGAAGTTGCGACTGTGGTTGAACATTTTTTTGAACTGACAAATTTCAGACATCAAAATTGACGTCATTTCAAAATATTTTGTTTATTTGGAGCGGGAGAGTTTTGATTAGACTACTTTATTATTATACTATGTATTTTTGTATCATGCTCTAAATATTGAACAAAATTTTGAAAGCAATTTGAAGCAAAAAACAAAAAGTGTATTTTGAGCAAATAAAACGAGTTTTTGAACAAACATGTTAACATTGATATAGTGAACAACCTCAATACTGTGAACAGGCCTTGCAAAAATTAGTTCACTATATCCAGACACGACTGTATCATCAACTGTGAGCTAGAATTTCTTGAGATCAGTCGCATTCATTGGTCAGTACGACTAGCAGTTTTCTAGTGCATGCGCTCAGCCTTCAAAATATGTAATTTTGGCGGTGTAGTTTCAAAATGTTTAGCTGACCATTTTATCATAATTTTCAATAATCAGCCATAAACAAATATGTAATATATGTATAATATTTATTTTCCCACTTTCAATTTCATAGTTTTTACGTTTCTAGATGATTTTTTTTTACACACAAAAAAAATATCAACAAATTCTGGATTTTATTCACAGCTGTTGGAAACTGAACATTTTTTCGCGAATTCTTTCTGAAATTTACAAGACTCTTAAAAGTTCTGATGGGGAAACATGTGTTCAATTGTTCGCAATAGTGTTAAAATATCAAAGCTGTAAAAGTCTGTCAACTACAAATGCCAGATCGAACAACTTGTAATTGCCGTTAAACATTTATTGAAAAAAATTATTAAAAATACATTAATTCTAAAAAAAAAACTATAGCGAATGCCAACTTCCATTTTATTTACTTTAAGAATTCAATAAAATAATATTAACTCAGCTACCACCAAAGTGTCGGACTGCTTGCGTATGACGTTGACACCATTGAGTTCAGCACACAAAAACAGTTGGCACAGTCTTCTACAGTTTGTACAGAAGGTCAAGTCGAGTGCGTCTGGAGGAGACAGAAAACATACAAGATAACAACTGTTAAAAAGCAACAACTCACAGCACCTTGTGGCCTGCATTGGCCACTCGACGTAGCGAAGGCTCGACGCAAATATTCAAACTGTCTAAGCGCAGAGTTGGATTGCGCTGCTGTCCGTTGTTTAAATTACATTTTGCTGACCTTAAACTGTTCAACATTATCGTTGGAGTAAAAATAGTTTCGATATAAATCACAAATTGTAAGTATTTGATTACAAATTTGTTCTTTATTCGTATGATAAAAATAGTAGTTACATATGTGGCTAAAATGTAATCAAATGCTATTGTACGAATACGTATCATCATGTCTTTGCAATTATCTTTAATGTTCGTCTGTGTTTATATTGTATAAAACATTGTTTATTGTGTTATGTGTGTGTGTGTGTGTGTACATTTAAAGTGGCCTCAACACTTGGTAAATGGAATATCGCATTTCTGTCATATTTGTATTTACATTAGCACAAACTTATCAACAATTCAATTGTAAAACACTACTCAATTATCACCACGCCCCCCACTCGACTCGTAGCAGTGGCCGCACACGCGCACCGGTTTGCCCAGCTGGCCCTGTTCGTTGCGCAGTGCCAGCGTGTACTCGGAGCAGGCCTTGCAGAAGATGTCGCCACAGCTGCGGCAGTGGTGTTTTCGCCGCGTCAAGCTGAACTCCTTCTTGCAGGCGGTGCAGTGCGAGACGATCGAGTCGGGCGCCCAAATGCCAGCGCTGGCCACTTCGCCAGGCGACTGTAGCGACAAATCGGACGCGCTGAGTTGCCGTTGACGCTTTTCGCGTTCCTGCATTTCCGACACTTTCAGCTTGCTTTCACTCAGCTGTATGCCCAACTCTTCCAGTGTGGTCTGCGCCTCCAACCATTGGGTGCGCATTTTCTCCAACTCATCGCGCAGCTTTGCGTTTTGCTGCTGCTCGGTGGTCAGCTCTTTGACGCAGTTCTGTAAGCTGATAATTTTCTCCTTGAGCTTCACTTCCTTCTCCTGCAGCGAAACGCGCCATTCACGTTCTATGCGCGATTCGGCCTCGGCATGTGCGGCGCGTTCTTCGCATGCGTTCACTTGCGTGGATAGCGTCTGCGAGGTGGTCTTCAGAATTTCGCCCAAATTCGATTTATCGTTGTCCCATCTGTTTGGAAGTGCAAAAAGAAGAGGTGGCAGTCATTGGGTTACATGTACAAGTGATCCATTTAACAAGGAGTTGCATACAGATTAGATTTACTGCTAGTTGGGCCATATAGTTCAGAATGATATTGAATCGGCAATGAGT